>CM053595.1:47990027-48006048 GCA_028646575.1 Pseudocheirus occidentalis | reverse complement strand
GTTTGGGGGGGTTGTTAGAAGCACACACTTTTATAAAGGGACAGGGACAAAGTAGAGAATAAAACAAGTGGGGGCGGGATAGGATGGAGGGAAATATAGTCAGTCTTTCACAATATGTCCATTGTGGAGATGTTTTATGTAACTACACACATATGGCCTGTATAGAATTGCTTGTCTTTCCAGTGAGGGTGGGTGATGAGGGAGGAAGGGAAAGAATCTAGAATTTAAAGTTTTAAAATCAAATGTTTAATATATATAATTATTATTTACATGCAACTGAGAAATAAGATATATAGCCACTGGGGTAGGGAGATCCATCTCACCCTACTGGAAAGTCAGAGGGGTGATGGGGGAGGATATAGGAGAGAGCAGATTGGGGGACGGGGTATACAGTGGGATCACTGTTTTGGGGTGGTGGGTAAGGGAAGGATGGGGAGAAAATGTGTAACTTAAAATCTTGTGGAAATGTATGATGTAAACTAAAAATAAAAGCTAATTTTTTTAAAGCAATGCAAATATAAGTGGAGTTATTTGGAGTGTGTGGATTTAAGAAAAAATATAAAAGATTCAATTCAGCAGATTTTTTTATTGAGAACAGGAAACATACAATTTCATTCATTAAATAAAATTTTTAAAAGTAAAAAAAAATTAAAAATAGTTAACAATTAGCAACTTTAGCAAGGCTGCAGGATATAAAATAAACCCACATAAATGATGAGCATTTTTATATACTATCAACAAAATCCAGCAAGAAGGGTTAGAAAGAAAAATTCCATTTAAAATAACTTCAGACAACATAAAATAGTTAGGAGTCTACCTGCCATGACAAACTCAGCAACTCTATAAACACAATTTAAAAATTTTTTTCACACAAAGAAAGATTTTAAAAATTGTTGAAATATTAATTTATCACAGGTAGACCAAGTCAATATAGCAAAAATGATAATAATGGTTAAGTTAATTTACTTATTCAGTGCCATAACAATCAAAATCCCAAAGAATTATTTTAGAGAGCTAGAAAAAAACAGAAACAAAATTCATCTGGAAGAACAAAAGGTTAAGAATGTCAAGTAAATCAATTTTTAAAAAACATAAAGGAAGGTAGCCCAGAAGTGCCAGATTTCAAACCACATTCCAAAGTGGTATTTATCAAAACAATCTGGTACTGACTCTTAGTAATAGTTAATGGTTGTTATCTTTCATTCTCAGAGGACCAAAACAACATTACTATGCTAAAGTTAAGTTTCAATGTGTCTGACTGTGACTGATTAGACCAACACGACCTCAGAATTCTCTACCACACGTCAGGCACGAATAGTCTATGTGAACATTTGAGGTGGAATCTCCGAATTTGTGCATCATATGTTTCCTTTGAGCTGCTTCAATTCTGCTTTGCTTGTAGAGCACAGCATCTTCTCTGATGTGGGCACACCATGCTGAGCAATCCTGTGCCATGGCGTATCTCCCATCTCACACAATCAATTCTAAAGTTCTTGAGAGAGACCTTGAGAGTGTCCTTGTATTGCTTCTTCTGACCATCACATGAATTCTTGCCCTGTGTGAGTTCTCCATAAAACAGTATTTTTGCAAGTGTATGTTTTGCATTTGAACATGTCCAGTACATTGGAGTTACACTTTATGAAGCAGAGTTTGGATGTGTGGTAGTTTTTGAATGCGTGGCAATGCAGGGTGTTTGGGGACAACCAAATTAGTGGTGGCAATGGAAATTTCCAGACCTCTCCACCCGCAGGTAACTGATTAGAAGAAAACAGAAAAGGATCCCTTTTCTGGCAAAGGTGGGGGGGGGTGTGCAGGGGGAGAGGGAAGGACTCTGTTGCACCACCCATATTTGGATGTAGCTCAGAGTCCCGAGTCAAGGAAGAGCACTAGTACACCAGAGCTTACAGCCACAAGGGAGCTGAGACCCTGGTCACAGTTCCAGGGCAGAAAAGAGTGCTTGTAGTCACTCACAGATCAGAGTACAGTCCCAGAAAGTAGTAAAAACATCTCTTTAGATCATTCCACACTGGAAGAATCAAAAACTTACCGGTTCCCAAAATTATCTCTGAAACCGTTGCCTGCAAAAACCTGAAGCTGGGACACCTCTACTCCAGAAGCAGAGTTCCACTTTAGCATAGAGTTAAAAGTCAAGGAATCGGCTGGAAAATGAGAAGACAGCAGAAAAAGATCCTTACTATTAGAAGTCACTACGGTGATAGGGAAGATCAAAACATAAACTCAGAAGAAGACAACAAAGTCAAAACTCCTATATTCAGAGCCTCAAATAAAAATATGAATTGATCTCAGGCCATGGAAGAGCTTAAAAAGGATTTTTAAATCAAGTAAGAGAGGTAGAGGAAAGAGTATGATTCAAGAAAATCATGAAAATAAGTCAACAGTTTGGTAAGGGAGGCACACACACACAAAAATATTGAATAAAAGAATGCCTTAAAAAACAGAATAGGACAAATGGTAAAAGAGGCACAAAAATCCAATAAAGATAAGAATGCCTTTAAAAGCAGAATTGGGCAAATGGAAAAGGATGTTCAAAAGCTCATTAAAGAAAATAATTTCTAAAAATGAGAACTGGGCAAATTGAAGATAATGACTACATGGAACATTAAAAAAAACAAAGCAAAATCAAAAGAATGAAAAATAGAAGAAAATGTAAAATGCCTTATTGGAAAAACAACTGACATGGCAAATAGATCTAGAAGAAATAATTTAAGAATTACTGGACTACCTAAAAGCCATGATCAAAGGGAAAAAAGAGTCTAGATATCATTTTTCAAGAAATTATGAAGGAAAGATGCCCTGTTACTCTAGAACCAGAGAGTAAAATAGAAATAGAAAGAATTCCACTGATCACCTCCTGAAAGAGATCCCAAAATGAAAACTCCTAGGAATATTATAGTTAAATTCTAGAACTCCCAGTTCAAAGAGAAAATACCGCAAGTAGTCAAAAAGAAACAATTCAAATATAACAGAACTGCAGTCAGGACAACACAAGATCTAGCAGTTTCTACAGTAAAGGATAGAAGGACTCAGGATATGATATGGGGCAGAAAAGGGAAAAGAGCTAGGATTACAACCAAGAATCACTTACACAACAAAGCTTATTATAATCCTCAAAGGTGAAGGTGGGGGGGAGGATAGACATTCAATACAATAGAAGACTTTGAAGCATTCTGGGTGAAAAGACTACAGCTGAATAGAGCATTTGATTTAAAATCCGAGGTTCAGGAAAAGCATTAAAAGGTAAACAGGTAAGAGAAAATGCAAAGTATTTAATAAGGCTAAACTACACTCCTATGTGGGAAAATGATACTTATAATGCCTAAAATCCTTCTCATTAATAGGACATTTAGAGGAGTACACATAGACAGAGGGCATGGATGTGAGTTGAATGAGATAGAATAACAATCTAAAAAATTTAATCAAGGGGTAAGGGAGAAGAATGAAATAATTTGACAAAAAAAAAGATACAAAAGAGTTTTTACAGTGAAGGGGAGGTGAATGGGGGGAAGAGTTTGAACCTTACTGTCATCAGAATTGTCCCAGAAGGAATAACATATACACTCAATTGAATATTGAAATCTGTCTTACCATAAAGAAAAGTAGAAGGAGAATGGATAACAGGAAAGTGATAGAAGGGAGAGTTAATTGGAGGAGGTAAAAGTCAGAAAGAAAACAATTGAGAATAGACATGGTGAAAGGAGAAAGTAGGATAAACAAGGTAAAATCAGATGGAGGGAAATATCATTAGCAATCATAACTGCAAAAGCATTTTACAGCATATTTCTCTTATAAAGACCTCATTTCTTTCTTTTTTTTTTTTTTTGCTTTTTGGAGGGCAGTTGGGGTTAAGTGACTTGCCCAAGGTCACACGGCTAGTTTTTTGTGTTAAGTGTCTGAGGCCGGATTTGAACTCAGGTACTCCTGATTCCAGGGCTGGTGCTCTATTAACTGCGCCACCTAGCTGCCCCAAGACCTCATTTCTAAAGTATGTAGAGAGCTGAGCCAATTTTTTTTTTTAATGAGTTATTCCTCAATTGAAAAATGGTCAAGGAATATGAATAGGCAGTTTTCAGACAAAATAATCAAAGCTGCCTATTGTCATATGAAAAAATGTTCTCAATCACTATTGATTAAAGAAATGTAAATTAAAAATCTCTGAGCTACCACTCTACACCTACCAGATTAGTTAATATGACAGGAAATGAAGTGACAGAAGTTGGAGAGGATGTGGGGAAATTGAGATATTGTTAATGAAGTGATGTACTGATTTAACCATTCTGAAGAACAATTTGGAACTATGTCCAAAGGGCTATAAAACCATGTATACCCTTTAACCAAGCAATACCATACTAGGTCTGTATTCCAAAGAGATTTTTTAAGGGTCCTATATGTACAAAAATATTTATAGTAGCTCTTTTTGTGGTGTTAAAGAATTGGAAATTAAGAGGATGCCCACCAATCAGGGAACGGCTGAACAAGTTGTCATATATAATTGAGATGGAATACTGTCCTGCTATAAGAAATGGGTAAGCAGGATGTGCTCTCTGAAAAAAAAAATCTGGACAGCCTTGAATGAAGTGATGCAAACTGAAATGAGCACAACCATGAGAACATTATTTATAGTACTAACAATATTGTATGATGACCAGTGGTGAATGACTTAGCTCTTCTCAGTAACACAATGATATAAGACAAGTCTGAAGGACTTACGATGAAAAGTGCAATCCATCACCAGAGAATCAACTGATGGAATCTGAATGCAGATACAAGCATACTTTTTCTTTACTTTCTTTTTCTTTTTTGGTCTGTGTTTTCTTTCACAACTTCATTAACATGAAATATGTTTTGCATGCTTGCACATGTATAACCTATATCAAATTGCTTGCCTTCTCAGTGATGGGGGAAAGGTAAGTGAAAGGGCAAATTTGGAACTCAAAAAAATTTTTTTAATTGTTTTCATATGTAATTTGGGGAAAAAATGTGAAACTACAATTTTAAAAAGAGTTTATGAACAAACAAGAGAGAGAATATCACTGGAAATAAAATGGATTTTTGCATAAATTAAAAGGGGGGACACGGGGCACAAGGAGGCACAGCACACCTTGGGGTACAGCATACAATAGGATACAATAAAGAGACCTATGCAACTCCACCAAGGTGTCTCTGACTAGTCTGTCTAATCCGGGAGTTTCCTGAAGAGCCGTAGAGGAAGCTGAGGTTAAGTGCGCACATAAGAAAACCAGGACTTGAATGTCATGGCTACGAAGCCCAAACTCTATTACTTTGGTGTCAGAGGCAGAACGGAATCAGTGGGCTGGCTCCTGTCAGCTGCTGGTGTGGAGCATGAAGAAGAACTTTTTGAAACAGCAAAAGAACTTCAGAATTTAATTAAGGATGGGAAACTAATGTATGAACAAGTGCCCATGGTGGAAATTGATGGAATGAAGATGGTACAAACCAGAGCCATCCTAAGATATATAACCGCAAAATACAACCTGTATGGGAAGGACCTGAAGGAGCAACTCCTTGTTGTCATGTATTTGGAAGGAATGAGAGATCTGTACGACCTAATTATGTTCCTCCCATTGGCTTTGCCTGAAGAGAGGGAGACAATCTTAGCTTTGTCCTTAAGAAAGCCACTCAAAGATTGCTTCCAGTGTCTGAAAAGGCATTAAAAGACCGTGGGAAAAATTACCTTGTTGGCAACCAGCTGAGCTGGGCAGATGTACATCTACTTGAACTCATCTTAATGATTGAAGAATGCAAGTCTGGTGCACTCTCGGCATTCCCTAAACTGCAGGAGTTCAAAACTAGAGTCAGCAAACTCCCCAGGATTCAGAAATTCCTTCAGCCTGGTAGTCCAAGAAGGCCACCAATGGATGATGCAGGTCTTGAAGCTGAAAAGAAGATTTTCAAGCTTGAAAAAGGAATGTTTCTTAAATATTCAAGTACCATAATAGATGAATTCTAGTCATGCCCACAAAAATACTAGGATGTGCTCCTGAAGCATTTCTAGGCTCAGTAACTAGTAAATATGATGCCTCTCAACAGCATTTGTTATAAATTGGAAAACCTGCTCTTTACATTGTTTTTTATAAAACTTCATTTAAATAGAACTTGATCTAATTCGAGGTCATAGAGTCATAGATTTTTTAAAGTTACATATTTAGAGCCAAAAAAAAAACCTTAGAGGGCACTGAATCGATCTAGTCTCTTCATTTTACCAGTGTGGAAATTGAGAACAAGAGAGGTTAAGTGACTTATCAAAGGTCTCCTGATTCCAAATTCAACACTTTTTCAACTGTTATGCTATCTCCACTTCAACTAAACTAAATTTTTTTGGGAAATGGAAACTTTTGGAATAAAACTGCAAATCATATGAAAAAAGGGCGGGGAAAGGTGGGACAGAGACAGAGACAGACATTGAGACAGAGACAAACCTTTAATGAAATACTATGATGGTATAAAAGTCAAATTGAAAGGGGTTACTGTTCGTAAAGATTGCCTCTGCTGCTTATTGACTTATAAAAACCACATATTAGCATCACCTCTGACCTATTGTGTTTTTATTTAAATTATTAAATATTTCCCAATTACATTTTAATATTGTTTGGCCTGCACTTGGGAGTGTTGCCCTGCTATGTGTTTGACACTTCTGAAATGGAAGACTTTTGAACTTTTCTGAAAAATAGATAAGACAAAAGTTGATTTGGAATTTTGAAAATAAACACAAGCTTCCAGGGAAACTTGGAAATAAATTTATTTGAGCAATTAGTAGGAAACATATGTTGATCCAGTGCTAGCATTCTCATAGAAGGGAAGAAATAATTGTCACTTTAGAACTTTAAAATTATATAAGGATGCTGCATGAGTTAAGTAGGAAAAAGGGAGGTAAAAGGACTGGATTGGTTTAGTTTTGAGGTTTTGAGAGGGGAAAGACAAAAATGGGTGAGCTGGAAACACTACGTTATGTACAAAGTTGGATGAAGAGGGAAGAACTTGCTATTTCTCATAACTGAAGCACATTCAAAGACTTCATAGAATGAAGGAAGAAGTAGTTTAGAGGGGTCAAAAGAATTATATTCATCTAAAACATCCAAAAGAGGATTAAACACACACACACACACACACACATTTGGTGCAAAAATACATTAAACACAAGGAGAAAATAGTCATGAAGCAAATTATAATGAAAAGGGGGATTAAGAGTGGGGCTTGGGGGGGGAGTGAAAGAAAAGCAAAAAGCTAGGAGCAAGTTGGTACTCATCAATTAGAGAAGAGCTAAATAAAATGTGCTTTGTGAATGGCATGAATATTTTTGCCTTTTAAGAAATGACAAAAGAGATGAATGTAGAGAATCCTGGGAAACATGAGCAGAACCAGGAGAACTACAGAGAGAGAGAGAGAGAGAGAGAGAGAGAGAGAGAGAGAGAGAGGATAACCATAATGTAAAGGAAACCAACTTTGGAAGGCTTAAGAACGCTAATCAGCACAATGACCAACAAAGTCTCCAAAAGTACCTGTGGTAAAGCATAATATTTGTCTCCCAACAGAGAACTGATGGTCTCAGGGTACAAAAATTAACATACATTCTGGAAATGACTGTTATGTGGATTCACTTTGCTTGACCATGTTGGTTTGTTTCAAGTTTTTCTTTCTCTTATTTTATTTTGAGCTGGGGAGTGGGGTCTGGAGGAGGGGAATAGCAGTACTGATGGAAAAAAAAGAGTACTATTGGAATTTTTTTTAATGTGCAAAAGAGAACAGAAGGATACTCAGAAGGAAGCACAGATAAGCATGGCAGTTTTTAAAATATTGCATTGAATTTCTTATATGCTAAAAAAAACAAGCAAACAAAACCAAGCAGTGTGAAGTGGAGATTCATGGTTTCATATACAATCCTCTTTTTGTTTTCTGCTTTATGTGTGGAAATTCTTCTTTTGAGGGTATTTAAATTCAAAATTTCAAAAGAAATTAGAAGACTGTTCAAATCTTATATTCTGTAGATCCCCTTTACCCATCTCCATTCCCATTGCCCACTGTTATAGTTTTTCCTCTTAGAAAAAGAGAAAAGGGAGAGAGGAGAGGAGGGAAGAAGGAAAGTAGGAAGAAGGAAGGAAGAAAGGAAGGAAGGAAAGAAGGAAGGAAGGAAGGAAGGAAGGAAGGAAGGAAGGAAGGAAGGAAGGAAGGAAGGAAGGAAGGAAGGAAGGAAGGAAGGAAAAAACAATTTATATGCAAATATCTGATTAAATGCCTTTCCCCAAAGAAATAATCATTGTTTACATGAAGGTTGTATCTTTTCAAAAAAATTTTATTGGCATCTTCTGTTTTGACAATGTTTAATTTCCCATATCCTTTCCTCTCATCCCTCCCAGAGAGCTTTCCCATAGTACAAAGATTTTTTTAAGAAAAAAAGAGGGAAAAATCAGCAAAACTGATCATGGAAAAAAATCTGACTATATATGCAATGATTCATACCATGTGAACCATCTCACTTCTGAAAAGGAATAAGAATGATGTCTCCTCATATATCTTCTTTGGACCATGCTTGTTATTCATAATTTTGTGACTTTAATTTTGAATTAAAATATTTCTATTTTTAAACAAATACTGATGCCTTTTGGTTGTTTTTTTTTTACATCACCTACATATCTTCCAGTACCTTTCCCTTCACCTTCCCATAGATATATAACGTATAACAAAGCTATTGTTTTTAAGGAAGAAAAAAGAAAACCATTAGCAATATTAATCAATATATTTTTAAAATATGAAAAATATGAAATGTTCCAAACTTGTGGTCCTCCCACTTCTGCAAAGGAGAGGGGTGAGTTGTCTTTTCATGTGTCTTCTTTAAGGACATGGTTATTCATTTGGCATAATTACTTTTGATTTTCATTTGTTTATCATTCTTTCCATTGTTAGAGTGATATATATTGCTTTCTTGTTTCTGCCTACTTCACTTTGTTTCAGTTCACATCTTTTCAATTTTCTCTATATTTATCATATTTATCCTTTCTTACAGCATAGAAATACTTCATTACATTCATGTACCACAATTTGTTTAATTCGTCTCCAATTTTGTTTCCAGTTCTTTGAACTCGCACACACACACACACACACACACACACACACACACACACACACAGCTTTAATAGCTTAAATCAGCATTGATAATCAGAATACTCTATGTTTATATGTGTGGATATATTATATGTGCAAATATATTTGTGTTTCTTTACATATAAATCATACGTATACATATATGTATATGAATATTTTATGTATGAAAGAGTTGTCTTGGGCATCAAATCTGAAAATTTTAATAAAAAAGATTTTTTCCCTATTGAACATCTTCCCTTCTAAGTCTAAATGAATTAATTTTATTTGTGCAGAAGTTTTTCAATTTCATGTAACTATAATTATGTGCTTTATCTTTTGTGAGTGCTTCTACCCTTGGTTTGGTTAAGAATGCATCTCCTACTCAATAGCTGTGAGAGATACATCATCTCTTTGTTTCATGTCTTTCAATAATCAGCACGTGTTCACTTTTAATTTATCCTGGAATTTGATGTAAATCTAAGTCTAATTTCTGCCAGACTGTTTTCCAGGTTTCCTAGTAATTCTTATCAAATGGGAAATTATTTTCCTAAGTAATATATGTTTTAGGTTTATTATACACTGGGTTATTGAGTTTCCTTATTTTTTATTTTCCTTTGTTCACTCTGTTCCATTAATCTACTTCTCAGTTTTTGAACTCGTGCCAAGTAGTTTTGATGACTAATGCTAAATCATATGGTTGTAGGTCTGGAAATGTGATTCCTCCTTTGTCCCTGCCACTTTTCATTATTTCCCTTGATATTTTACATCCCCTAAATGAATTTTGTTATTATTTTATCAAGCTCTGTAAAGTATTCTTTCAACAGTTTGATTGCTATTGCATTAAAATTGTAAACTAACTTTAGCAGTATTGTTATTTTTATTACATTAGGCACAGCCTAGTCATGAACACTGAATATTCCTCCATCTATCATATTTACCCAAACATTCCCAAACATTTTATGCATTTTGTAATTGTTTCGAATGAGATTTCCCTTTCTATTATAAAAGAAGCAATTGACATCCAGAGAGAAAGAAAAGCTTGCGTAGTCAAGCAAAGAGTAAATAGCATATCCAGGCTTCAATCCAAAGTCCTCTTAGTCTAAGTCCAGTGTTCTCTTGATCTGCCTGATAATACAAACACTGTTGGCTCGAGTTAGGACCCTAACCTGGCCTCCTCAGCTCACAACAGGCTGCATGGGGTATCCCAGTGGTGCGGATGATTACCTGATTCTCGCTAGAATTCTTAGAGTGAGGAGGGATCCTGTCAGAATGTTTAACACATGCCACTGACAAGTGTTGCCTAAAACCAAATTAAAATGTAACCAGGAAATATTCTTTAAAAAATAAATTTAAAATAGAATAACACGCAGATAATGTTAATATATGGTTTTCTAAGCCAATATGCAGAACATAGGGATCCTTATATATGATTTCATAGTGTCTGCCATTTCTATTTGAGTTTGTCAGCACTGCATGATAGGATACTTGTAGTCAGAGAAATCTTTAAGATCAACTGGTAAATCCCTAGAACTAAGCAGGTTTTATCCTTGAGCTAATTTGGAGAGAGTAGTTTTGGATATCAGTGGGCTAAGGCTAGGAAACTGTTTTCAGCTGATGCAAATGATTAATTTGTGTCTCCACAGCTTGCATATGAATCAATGTTCTTATCCAAAGACCTGGAGGGTTGAAGGAATCACAACATTGGTGGCCCCATTTAGGCCCTGGCATATCTAATATTCTGTGTTCTAGGGGCCCTTCTAGCTCTCACGCTCTATGTTATATATCCTATGTTCCTTTCCAGTTCTTAATCCTAGGAGCTTGTGATCATTGATGTACATGCATCAATCTTATATTCTAATAACTTCGGCAAACATTTTCAGACTTACAATAGAAACTTCGTCTCCATATTATTTTTTGATAAACCTGCTGATTTTGGAAATATACATTTCCCCTCCTCCCCCCATTTTTTTACATTATCAGCAGCTCTTTTTACACTGCCAGCTAAATTTATTTTCACTTGCTCAACACTGCCCTATTTTCCATAGCAATAGCTTTAGTATAGGCTACATGCTGAGTCCAAGAAGAAATCTCTAGTGTCAAAGATGAGTCATTGAAAAGAGGCAAAGTTTTAGGTCTTGCCTGGAGGATACAGGTGACTCAATGCCATTTAGAATGGACCTGTGCTACATCAAGGGCTGAGTTTCCTATCTGCTCCCTACTAGACTTGTTTGAAATCAAGCCTGAAGGCACCCTGTAATGAAAAGCATCATTTTTTTCCCTTGTGCTTTCTAGTACTTATTTTGGTTAGTGCAGTGGTAACACCAACTTGAAAGAGCAACATTACACATAAAGACTTGCCTACTGAACAAGAATGATCCCTGTGCTGAGATGTCTAATAAAATAGAAGTTATTTATCTAACCAACAATGAGTAACAGTAATGTTGTGGGACATTCCTGCAGAACAGTACCTGAAGATGGACTTCCAGTTTTTCCTATGCCCCATCTCTGCTCATAGAATTAAAGGAGTCTCATAAGAAGTACAACATTTTAGAGTTTGAAGGAACCTCAATGGCACAGCTGTCATCATCTCACTGTGCAGATAAATTTCCCTCCTTTCCTGCTTCCCCATACGTGTGCTCTCCCCCATCACCTCCTTAGAATGTAAGCTCCTTGAGGGCAGAGCTAGACTTGCTTAATTGCCTTTGTATCTACAGTGGTTAGTACAGTGCCCAGCACATTAGAAGTACTTAATAAATTCTTTTCCTCTCTCCCTTTCTTTTTATTCTTCTTCTCTCAATAAATTCCTTTCCTCTTCTCTTTGTCTTCTTCCTCCTTTTTTCTCCTCCTCCAGACTTTGCTCAAAGATTTCTAGTAAGAAACCAATAGTCTCAAAGCAGCCCTTTCCCACTGTTCGGATAAGGCTTTAAAAGGCTTTCCTTACATCAAGCCTAAATGTGTCTCTCTACAACTTCTATTCATTACTCTTAATTCTGCCTTGTGAGGTCAGGAAGAATACATCTAATTCTTCTTCCTTTTGAGTCTATCAAATACCCGAAGAGAGTAATCATCTCTCCACTATTCTCAGTCCCATCAATTGACTTTCATGTGACATGAATTCAAGGCATTTCATCATTTTGATGTTCCTCTTCTGTATGCTCTTCATTTACCAATGTCTTTCCTAATATTGAGCTCAATACTCAATATGTGGTCTGACTAGTAAAGGCCAATCACACCGAAGGTGCTAAATAAATTATATTGGTTAATTGACTGATTGATTAGCCTGCAGTGATGCTGGTAAATGTTTAACAAACAGCTGCAAGGGCTGGGAAATATAAACATAGCACATTTTTAAGTTTAATCAATATTATTAACATTTTTCTATACTTTCTTAAAGCTAGGTAATCAACAAGATACTGAATCAAGCTCTGATTTGTAGCATTTGCTTTTGTCCAAGGTAAAAGTGCTCACACTGAAAATTTATCAATCAGCTTTGTAGAACCCATAGGAGCTGACTCTATCAAGTCCTTGGAGTACTGGGACTAGCAACAACCTGGTTCTAAAAACTACATCTCTCTCTTTTTAAAATGTATTGAGAGGGTTCTATCCCTCCTCTCAAGATGGCAGACAAAAAGGCCCCAAAGGAATCAAAGGAAAAGAAGGTCAAAAAGGAAAAAAAAGAACAAAAAGGAAGATGTGGTTGTAAAGGCGCTGAAAACTCCTCAAAAGCATTGCAGTTGGAAGCCAGTTCTGGCCTCAGGGATTGGTTAATTCTCCAGGTCTGTAATGTATTACTGGAGAGTCATGTATGATCAGAAATATGCTGCACCAAAAACTGGGATTGAAAGGAAAAAGAAATCAATGGTGCCTGCTACTATCTCAAAGCCAGTTGGTGGTGATAAGAATAGAGGAACCCGTGTGGTAAAGATTCGCAAAATGTCCCACTGAGGATGTGCCTAGAAATCTGCTAAGTCATAGCAAAAAGCCCTTCAACCAGCATGTGAGGTACACCAGGCACTGCCCTGACCATGCTGACTGGCCTCCACAGGGGCAAACGAGTGGTTTACCTAAAGCAGATGGTTAGTGGTTTGCTCCAGGTGACTGGACCTCTGACCATCAACCATATCCCTCTGAGAAGGACCCATGAGAATTTGTCATTGCTGCCTCTGCCAGGGTTAACATTTTGGATGTAAAAATTTCAAATTATCTTGCTGATGCTTACTTCAAGAAGTAGAGGCTCCATAAACCTAGACACCAAGGAGAGATTTTTGACACAGAAAAAGAGAAATACGAGATTACATAGTGCAAGGCTGATCAGAAAAGAGTGGACTCTCAGATCCTGTCCTCAAATCAAGAAAACTTTTCAGCTCTCTCCAACAGAGTTTATCCTCACAAACTGGTGTTTTAAATGCCTTGCAGAGAACTTTAATTAAAATATTTGGAATAGCTAAATATATACATACATACATGTGTATATGTGTGTGTGTTTGTGTATGTGTGTATTGAGAGGGAGTGTGGTGTAGTAGATAGAGAATAGGCCTCTCTAGTGAGGGATTGTTTATTTGTTCATGTAATAGTGGACAGAGATCAATGCTGAGGTCAGTAAGTCAACTACCGTTTACTGAATACCTACTATGTTCCATGCACTCTGCTAAGTGCTTTGGATACAAAGAAAGGCAAAATATTAAGCAGTCCCTACTCTTGAAGAGTTCACAGTATAATGAAGATGTTGCATTAGAAAGACTTCCCTTTATGAAGATTCAAATTCACCCTCTTCCTCTGGGACGCTGGGTAGATCACTTACTCTTCCCGTTCTCCAGGCAATTAAGACTATAAATTGATGATTAGTGGCTGAGCTACATTGGTAGAGGGAGTTTCTTGCCTGTCAGACATTACAACAATGAAATTACAGGTCTAGAGACAAAAGGAAATTATTGTAACAGTTTGTTTTAACACAACAGATAACTCTATTGAATGTACAATTCCTCAAAATAGTTGATGAGTTGTTTACAGAATGGAGAAATGTGTTCTTAATATAAATGATTGATGTTATTTAAAAAATTTTCTCTTTTTATTATGAACCCAATAAACACACACAAATATGAACATGTCAATACACAAAGAAGAATGGGGAATCACATAATAAACTGCAAAAAAGAGTACCAGATAAACTTCTGTTATATACAGTCTTCTAAAAGAAGTGTATGACCCTGTATCTGATACATATGTGACTGGGCAAGGCACTTAATTGTACATCCCTTTAGAAAACTCTCTAAGGCTCTAAGGTACAGAGAAGATGCTGACTCAAAATGATTGATAGTGAGTTTCCCCTACTGAATATTTCCTATATCAATGAAATCACAGGTCCAAAGATTCAACTGCTATCCTTATCTATCTATCTATCTATCTATCTATCTATCTATCTATCTATCTGTCTGTCTGTCTGTCTGTCTGTCTGTCTGTCTGTCTGTCTGTCTGTCTATCTATCTATCTATCTATCTACTTGTCTGGCTGGCTGGCTGGCTGACTGTTTCTTTATCTATCAATCTAGTCTATCTATCTATCTGTCTGTCTGTCTGTCTGTCTGTCTGTCTGTCTGTCTCTCTGGCTGGCTGGCTGGCTGGCTGACTGTCTCTTTATCTATCAATCTAGTCTGTCTGTCTGTCTCTATCTATCTCTATCTCTCTATCTCTCTATTTCTTTCTCTCTCTATCTAATCTATCTGTATTGTGCATCTGTGTATAAATTAGAATATAAAGAATTAAGAGAAATATGGAGACATAAAACCAAGCAGACTGAAGAAAGCCAAGCCCAAAGGATAACATACACCAAGATAACCATGCTGTAAATAAAGCCATGTGGGGAAAGAACAAAATTCGGAGGGAAAGACAAAACAATGTTCAGTAATCTCAAGATAGATCATAACTCCCATCTCTTGGCAGAGAGATTATGGACTAGACATACCAAATGAGGCATGCATTCCCAGAGGTGACTGGTGTTCATTTTGTCTTTTCTTGACTAAACATATTTGTAACAAGAGAGGGCTTCTAGTTGGACGGGTGGGGATTGTAGGTTAGTTAGTAGTAATACAAACACACACACACACACACACACACACACTCACACCTGCCAGAGCAAGAAGAAACAATTAAAAATGTATAGTAGAAAACAAAAAGAAGTGCAGAAAGGAGCTATGATTAAGTATAAAATAATTGTTTCTACCTTGTGATGGATAGGTAGGTACAACATATATATGTTATAAGAGACATCTCTATAGAACACACATATAGAACCTATACAAATTCTATACAGGTTCTACACATGGAACCTATACTCACTTATACATAATGTTTGTACAAATCTAGAAGATAAATGTGTTCTATGTACATATATATGTCCCACATATAGAACATATTGTGATATAATGATGTATCTCTGTGTATGTATATATGTATGCATATATATACATATATCCCTCAAATTAGCAATAAATATATTTTCTTACTTACAGCCCTCTCATGCACCTCTTCAGGTTTTCTTCTGTATATTTTAAAAATATTTTTCATGGGGGGGGGGGCGGAGCCAAGATGGCGGCGTAGAAGCAGCAAAGCACCACAGCTCCCATAAAAACACACTAAAAAACTCATAAAACGGGACTCTAAAACAGATTTTCAAGCTCCAAAACTCTCCACAAGACAGAAAGCACATCTGTTGCTATAGGCAGCGCAGCAGGCGGGCTCTTCACAGCAGTCTGGGAGCCTCAGCCAAAACCAAGCCGGCTCAGGCCCTGGGGCATCGGGTGGGGAGACGTGTCTATAGGAGAGCAGATTGGCTGCACTGGAGGCAGAGTTACCACTTTTATCAGGCCAGAAGACAAAAAGGCTAAGAGAAAGGTCAGTGGATTTTG
>CM053595.1:47959943-47989527 GCA_028646575.1 Pseudocheirus occidentalis | reverse complement strand
GTTTAGCACTAGAATGGCTCTAGCTGTGGCAGTGGCTTCTCCCCACTGCCCTGGGGTCAGGCCTCGTTTGCTGGCCTTGGCTCCAGACCTGCTGCCGTGGGTTCCTCCTGCCAAACTGCCTTCAGCGGGGACGCGTTTTCTGCAGTTCCGTGGATTTTGAAACTGTAAAATTTATTGATTTTATGTGTATTTAAGGTGGCCGTGCAGGAGCTGCTGATCCTTGCTGCTTCTAGGCCGCCATCTTCTAAAATTGGAAATATAAACATGTGAATCTGGAGTTCCATTTATGCTGATTTCAACAATGACTTGTCATTGGCAACATTGTTCACATGATCCTCTATGGCCCTGTTTAAACATGGAAAATCAAAGATTTCAGGACTTTACTTAGATAATTCAATCATTCAAAAAAGTAAATCAAGAAAAAGAAGGCAAAAGCAAATAAATTATAACCCCTCTATTCAATGGCCTGTAAGAGGAATGATTATTAATAACCCATGACTTGGGGAGATTCAGATTTCTGCCTTTTCCTTTTATTCTCATTTCAAGATCTCAGTCCCTGAAGATTGAGCTAACTTTCTCTATCCAAACTCCACTCCGGTGGGCAAGTCATTGTGTTCTGCTCAGGTTTGGGTGGGGATAAATTCTTTGAATAGATTGCCCAAGGCTGGGGCTAACTTAAGTAAATGACTTAGTCAAAGTTCAGCCCCTCATTGTAATATTCATTCTCTCATTAATTGTTAGCCAAAGGGAGGTGATTTCTACTCTGGGGAACATCCCTCTTCCAAACGGCATATAAACCTTGAGCCTCCTGCCATTAGTGTCCTTGGTCTAAGAGAGAGAAAGCCAAATGACCATCCTTTTATTAATAAACATGCTGGCATTATTAATAAAAGGATTAGAAATTATCTCTCAAAACTTTATAAATGGCATGTTGTCTTTTGAGATGTTTCTCAAGCACCATTTTGTAGAGGAAGCCTTTCCTAGTTCCTGTGTGTCTCAGCTTAGAATGCCTTCTTTTGCAAATGACTTTGTATTTTAATGTATATATTTATTATGTATATACCTATATGTGACATATAGTTTTTTCCTGATAGAAGTAAGCTCCTTAACAGTAGAGATTTTTTCTTTTTCTTTCATTCTTTTTTTTTTTTTGTATCTCTATGCCCAGTGTCTAGAACAATGCCTGGTAGATAGTAGGCACTTAATAAAAATTGATAAGTTGATATAGTCTATGCATTGTGCTTTCCAATGTGTATGGGGCAATAATCAATCAATCTGTTAGTGTTGTGTTAGGTGATGAAAACATAAATATAAAATAGATTCTGTCCTCATGGAGCTGGCATTCTACTGCAAGGTTTTGCTATTTGAAGTCTTTCTATGTAAACAAATGACAAGGAAAGAACAACATAGATTGTTACGTATGGCAGATGTCTTGGGAGCACATAATAAATGTGAAAAGGACCATCTATCTGAAAAATTAGGTCCAATGAGAGCACAAAAAAATTCCTAACACTCTAAAAGCTTAATGCAATGAGCTGATGTCCAATTATTTGGATAGAAATGGAAAAGGCAAAGCTCATATTGCTAGTTCTAGTATTTGGTTGGTCTCAACCTAATTGTACATACAATAGATTTGAATAAATGACTGAGTATTTATCCTAGGAACTGGATAAAAGATTAACAGATTAACTCAGACAGTCATATATTTATTAAAGTCCTACTGTATGCTAGGCATAATACTAAATGCTGGGGATTAAAAAAGAAAAAAGAAAAAAAAGGTAGAAGACAGTCTCTGCCCTCTAGGGGTTTACAAGCTAATAAGAGTTTCCCCCGAACAAGCTATGTACAAGATAAATAGGAAATAATTAACTGAAGAAAGGCACTAGAATTGAATGGTTGGGAAAGTCATCCTGTAGAAGACAGCAGACAGAGATGAAGAGAGAACATTTCAGGCATGAAGGACAGCCAAGGAAAAGGCCTGGAGTTGAGATGAAGTGTATTTTTTTTTTGTGGAACAGCAAAAAAGGCAGTGTCACTGGATCAAAAAGTAGTTTTGGTGAGTAATGTGACTGCAAAGGAGAGAGGAAGCTTGGCTATGAAGGGCTTCTTGAATGCTAAGCAGAGGATTTTTTTTTTTTTTTGCTCCTGGAGGCAATAGGGAGCAGACTAGAGTGTCTTGAGTTGGGGGTGGTAGTGATATGGTTAGAAATAAGATTTAGGAAAATTACTTCGGTGACCAAATGGAAGATGATTTAAAATGGGAGAGACTTGAGGCAGGCCAACTCACCAGCAGGCTATTACAATAATCCAGGTTTGAGGTGATGAGAGGTGGTAGAGTCAGAGAAGAGAAAGGAACATATTGGAGATACGCCATGAAGGTGAAATCAACAGGTCTTTGCAACAGACAGAATATGGGTGAAAGGTAAGCAACAGGAGTAGAGAATAATATCTAGGTTGTAAGCCTTAGGGACTAGGAGGTGTTATTACCAGTTACAGTACAGGGAAGTTACAAGGAGGAGAGGTTTTAGGAGAAAAGATAAAGAGTTCTCTTTTGGGCTTGTTGAGTTTAAGGTGTTTACTAGATATCCAATTGAAAATGTCTAAAAGGCAGTTGAAGATATGAGATTGAAGTCAATAGAGAGGTTGGCAAATTAGGTAGATTTGAGCATTATTCACCACAGAGATAATTAGATCCTTGGGAAGTGATGAGATCACCAAGTGAAGTAGTGTAAAGGGAGAAGAAAACAGGACTCACTTCAGAGCTCTGTGGGATGTCTATAAACTAGATAAGATCTTAGGAAAAAAAGTCTGAAAAGGAATGGTCTCACATGCAGGAGCAGAACCAGAAAACAGTGGTGTTTTGAAAAGCTGAAGGGAAGTGAGTTTATTTTAAGGAGAAGAGATGATCCATAGTGTCAAAGGATGCAGAGAGGTAAAAATGAATGAGAATTGAGAACAGGCCATTAAATCAGGCAATTAAGAAATCACTAGTTAGGGGAGCTAAGTGACAGAGCAGTGAATAGAGTACTGACCCTGGAGTCAGGAGAACTGGAGTTCAAATCTGCCCTCAGACACTTGATACTTACTAGCTGTGTGACCTTGGGCAAATCACTTAACCCCAATTGCTCTGCCTTTTTCCCTCCACAAAAAAAGAGAGAGATCACTGGTAATTGGAGAACTCTTTCAATAGAATGGTGAGATCAGAAGCTAGATTGGAAAGAGTTAAGAAAAAAGTGAGAGGAGAGAAAGCGGATATACTCCTTGTAGATGGCCTTCTGGAGAAGTTTAGCCATAAAGGCAGAAGAGATATAGGGTGATAACGGGTATAGAAAAATCAAATGATGTTTTTTTGAGGATAGAGGTATAACAGCAAGCACCCTAGCACACCCAGGATGGCCTGTTAGCACAGGTTCTTTGACCTGCTTTTAAAGGAAAGATTGCTCAAAAAGGGGCTAAATAATCCTATTTTTAATTGCAAAGAAAGAAGTGAGTATAGAAAATATAAGCAGAGAAATTAGCACACACCAACAGACAGGGTTCCAGCAGTCTGAACATAGTAATACTGCTCTTCACTTTACACACATCACTGGATTGAGGGAGCACAGATGTCTTAAGCAGTTGACTGGTTCTGAATATATGATTACTCAGCGTCTCAACCAGGAAATGAAAAGATCCTTCTCATGAGTGAGCTCCCAAAGCAAAATGCCAACCTCCCAGAATATACAACAAAGACTTAACCCCTGATTGGCTCAGAGCCAGCAAGTGTAAAACCTACTTTACTCAGCACAGCTATGAATTATCAGGGTTCAAATGATCTTAAGCGTTCAGATGTTTACAATTTAACATGATCCCAGGAAACTGAATTCCAAAAAGAAAACAAACAACCAAAAATCCCATCTTGCTTGAGCTTACAGCAGGAAACCAAGGCATGTTTGTAGGCAGTAGGTAGGAGCCACTGGATATGGAAAGATAGAAGATAAGTGATACCTTACTCAGCAAATATGTTCTGCTTTTGCATTGTACTATGATAGGCCCTTTGTGGAGGGGGTGGAGAAGAATGATACACAGGAATAAAATCTATGGTTCCTCTCCTTGAGAAATTTACAAACCAGTATGAGAGGATCAGGGAGGCTAGGTGACACCATAGTGAACAAAGTGCCTTGGCCTGAAGTCAAGAAGACTCATTTTCCTGAGCTCAAATCTGGCCTCAGACACTTCCTAGCTTTGTGACTCTGGGCAAGTCACTTAAACCTGTTTGCCTCAGTTTCCTCTTCTGTAAAATGAGCTGGAGAAGGAAATGGCAAACCTCTCCAGTGTCTTTGCCAAGAAAACCCCAAATGGGGTCATGAAGAGTTAGACAAGATTGAAAAATGACTAAATAAAATCCCAAGATCACAGAATTAGTACAGGAAGGAATCAACTAATGCAGTCCTCTCATTTCCCAGATGAGGAAATTTGAGTCTCAGAAAAGTGAAACTCACTTGTCCAAGGCCACACAGGTTTGTTGCTGTTTTTGTTGTTGAGTTCAGCAGCAGAGCCTGAACGTTAATTTGGCACCTCTTCCTCCAACCCACTGCTCTTCCCATTGTATCTCACTGGGGACTTCAGGTCAAGACATACAAAACAGTTCGGTAAAAGACATACAGTAAGTAATCACATGTCAAACAAGAAGCTTTTTGGAACAGTGTGACTTATAAACCACAACTCCTTTAAAACCTCAAAATCAGTGTATGGGAAATACTGGCAGGATAAGACAGTCATGCTCTGTCCTAGGTCATGAACACACATAAAAAACTCTCTGAAGTCCCCAGATATTCCTCTGTTAAGAACAAAAGACTAGTTAAATGTTTTAAAACTTTTTTTCTCTTTTTGTCTGAAGTTACGGAGGAAGAGAGGCTAATTGTTACAGAAAACCTTTCACTCACACATCCAAACCTTTTTTTCTGAAAAATAAATTTAAAAAAAAATCACAGTAAACACCAGAAATAAAACTTCTTTGAATAGAGCATGTTTTTCTAAAGGCTTTTGAACCAATGCTTTGGGGACTCCTGGAGGGATGAGTTTTCCATGAGACACTTTGGTATCCTCCTTGCTGACAGGACATGAAAGGACTTTCTGAAAACCCCTTTGAATGACAAGCTGCCAAAGAAAAACCAATTGCACAGCATGGAGCCTGTCTCTCTCTGGATCTTTCGAACATAACTGACAGCCTTTCATTTAAACTAATATGAAGAAAATCATACTTGAAAATTGGGGAAAGAAGGCAAATAGGATTTCTTCTGTCTACTCAGAAGGGCCACCTCCAGAGTGTGGGTATTCATGGGGAGAGAGTAAGATCTGAGGTATAGAAGACTATGAAAATGTCAGCTTCTAACACAAGCTGCTTGTGTTAGATGGGATGAATGACTCATAGATTAAGAGCTGGAAGGGACCAGAGAGGACCTCATCCAATCCTCTCATTTTACATCTGTAGGAAACTGAGACCCAGGAAAGGGAACTGACTTGTCTAAGGTCACAAAGCTAACAAGTGGAAGATCTGGAATTCAAACATAGATTGTTTCTGTTCCTCCCAGACATCAGGGAAGAAGGACTGGAAAAAAAGTGGAAGGAAAAAGCAATTGACGTTTCCCCAATGCAAGTGAAGAGGAAATAGGAGCCTTCATATGACAGCCAGCTCACAAGAGGTAATCCTTTTCGGCTTGGGATGGAATTCAGCCAGCTGCATGGGGTAATGTTGTCCTCTAGTGGTTACTTAGAGAAGTGAGGAAACTTCTCATGGGAGTTACTGGGGCTTTACCTTTGTTAGTTCAGAGCTGTGCTTTCAAAATGAAAAACTTTCAAACTTCCCCAGGGAGTGTGAGGGCATGCTGTCCCCTGGCAAAAGCATTCACTTGTCTCTACATTCTGATGTGTGTGGAGATGAGAACTTCCCTTGAGTCATTGTGATGGGTAAGTAACCCTAGGCTCTCAAAGATCACAGTGGAGCCCAAGTTCTGGTGGGCTTCCTGTAAAGCTGGAAAGGCTTCTGGTGTGCGGACAGCAGTAGGAAGATCAACTGTGATCAGCTCCAAGAGGCTTATTACCAGATGGTTGGCCGCAAGAAGATTGCTTTTTTCTGTCACAACCATGGATGAAAGTCATCTGCTGAGGTGTCCTCATATTATAATTATAATACAGATGCAGTGATGGAGCCTTAAAGTAATGCATAAAGTAGAGCTGAGAAGAAATGTGGTAGAGTGAGAAGAGCATGGGGTCTCATTTACTAGATGTGTGACCTTGAACAAGTAACATCATCAGTCTGAGTTTCCTCATCTCCAATCCATCAATCGATCACCACTCAATGAGCATTTCTTAAGTGCCAAGGCGCTGAGTGGGATGTACACATACAAAAATGAGATCATCCTTTTCCTTGCAATTTTTTCTGTGCGTGCTAAATTAATATTTTTTAAACTTAAAGACAGAGGAAAACCTAGGAATTTTTGCACCTTAGACAAATGCCACAAATGGGGTAAATAATTAACAACAATAATAATAATGATAATGTGTGTTCAGTTGGAGATAGGGAAGAGGGAAAAGGGGAGGGTACATGATACACAAAGAGAAAGGGGGATGTGTCTCCCTGAGGGAGCACACCCTAGAGCACCAGTGTGAGTCCATTGCTGTTTAGATAGCTACATAGGGGGAACAGAGAACAGCTGGGGAGGAACTCCCTCTAGTCTGCCCTCTGGTATCTTCCTATTTGAAATATGTGACTTTTGTATAGCATTTAGGCTAGCATATGCCTAGGTTTAGGGTTTGTATGTGTCAGTCAACTAGCATTAATTTAATTAATTTCTAATTATTTCATTTATTTACATATTTATTTTTCTATGTAATTAATAAATTTATTTTAAAATTTAATTCATTTTTTAAAAAAGTTATTGTTTTCAAGGAACATATGTTCTAATGGGGGAGAGATAATATGTAAATACATACATGTTATGTTAGTGTATGTGAGATATATACAGTTTAAATGGAAGATAATCCGAAAGGAGAAGACACTAGTGTCTGGAGAGGACCAGGAAAGCTTCTTGCAGAAGGTGGGATTTGAGCTGAGTTTGGAAGGAAGCCAGGAAAAAACTAAAATGCTGAGGTGGGTTGAGCATTCTAGGCATGGGGTAGACCAAGAGCTAAAATATGGAAGTAGGAGATGGCTGTCGTGTTCCTAGTATGGGAAATAGTCTAGTGTAGGGATTGTGGGGTATGGGGGAGAGAGTGATAGTAAGAAGACTGAAGATCAGAAGGGTCCTGACTGTAAAATGCTTTCACCACCAAACACGAGTTTGGATTTGATTCTCTGTTGTTGAAGGAACAACACTGATGTCAATGCCATCTGCATTTTGGACCCTGGGGTAGAGTCCCAGGCTCACAGAGAGCATAGTTTTGACTTAGCTTCACTGAAAACAGAATGGTTGTTGTTTTCCTTGATACCAGAGGGATGATCTTTTTACTGCAACCACTCCATTTTTTTGTTGTTGTTACTATTTTTCAGTCTTTTCTGTTGTGTCCCAACTCTTGATGATCCCATCTGGGGTTTTCTTGGAAAAGATACTGGAGTGGTTGCTCCAGCTAATTTTACAAATAAGGAAACAGCAAAGAGGGTTATGTGACTTGCCCAGGATCACACAGCTGTTAAGGATCTGAACTCAGGAACATGAGTCTTCCTGACTTGAGGCCTTGTATTCTATCCACTTTGCCACCTAGATGCCCCATTACAGCACACATTTATAACAAAAGTAACAGGTCACTATTATATTTTAAGGCTCTGGAAGCACTTTATATACATTATTAACTCTTTCATTTTCATAATGGTACACTGAGGTAATTACTACAGGAATTATCCTTTTGTAGATGAGAAAATTAAGGCTTAGATGCTTTATACATGATTATATCTGATCTGTAAGGTACCATTTTTATCATGACTTTTTTTTTCTTCTTCAGATAATGGAGTTGTCTTGTTCTAGAACATCAGCACAAATGACTTTTATATCTTGAATTCTTCCACTGATCCTTTTAAATTTCTGAAAATATGTTTGACATTGGGATCTGAAAAGAAGGTAGGACAATCTCCTGGGAAGCCAAAGCTACCTAGAGCAATGCCCATATTCATAATGACTAATAAATGCAACAGCTAAATCATGGGGGTACAGGGATGGAGCAAGCATTTACTCAGTTAATCTATTATGTGCCAGGTGAAATGCTAAGCATTGTACAATTATTATATTATTTTATTTTATTTTCACAATAACCCTGAGAGGTAGGTGATATTATGATCCCAATTTTACAGCCTTAGAAACTGAGGCAGATAGAGGTTAAGTGACTTGCCCAGGGTCATATATTAGAAAGTATCTGGTGCTGAATTTGAACTCAAGTTTTTTTCATTCTAAACTCCAAACACACTTCACCACCTAGTCACCTTATAGGATAATATAGTCCAAGCTTTAGAGATGGAAGGAAGCCTAGGTAGGTCATACATAGGATGTTCATTTATTTGTTCTGTTTGCACTTAGCAAAAAGCTACACATTCTGATTTTTTAGAACTTTGATGGGCTTCTAGCTATAAGACTTGGTAATGTTGACCTTTTCGCATTCAAGAGCAGCCTCCATCCTCCATAACATGCTGTTGAGTTGAGTTGAAGATATAGCATTGTGATACAGCCCAGACAACTTGTCTCCTTGGCAGCCTTTGTAAAAGGAACCCCAGTCCCCCAACCCACCTGATCCGAATGGCTAATTGTCCCCTGACGGCCTCACGCCTTTATTGGGGTATAAGTCACTTAACTGATCACAAAATAATTTCTTATGCCCCGTGGAGAGTGGGACATTTTTCTGACCAAAAACAAACTTGCCTTAGATACTAAATGTGTGATCCTGGGCAAGTCGCTTAACCTTTGTTTGCCTCAGTTCCCTCATCTGTAAAGTGGGGATAACAATAACCCCTACCTCCTAGGGCTGTTGTGAGGCTCACATAAGATAATAATCATAAAGCACTTAGCGCGGTGACTGGCACGTAGGTGCACAATAAATGCTTACTACCTTCCCCTTCTAAGATTTCGCTGTTGTATATTATTAGGTGCTGTGACTATGAGTATCATTCTAGGTAGATTTTGCTTCCCAGGAGATTGATTGTATTACATCCTTTTTTTTAGATTCCAGCACCCGATATATTTTCAGAAATTTAAAAGGATCAATGGAGGAATTAAAGATACGAAAGTCTTTTGTCATCATTTCCCTTTCCTTCCCTTCCTCTATTTTACAGATGTGGAAATTGACATCCACAGAGTCCAATCCATTCCAATCCAATCTAACAAACATTATTAAGTTCCTAATATGTGCCAGGTACTGTCCTAAGCACTGGGGATACAATTAATAAAATGAATGAAAATTTCTTCCCTCAGGGAGCTTACAAACTAATGAGGGATAGGAGACAACACACAAAAGGAGGCAGGAAAGGGGGTGGAGGTATGGAGGTGACACTAAAGGGTATCTTGTTCACGGAGTTTAAAACACCAGGCAGAACAGAAACTGCACAATGAGTAGAGTCTGAAGCAATGAAATGATGTCACGTTCAAAAACCATTGGACACTCAGGTTTTCTCAGTTTAGCTCTCTTTTTACTATAATCTGGAAAGCCGTTAAAAAGTTATCAGAAGGTGCCTCTTTGTATACCTCTTTGGTGGTCATACCCTCAGCCTTGCCTCTCTTGCCTGCCTCTAGTTCTGCTCTGCAGCAAGAGCTTCTTGCGAAGACACTGAGAGGGACCATTCACTATTAAGTCACACTCTTCTCTGCCTAACGCAACTGGACAGCCTGCCTGCTACTTAACAGTTAAGAGGAAGAAAAAAATAACCCTTTGACTTAAAAATGTTCACATTTTTGAAAGTCTTTACTTGGTACAATTAAGAGTACCTCCCCCCTTGCCCCATTTTTTGCTGAGTGAAAGGTTAAAGCTATTAAAAATGACTTTATAATGATTGCCGTTTAGTATTCATATTACTTGAGCTTTGTCTCTTTTGATCAAATCATGTCAGTTTCAGGGCTCATTTTTCTTGGTTTTCCATTACCATTTTGTCAAACTGCAGTGTTTTCTTTGCTCTTCCCTTCTTTCCCTGAGTCTTATATTGTCTCCAACACCTACTCAGTCTTATTCCTCCTAATCCACTGAGAGTGCATTGCCCTGAAAAAAAAAGTCCAGTGTATTCACACCCAGAGCTCTTGTCCCATGCTAATTATATAGCCTTGGCACCTTTGCTGCAGGTGTAAAGGGTTTGAAGAGGATTTGAGCATTATCAGAAAGGTAGGCATCCATTCTGTGGAACACCATTTCTTCTTAGATTCAGGGAGCCATCAAAGAAACAGGGTTGCACTGAGAATCAGAGGACTTGGCTCCAAATCTTGGCTTTCTTGCAGTGTGTATGTGTCACCCGGGAAGTATCACAGAACTTGAGTTTCCTTATTTGGAAAATGAGGTTTGGGACTCCATAATCTCAAAGGTGTTTTCTAGCTCCAAAGCCTATTAGCATAGGTACCCAGTATTGAAGGGCATCAATTTTAGACTTGCATTTCATATTTTAACTTCACCTTACTGAGATTATTCTTCATCTAATAAAGACACAAAATTTGGATTTTTAAGTATTTGAGCTCTCTGTAAATCAGTATTAGTAGATTTTTAATATCTAGAATGAGTCAAAAGAAGAAAATGAATATGCCAAGGAGAAAGCCCAGATGTAGGAGCACTGTACCAGGCACATAGTTGATAAATACTTCTTAATATAATAATCAATAAAATTGATTCAAATGTCTCCATAAAATCATATTATTCTAACTATTGCTATAGGTTATAATGAATGTAAGCATTGACAATGGGAACTTACATTTATATAGTATTTTAAAGTTTACAAAGCACTTTTTTAAAGAGGTGAGTAAGGCAAAAATCATCACTGGCATTTTATGGGTAAGGGAACTTAGGCTCAAAGAAAGTGAGATAATTTGTCCACAATCACAGCTATTATTAAGCAGCAGAACCAAAATTAGAACTTCAATCCAGTTCAGCAAAAAAGTGCTAGTGATGGGAAAAATACTGGGTTAAGTGCTTATCTTCTGATGTCTAATTTTCTACTGCATTTTACTTCCTTTGGTATGAATTGAATTGAAGTCACATGGGTTCAATTCACAACTTCATAGGCTCAGAAGATATAGGGAGAGCAGACATCTTAGAGATCATCTGGTCCAGCTCTCTCATTTTAAAGATGAAGAAACGAGTCCAGAGAGGGGTACGATGATGCTCCCAAAGCCACATATTCAGGAGCAGTTATGCCCCTCTCTACTAATTCTGCAACAGTGGATAATGGATTCCTCCCATCTGGGCCTCACTCTCCTCAAGTTTTCAAGTCAAAAAGCATTTATTAAGTGCCTTGCATGTGCCAAGCACTACGCTAAGAACTAGGGATACATGAGTGGCTAGGTGGCACAGTAAATAGAACACCAGCCTGGAATCAGGAAGACCTGAGTTCAAATCCAGCCTCTGACACTTAACACTTACCAGCTGTGTGACCTTGGCCAAGTCTCTTAACCCCAATTGCCTCCCCCCCCAAAAAGGAAAAAAAATCCCACCAAAAAACCCAAGAAGTAGGGATACAAAGAAAGACAAAAAAAAAAACCCCCTCCCTCCTAAAAACCCAAACCAACCAGTCCGTGCTTTCAAGGAGCTCACAGTCAAATGGGAGACAAGATACAAACAAATATGTATGAATGTGATATATGCAAGAAAAACTGGAGATAATCAAAAAAGGGAAGGCATTAACATTCTGGGGCATCAAGAATACCAGAGTGAGAGTCAGAGTTAGGATTTGAACCCAGGCCCTTAGTCTTTAACTCCAATGCACTTTCCATTACACTTTTTCTCCTTTCTCCTTAGAAGAAAAGAAGTTCATTAGAGAGAGAGAGGAACATGAAAGACATGTAACTGGGCGGGTGCCTCTAACATCCTCTTTTTCCATTACTTCTATTTACCTTCCCTTTTGACCACACAACAGCAGATTCTCAGATTCATGGAGACTCCCCATACTCAGAAGACATCTCAACATTCAAAATCAAATCAGAGAGTTTTCATCATTCATCTCTATATTTTCAAGACCCTGTCATCTTGGAAAGACACGGATGAACGTCGTCATGCCTATTACCATCCAGGTTCCTGCTTTCCCATTTAAGGCACAAATACCCCATTCACCAGGTATGGGAAATCCCTTTTCTTTTTATTATGTTTAGGTTGTTAGTGAAAACTGTGACAACCCTTGAAAAGCTTATTGGGATAGTTGAGATTATTGTTACTGTTATCATTAAAAGTAATGATAATTGGGAGACTAAGGGTTTTAGACTCAGTTGATGTTTTGTTCAGTTTTTCTGCACTACTTCTCTCCCCCCTTTCCTTTTCTCTTTTTTTTAAAGAGACAATTTCATAGAAGAGGTCAGGGTAGGTTATATTCAAAAATGAACATGACATAAAAGACCCAAATTTATCGATAAGATATTAAAAATAAATGCTATAGTAGATATCACACTATACTGTAATAAAAGAAATGTTCAAGCCTGTGCCCAACTAATAGCTTTCTCTCCACTGTTTTTATTCTCATAGGAACAGAGATTTAGAGCTAGAAGGGATGTTAGAGGTCATTTAATTCAGCCTCATAATTTCAGATAAGGAAACAGAAATCCAGGGAGGTTATAGGTCACTGAAATAGAAAATAGTTTTAGAAATCAGGTCCTCTGATTCCAAACTGTTTCAATTGCTTTCGAATTAAATCTGTAGCTCAAAAGAAACATACGATGCAGAAATTTAGAACCATCCCCACTCCAAATGTTCACATAAACTCTTTGTGCCCGATCTGTGGTAGAGTTTTCTGAGCTTATATTCATCCTCAGTCAGCCACAGTTGAACACACCGTACCTTGACCCTAACACAGTTATGTTATTCTGGTCCTCTTTGAACATGAAGGACAACAATCAAGGTTTACCAAGTATTCTCTTAACCACCTGTAATGCCATGCACAAGCAGATTCCCAAAAGAATACTACTGTGAACAGCTTTTGAGGTTCGGATTACAGAGTAATAGTGAACATTCTGTTTATTCCATTACAAATCCAGGCAAACATTCACAATATATTGCAATATAATCACAACACTACATCTTATCACAGAAAATTACAATTTGGTGCCCATAACAGCTTAACATTAGAATGGCCACACAGTTTTCACTACAGTAGCCACAATATTTAGAACAAGGAATAAAAGAATAATCATCTGGTTTCCCTTATGGGGAACCCTTCTCACTTAATCATTCAACCAGTTCACAACATATCAGTCTTCTACTCATGGGGCAACCATTAACTTAATCAGTCACTAATCTAGATTCCCAATTACTAACTATCATTAATCACTAATATAGTCATTATAAAAACCACACAAACCCTCCACCCCTTGGTGTCCAGCAAACCTCAGTTTGTCCAAGGGGAAGCCTTTTCTTCATCTTCATCTTCATCTACATCTGGGCAATCTCTCTGATTCCATGGATCCCCTTCCATGGTACCAAATCCCTCCTGAATCTGCCAAACAGTCACCTGGATTCAGAAGCAGACAGCTTCCAGGTTCTCATCCAGTCCTCAGAGGCAGACATCTCCCATGTCCTTGTCCAGTCCTCAGGGTAATCCCTGGCACACACTGAAGTTCACAGGATCCTCAAACCCTTCACCACTTCTCTTGCTTGGAACTCAAGGATCAGCCAGGCCATGAACAAAGTCTTATCCTGGTCATAGTTCTTCAGTCTTCCAGCAGTTCTGCTGGCCCTAGGACCCAGAAGGAATATCAGCCTTCTGTTTGGCCTTCACCAGATTATGGTCTCAGGAAAACTCCATCTCAATTCTCAGTCAGCTCTCTCTCTCTCTCTCTCTCTCTCTCAAGAAAACTCCAACTAACTTCTTCAGCTCCCAGATATTGAGACAACGTTGCTTCCTCCAACAGGAAAATTCCAATTCTGTCTCTCTATCTCTAGAATTCTTCTTTATATACAGCACTGGCCTTCTGTCTCAGCCAATACCCTTCTTCCACATCAGTAGGGGAGTTCATGCTTTTTCCACAGTGGACAGGGCTCACACTTTCCATACTTAGCTGTAAGTTACTAAGTGCTAAGTATCTGCTAAACTGATTGCTGTTATACCACCTTGAGAGATAGGTGGTATAATTAAAATTTTCTCCATTTTACATATCCTAGGAAAGCAGAGACTATGAAATATTATGTGAATGATAAGGGAAAGAGAGCTCAGTTTTCCTTAGGATAAAGATTAAAAGTAGCGTGTTATATTTACTATTATCTATTAGAGTTCATAGAAATCTTTTGAGTTAGCTACAATCTCTTCTCACTTCTATAGTGTGTTAAGCTGACCTTGGTAGCAAGGCAAGAAAGTGTTAGATCTGATTAGAAATGGATTTCCTATAACAAAGTAACTACTTTCATTTGGTATCTTCCTTTTGGTTTATCTCTTTTTGTGGACCGGAAGGGCTGGAAGGGCTGCTCTCCTAGGTCCCCACTGGCTTGGCAGGAGAAGCATGGGGGTGCAATTCACAGTCCTCCCTCCTCTTTGTACTTCTCATATGGTGTCCATGCTTTTCACTGTCCTTCTCCCTGCTTCTTGGAGAAAGTAAGTTCCTTCCAAGATTCAAACATTCTGTAAAATTGGGGAATTTAGGGTATGTTAGCCCCTTAGCATTCCAGTTCTATGAAATCTCCATAGGAATGTCACTGGGAGAGGGGCTAAAGCTGAAAGATGAGGAGGTTGGGCCAGAAGACCTTTAAGGTCCTGTTTAGTTCTAAGTATTATGATCCTTATGTGCCAAAATTTAATATGGTTCCAGAGGACTAAAGACTTCTTGAGGGAAGGTGAGTGTCATCTACTTCCAAATCTCACAGTCTCTTTTGAAAACAAATACTGATATCTTTTATTTTTATGTTACATATATTCTCCAATGTGTCTATTCCTTTTTTCCTTTCCTTAGAGCCATTCCTTATAAACAAAGAACAAAGAAGAAAAAAGTTTAGCAGAACTAAGTAACATATGAAAACCAATACCATGGTCTACGTTCCTAATTCCTTGTCTCTGCAAGAAAACAGTAAGTGCCTTTCTATCTCTTTTTTGGGGATAAGCTTGGTCATTTCACAGAATTGAGTTGAATTTGTTGTTCTCTCCATAGCCCTTGCTGTCATTGCAGATTTTGTTTTCCTGATTTCGCCTACTTCACTTCATGTCGGTTCATCTAAGTCTTCCTACTGTCTTCTGTATCATTGCTCTTTACAACAAAGTAATGATTATCCATTGCATTCTTGTGCCACAGCTAGCTTCTCCAATCTCTGAATGGTAGATTCCTACTTTGTCTCCATATCTTTTTAATTTAATTTAATTTAATTTAATTTAATTTTTGCTTTTTTGGAGGGCAATTGGAGTTAAGTGAGTTGCCCAAAGTCACACGGCTAGTTAGCGTGTCAAATGTCTGAGGCCAAATTTGAACTCAGGTCCTCCTGACTCCAGGGCCAATGCTCTACTCACTGCACCACCTAGCTGCCCCTCTTTTTTTTTTATTAAATATTACTTGCTGCAAAAAGTGCCTTTATTGTTTTTTGTTGTTGTTGAACTTGCTTTTTGCATTGACATTCTTGAGGTATATGCCTAGCAGTGGGCTCTCTCAGTGAAAGGGTTTGGGTATTTAACCATTTTGTTAACATAATTTCACATTGTTTTCCAGAACTGTTGGAACAGTTCACAGATATTTCAATAGCATGTTAGTCTACACTTTTACAAACTCCTCCAACATAAACTATTCCCACATTTTCTCATCTTTGCAAATTTGCATAGCATGTGGTGAAATCTGAGTTGTACTTTTCTAATTATTAGTAATTTGAAACAATGTTTCCCACGGTGGTTAATAATTACTTGTTATTTTTCTTTTAAGAACTGTTTGTCCCCATTCTTTGACTAATTGTCTATTTCTCTATAATCTCTTTTCAGGGCCCTAAGCACAATTAATGCCAAGTAACGGAGGTTTTACTTATTTAAAACCAAAAATCATCCAGATAAAAGCCAGAAATCTATTCGCTGGCAGCATCTAATAATCCCAATGTTTATAATCATGGAGGAAAAAATAATTTCCTTTGATACTTAGATCCTTGATTTTATTAATGCAAGCTCTACCTCAGTCTGTGCTGATCTTAATCCCATTGTGCCTTTATACCCTGTACAATTTTTATCCATTCCCCACCCTGCCATGCCTCCTCAATAGAGGATACCTCCCCCAAACTCCAGAGGCCTTCCCCTGACTATCTCAGACTCAGAATCAATGTAGCCTTTGGGCTACCAATCCATTATCTGTCATTTTCACTACATAGGACAATAGTTCCATAAGTTCATAAGATCAATTTTTCCCCATAACAAAACAAATTTCTACATTAGTGTATTAAAAAAAAAACAAGAAAAAGTGAAAAGCAAAATGCTTCAATCTATACTCAGAGGTAATCAGTTCTCTCTTTAGAGGTGGATAATATTTTTCATCATGTGTCTTTTTGAATTGTCTTAGATCACTGTATTGATCAGAGCAGCTAAGTTTTTCACAGTTGATCATCATTATAATATTGCTGTTGATATGTAAAATGGCTCTGCTCACTTCACTTTGCATCAGTGCATATAAGTCTTTCCAGGTCTCTGAAACCATCCTGCTTGTCATACTATAACACAACAGAATTCCTTCATATTCATAAACCACAACTTGTTTAGTCATCCCCCAACTGAATGACAGTCCTTCAGTTTCCAAATCTTTGCCACCACAAAATGAGCTGCTACTATTTTTAAATGCATATAGATCTTTTTATTTTTTATCTCTTTGGGATATAGACCAACTAGTGGTATTTGTAGGTCCAAGGAGATGCAGTTTTGTTGCCCTTTGTGAACAGTTACAAATAGTTCTCTAGAATGTTAGACTAGTTCACAACTCCACCATCAGTGCATCAGTATCTCTATTTTTTTCACATCCACTCCAGCATCCATCATTTTCCTTTTCTCTCATGTTGGTCAGTTTGGTAGGTATGAGGTGATATCTCAGAATTGTTTGCATTTCTCTAACGAATTAGTGATTTAAATACTTTTTTTCATGTTTATTAATAGTTTTGATGTCTTCTGAAAGCTGCCTGTTCATATCAACTTGAGAATGTCTCCCTCTTTTTTTAAATAAAATTTTCTCAATTCCAAATATATTTGAGCAATTAGACTTTTATCAGAGAAACTTAGTGTAAAATTCCCCGATATCATGTTTTCTTTCTAATGTTGGCTGCACTGATTTTGTTTGTGCATAACCTTTTTAATTTCATGTAATCAAAATCATTTCAATTCATGAGATCCCCCCTTGATTTCCTTCCTGGTCAGGCACATGCTTGCTGATATCTTGCATGGCAATTCTTAGATGAGTTATGGCTGGTAACATGCTATAATCCCATTAAGCCCACCGTTTATTTTTTTTTTTGTCTTCATATCTGTATTGTTGAGTACAGTTCCAGGTACATAATAAGTCCTTAGTAAATGCTTATTTATCAGTTTTTAAAAGACTTAATTTTCAGTGAATATGCAGATCAGTTTTTAACTTCTAGAAAGTTTCTTCAAGCCTTGTTAATATGGAGTAATGATAGGATTTGGAATGTTCTCTAGGCCTAGGAACTGTTCCTGACTCTTCAAAAACTTCTCTTTCTTGTATTTATGTGAAAGGCTCCTTAAAGACTTTTATTTTATGTGTAAGGGAAAGAGATGATTAGTTTGCACATTTTATCTCTCTTGGATTCTTGTAAGGTAAGGAACATTAGTGCATGAAAATAATGTTTCTTCTAAATCCCATTGATGATTAAAGGAATTTAAAATGTGCCACCAATGAATCATGGCAAGCAAACAACAAATAAGGACAAGAAAAGTCAAGGAATTGAATTGAAAATGAAAGTAAAACAAATAGGATTTGAAATTGGATCAGAAATTACATTACAAATGAGAAACTAAAGATCAAGATTGGCTGCTCATTTCAAACCCATGAGAGCTGAAGTTTGATCAAACAAGCAAATTGAAAAGCTAATTGAATCTTAGCATCAGTGCTAAATGTTTGGTGTTTGCAAGAGTTCTTAAGGAGAGTGTATGATACTTGAAATGGCTTTTTCTTTGAGGCATCCCAAGGCATTTATTCTTTGTGCATGTGATTTTTTTTTGACAAATGGAATGGGAAAATAAGTCCTACATATAGCAGATATTTAAGTTCAATTTAGGAGAGGCTGGCGACTCTCTAACAACTCAAAATAAACATCACACAAATAGGAAAAACAGTTGTAGACATATAACTAGAAATTCTAATATGTTACTCAGTAATAGTAGTGTTTATATATTGCTAGTATTTATATATTGTTTTCAAAGTTCTTTCCAAATATTATATCATTTGATTCTCACAACAACCCTAGGAGGTAGGGATATTATTATTATTCCCCACTATAGAGATGAGAAAAGGCAAACAGAGAATAAGTGATTTGACCAGAAAGACACAGCTAATAGGTGTCTGAGATTGGTGTGTGCTATCCACCTTGCTGCCTTTAATGAGCAGAATTTTTGAAGTCAGATGTTAACATATAACTAAAAAAATGCAAAAAGAGACATTTTTTTTATTTGTATGTTTTTGTGAGAGTAGGGGTGGCTCAGTACCTTTTATTTCTTCAGAGTGGAGAATTCTGAGTGTGGAAATGCCCTCCTCTGATGCAAACAATCTGTCTCCAATTAATAGTCTTGGATATTTGCCTGGAACAGTAAAAGGTTAAATGATTTAGCCAGGTTCACACACATGATTTGACCCCAGGTCTTCCTTAATCCGATTCTTTATCTACTCCTACAAAAAGAAACACACACCCAAACGCACACACGGAGAGATGCATATTACATATATAGATATACACACATACTATATAGATGTATATATGTGTGTATATATGTATATATGTATATATATGTGTGTGTGTGTGTATATATATATATATATGTATATATATGTATATATCTTACTTAGAGACGGTTTATTTAAGAAAGCTATTGTGCTCAATCAGGATTTGTCCTGCGTTAGTCATTTACCAGTCAGAGTAGACAGGAAGGGATTGGAGAGTAACTCAGAGACTGACCTATTCCCAAATAGGTCTCCATTGCACCCATCTAGTGATGGAAATCTCATATTAGTCACTGTTTTGGATAAAAGCATTGAAGATGATATCTAGGCTATTATCTCATAAGAAGCATGCCTCGGATGACTTAGCCTCATATTCTCTCCATTGTATGCTCTGGCCCTGAGGGAGTGCCACTGCTGATAGATGAATTAGAATTATCCTCTTATTTCTACTTTCACAGTATCTCTCACAACCAGTCTCTCCCCTCTATTTCCACTGTGACCTCCTTAGCTCAGGTTGGCACCTCTTCTCACCTAGACTGTTGTAAGAACCTCCTAACTGGTCTTCTTCTGTCTAGTTTCTTCATCTCTCAACTTCATTCTCTAGCCCAGAACTTGCAACAGTTTCCAAATGAACCAATCTGACCATAACATTCTTCAATCCCAAAAATTTAATGGCTATCCACTCCATTCTAAATAAAATATAAACCTTTGATCTGGACATTAAAAGTTCTTGATAATCTGGATCCAATGTGCCTCTCCAACCTTATCTTATTCTCCTTCATGGATCTTGAATCTCAACTCAGCTAGACTAAACTACATCATTCATTTTTGTCCTACCCTCTCCTATCTCTAATTGCTTTACTTATAGGGTCTCTTAGGCCTAAAATGGGTTCCTCAACACACACTTTTCTCTCTCCATTTGTTGAAGTCTCTTCCTTCCTTCAAGGTATCACTTCAGACTTTTCTGATGCTCGTCTTCATGTCCCACCAGTCTTTTCTCTTCAAAATTTCTCCAAGCACTGTGTTGTCATTTGTACTTATCTGACAATCCTTTCTGTACTTATTCTCCTACTTGTTCTCCCCCTTCTCCCACCAGTTACATTGTTTCCTGTTTTATCTACAACCAAAAGGTTCTCTTAAAATATTTTGATATTTATGGGACCTTTATTTCTTTTAAAAAGGATTTTTTTTGGAGGGGGGAAGTTAGGGTAATTGGGGTTAAGTGACTTGCCCAAGGTCACATGGATAGTTTTTGTGTTAAGTGTCTGAGGCTGGATTTGAACTCAGGTCCTCCTGACTCCAGGGCTGGTGCTCTATTCTGGACCTTTATTTCTAATTCCAACCTCTTTGGGGCATGTTCCTAGCAGTGAGACCACTGCATCAAAAGACATTTAAGTTCCTTTCTTAGCGTAATTTTAAATTGCCTGCCAGAATGGTAAGGCCAATTTATAGCTTCATAAACAATGCATTAATGTACTTATCTCTCCATAACCCTTTCAGAATGAGCTTTTCCCTACTTTTTTTTTTTTTTTACCATTTTGGAAAGTTTTATGGGGTCTGAGGTGAAACATCAAAGTTGTTTGGCTTTGCAACCCCTCCCAATTAGACTATAAGTACCTTGAAAGTGGGGCCTGTTTCATATCTACGTTTGTAGCTTCACATGGTGTCTTGAGAATAGTAGGTATTTAACAAGTATTTGTTAAGTTGAATCTAATTGAATGATATTGGAGAAATACGAATGTTTAGAAAAAGGAAGAAAGTAATTTTTTTCAGGGATTCTGGAAAACCAGTAGGTAACATTAGAATATGATATACACCTTGTTGTCACCAGACAAGGTTGGATGCCAAGGCAGGATGTACTAAAATACTCTTTGCACTTCTTTGTTTTGCTGAGTCTTAACCAAACTCAAGCCCCACTTGATATAAGCACGTAATTCTTGGAATATCTCTAGGGTTAGACATTTCAGTATTTGGATGGCTCTCATAACAAAGGAATTAGATTTGTTCATGACCCAAGAAGGAAGAACCTAGGGCAATGGGAGGAACCAGAATTAAGGTATATTTCAGCTTCATAAACTTTATAATTAGAACTATCTAAAAATAGAATAGATTGTCTAGAAGGCAGCATTTGTCTTATGTGGGAAGTCTTCAAGCAGAGTCTGAAATAGCTAACTTTGGGGCACATTATAAAGAGTATTCCTATTCTGCTATTGGTTGAACACCAACTCCCCTTCCAGTTCTGAAATTTTATGATCCTTAATCTCATTGGTGTGAGTACTCATTCCATCGGGGCATACTGCAACCCATTCCATCTTTGTATCTTGTATTATGCTTGTTCATGACTTTTTTGTAAATCCTCGGTGGAGAAATTAACCAATATAGAGATCTTGCTCTGTTCTTTTAAGATTTTGTGGGCACCAGTGTAGCCCAACATCTATCTTTCACTCTTTTTATGTGCATGCCTCATCTCCCTTTCTGTTCATACATGAGTTTTTACATGCATAAAATGCTTTGCAAATCTTAAAACACTTTATAAAGGCATTATCATCATATATGTCCTTGATACTGTTTTCACACCACTTCTTGTGCTGTTAGTGGTTGTTTCAATGCTAAAGTCTATGTATATCCATCATGGATCTTTCTATTGCCTCTTGGATCATCTTCAATTTTGATTCTTCTAAGATTTTGGCACTCTAAGATTTGGATCTGAGGTTACTGTCATTAGGGGAATGTGTTATATAACTCCCATTGATTTCCATTCACTGGCTTAGCATACTGTGACAAACTTTTCTATGAAGCAATTGCTTTTCTACTGCCCTAACACAAACTCAGAATAAGATGAGTTCTCTGCAAAGATGATTCATTATTTTGTATTCTTCTTTTTCTTGTTTTAGCCTCAATAAAATTTTCCATGGCACTTTTATGAAGATACCCTTGATGAAAATCAAAACAACAACAAAACTAAACAAAACGAGAAGATAGGATAGACTCACTCACAAGCTGATACAGTCTCCCTTCTGTGGATTGAGTCGATGTGACTGGCCAAACCTGGCCTGATATATATCAGACCTACTGTATACATAAGCTCAACCGAATGGACTAGAGTGAATCAGAGGTTGGATCTTGGGTCACATAACATTCATTCACCTATGTTACTGTGAAGGGCTAGTCCAGGGCAGAGGTAGGGAATATGGAGGTGTGGAAGGAGGGGGAGCAATAAGGAAGTGAGAGAAACCAAGAAGGAAGAGATTTTCCATTGCCACTTCTTCTTGTTCATCTCTCTTTTTTTTTCTTTTAGCCCCTGTGGCCTCAGTTGCTGACTGCCACTTCATCCCTATAAATTCCACTTATATAGTGTTAAGGTCTATAAACCATTTCATTTACAAAAACAGTTCTAAGGTTTAGGCTTTTATAACTGTTATTCCCATTTTATAGACAAAGCATAAAAAAAAGACTGGAATTCCAACCCAAATCTCCTGACTCCAAGCCTAGTACTCTTTCCACTATATTATACTCCTAATCCTCATATATTCAGACTGCTGAAGATTTCCCCTGATACACTTTGGTGCATTCTCTTCCCCCCACCTGCTGCCAGGAAGTGCCCAATATTCCTAACTCACTTTTTCTTGCCTACTACCGGACTCAAAGGGAGACTCGTTTTGGAGACATAAATGGACATTTTAATGCAAATTATTTAGGAGGATTGTGAAGGCAGATGCTGATACATAAACCCCATAAAAAAACTTCTAACAGTTACTATTATTAAAATGATGATGATGATGATGATTAACTATTGTCATTATTATCATTATTGAATGTTTAATTCAATACTATTGACTACTTAATCCACCAAACTGATCAACACCAAGTGATTACTATTTAAATGTGCATGTATACTACAGATGGACAGGGATATGAACCTTTAGCTAAACTTTGCAGTTTTTCTTAGGCTATTACTAAGAAATAGTATTATATGATGGAAAGAATTCTGACTTTGGAGTCAGAGGTTGTTGTTCAGTATTTTCAGTCATTTCTGACTCTTTGTGACCCCACTGGAGGTTTTAGTGGCAAAGATACTGGGGTGGTTTGGCATTTCCTTATCCAATTCATTTTACAGATGAGGAAACTGAGGCAAACAGGGTCAAGTGACTTGCCAAGGGTCACACAGTTAATAAGTGTCTGAGGCCAGATTTTGACTCAGGAAGATGAATCTTTCTGATTTTAAATTTAAAGTTTAAGTTTATCCCCTGTACCAAATAGATACTCTGGAGATAGAGGACCCAAGTTCAAATCCTCCCTTTCTTGCTTACAACATATGTGACCTTTGTGTAAATCACTTCATTTTTCTGACCCTCAGTTTCCTTGAATGTAAAATGAAATGATTGGACTATACGCCCTTTGTGGTCCCTTCCAGTTCTGATCTACTTTTGTGGTTTTCATTTTAACTGTGGCATTTGATACTTTCTTTCATAGAAATGATAAAAGATTTTGATGGTAATTGGGTAGGAAGAGTATTAATGGAAGGTATTTGTGGGCATATAGTGGCTACCCCCAGTCACACGAAGGGGTATTATTATCTAAGTATTATTAAAAGGTATTATCTAAGGTTTTATAAACAACACAGACAGATGGACAAAATCATCTCTCCAGAGAGATGCAATGCACAGCCTCAGCCACTAGGTGGCAAAATTGTAGAGTCAGACACACCAGTTATCACAGATAGTGGTCCAGAAAGGGTTGAATTTAAAAGTCAAATAAAATAAATTATATCATCCAAAAGCTTCTCTGAAAGGGGAAAAGAAACTTGTCCCCCGATGATGTTTAGACTTTTAGAATCTGGAGGTCTGTATTCTGCGGTTCTAGAACACTAAATTTTCAAGCAAGGACTCAGGGAGGCAATGGGATGTAGTAGAAAGAACATTTGCTCTAGGATCAAAGGACCTGGGTTCAGATTCTGCCTCTGATGCTCACCACCTACATGACCTGAGGCAAATCTCCCTGCCACACTAAGTCTCAATTTAGTCATTTGTAAAATGAAGGAGGTGATTGTTGTGTTATGTCCAACTTTTCATCACCATGTGGATTATGCTGTCCGAGGGGTTTTCTTGGCAAAGATACGGTAGTGAAAAAAGGATAGCCAAGGCCCTCTGACTATTATATATGAACTAATTAACCTCAAAGATTCTATGAAGGAAGATGCTGTTTCAATCCAGAAAGGAATATTTCTGTGGTATAGGAAATGACAAGTGGGTTGATTTAGAAAAACACAGAAAGACCTGGACTGATATAGGCAGATGCTAATCTATAGATATGTATGTTTATGTATAGATCCATGCTCAATTGTAGCCTTACTTGGGGTAGGGGGGGAGGGAAAAAATAAACTCAAAAGTGCCCGGCAGAGAACGAAGGAAAACCAATGGGGAAGTAAAGAAGAGCTGGGCAGCTTTGAAAACTGTGTAGTAGTTACTATACGGGTTGTCTTGAAATGAAAATGTATTGTTTTATTTTGAGTCCTCTCTTACGGTCTGCTGTATACATGGCTTTTTAAAATGTTCTTTTTTTTGTACTTTGTATTCAAGTGTAAAATTTAAAGAAAATTACAAAAAAAAGTAATTTTAGCCCATATTACTGCTCCTTCCTGGTTAACTAGGCAGAATGGAATTAAATAAAGTCCTAAATTTATGGATAAAAAAGATGCTGTAGTGGTTTGCCATTTCCTTTTGCAATAGATTAAGGCAAACAGAGGTTAAGTGACTTGCTCAGGGTCATATGGCTAGTAAGTATCTGAGGCTGGATACAAACTCAAGTCTTCTTGACTCCACGACCAGCACTCTCTCCAGAGTCAGTGCTCTATCCACTGCACCATCTGGCTAACAGATATAGAGCACTTACTATGTGCCAGGCACTGGGCTAAGTGCTTTATAATTATTATGTCTTTTGATCTTCACAATAATCCTGGGAGAAAGGTGATATTACTATCCCATTTTACAGATGAGGAAACTAAGACAATCAGAGGTTAAATGACTTGCCCAATGTCACATTCCTAGGAAGCATCTGAATCCATGTTTGAACTGTGTCTTATGCTTTTACACTACTTTGTAAGATACTTCTCTTGACCAGCTTTGGGAGACTGGAACCAGGAGAAAATGTGTGGTACAAATATAGTGAAAGGAAAACCAGAATAAAAATCAATAGGTCTGGGTTTTAGTCCTGTCACTAACTTGCTGTGTCACCTTGGGTAGGTCACTTGATTTTCAAGTGATTTACAAATCATCTAATCCAGTGGTTCTCAACCTTCCTAATGCTGTGACCCCTTAATACAGTTCTTCATGTTGTGGTGACCCCTAACCATAAAATTATTTTCATTGCTACTTCATAACTGCAATTTTTGCTACTGTTATAAACCATAATATAAATATCTGATATGCAGGATGTATTTTTGTTGTTACAAATTGAACATAACCTTCAGGTTGAGAACTGCAGATAATCTAGATTTCTAATTTTATAGATGAGGTAATTGGGGCAGAGATTTTGACAAAAATCACACAGGTGATAAATAGCATGGTCAGAATCTGAACCCGGGTCTTCTGATTCCAAATCCACCAGACCAAGTGGCTATAACTTCTCCTGTGTTTTAAGTCAGTTTCCTAATTCGTCCAGTGGGGGAGAGTGTAATAATAACACCTGCTCTCCTTAGCTTGCTCAGTGATTGTGGGGCTCCGATGAGATAATAGATGTGAAAAATAGAAAGCTTAGACAAATGCAGGGTATTCATCAGCGTTCCCTTGGTTACTCCAGAAAATTTTGCAGCCAACAGTATCACCTCCTCTTCTGCATGAAATTACACCTCAAAAGATGTGTGTCGGATCATGTGTTTCAGTGACCAGCAGACCAAGAATATGAAAAGGCTTGTACAAAGTATCTTCAGCTTTCACATTTCTGTATCTTCAGATCTGCTCTGTCCGGTTTGAAGCATGCAGTCTGTTCTAGTTACAGCCAGTAAAAGGAGGCTATAAACCCCACCGGCATGGTAGCGGCCACAGGGTGATGGGGACACATATACCTGAGGCCAATCCTGAATCCTCCACTGAAATCACATTGTAATTATTTTGTTGTTGGTGGTGTTTTTAAATGTACCTATTTGTGTTCATGTCAGATCTCCTCCTTGTCCCCCCCAAAACCAAAATAAAAACCAGATACAATTGAATATGAATAGAATTTCCTTGAGGGAGAGAACATTTTTGGGTTTGTCTTTATACCTCCAATACCTATTCAAATCTCTGGCACAAAGGACTTAATAAGTGCTTGTCAAAAAAAAGAATTAATTTTTATAATTCTGTTCATGAGATATTTTTCAGAGAGAACTCTGGGTAAAGGTAGTTATTTGGGAGGCCATTCTGAAGATCTGACAGATTCTGTGTAAACCCAGATTTTGAGCTTCTGGTCCATGGGTTACAAGTCATTATTTTGGTACACATTATATACCCCTCAAAGTCTTGAGTTCAGTCTAATCCCATTCAACAAGCATTTGTTAAGCTCTTCCTTTTTAACATGCACAGTTATAGACTCTGTAGATACAAATACATAACCAAAGCAGCCCCTGATCCCTTAGAGCAGCGGATCTCAACCTGTGGGTCACAACCCCTTTGGGGGTCAAATGACCCTTTTGCAGGGGTCACAGGGGTCACCTAAGACCATCGGAAAATGTGTTTTCCGATGGTCTTAGGAACTGAGACACCACTCCTCTATCCATCTCCAGGTGGGTCCGCCCACATGCAGATACACCCACATACAAGTATTAAAGGATTGCAGCATTAGGAAGGTAGAGAACCACTGCCTTAGAGAGTTTACATTCTATGAAGAAAGTTCTTCAGCAGATATGGATTATGTCATATTTAAACTGTTCCATCCCAGTTTAGCCTGACACAATACTTTCCATAGAATGGATTATGTATGCATGCATACACAGATATATACAGTATACGCTTTATACATAAATACATACATATATACACACATAAAATATACATATATTTTAAGTAAATGATCCACAAAGAAAGAGGAAAAGAAAAGAAGAAGAAAAGAAGATCACTGGTTAAGCATTTTTCTAGATTAGGCTAACCTAGAATAGGTCATTTTTCTGATGATATTATTAGGCCAGTGCTAGCCTCAGTGCCAAATAACCATAGCTCCTGATGTGCTCTCTGGGCCAGAATGTGCTGTTTTTAGGCAAGGCCATCCTTCAGCCATATCACCAAGTTGGCCAAGCTTGTGTTCAGCATTCCCCATCTTCTAATTTTAGCAAATGTTTTCCTCTTCGTGATATATCTCCTGCTTCATGGCCACGAAATAAAAATAATAGTTGACATTTATATTTAAATTTCTTTTAACATTTTTGTTTAAAGTGTTTAGTTCCAAATTCTCTCTCTCCTTCCCCTCCTTCCTCCCTGAAATGGTAAGCAATCTGATATAGGTTATGCATGTGTAATTGTGTAAAATATTTCCATATCAAAAGAAAAAACATGAAAGTGCAAATAGCATGCTTCAGTTTTTATTCAATCAATATTAATTCTCTGGAGGCAGATAGTATGCTTCATCATTAATCCTTTGGGATTATCTAGGATCATTGCATTGCTAAGAATATGCTTTTTGGGCACAGTTCCAAATTGTTCTCCTGGATGGTTGGATCAGTTCACAACTCTACCAACAGTACCTTAACGAGGTGACATTTATATGAAGTCTAATATAATTTATCCTTTTTTTTAAGGGCAGTTAGTGTTAAGTGACTTACCAAGGGTTACATCACTAGTATAGATTATCTTATATGTTATATAACATTCAAAAATAATTTTTTTCCTGATTGAGAAAAGGATAGAAAATGCAAAACCCACAGTTTTGATAACTGAAAATTGCCAATTGTTTTCCAGTACTTTATTATATTGAGAGTGTTGTCTTTTTTGGGCTTTTATTTAGCTACTGAACGAAAACATTAGACACATTTGGGTTTTAGTTGGGATTTTACATAGCTTGTATTTTAATTCTTTGGTTCTTTGCTGTTTCTATTAACCCATAGCATTATTTTAATAAATGTTATAATACCATCCTACTAACTCTGGACTATGTCTGTTTATTAACCTATACATGTTTAATTAAAACCAATAAATGAATAAAGACGGAAGAATGTAAAAAAAATATTTATCCTTACACAAATTCTGTGAGACTATGGAAATGCTATTCTTAATTTACAGATGAGAAAACTGAAAACTTCAGAGGTAAGTTTGCCCAGTGTCACACGCTTAGGGAGTATGAGGATTAGGACTAAGATTCAGGTCTCCTGACTCCAACACCAAAATGATTTCTGCTATACCATTATTTTGGGTTGTTTATGCACAGAATTGTACAAATTAATTCATTTATTTGGCAAGTACTCATCAAGTATTTTATGCCAGATACTTTAATAGGTGTTAGGGACAGAAAGACAAAAAGAGAAAATGTCCTTGCTTTCAAGGATTTTATATTCTTTGTTGCTATTTTTGTTGGGGGGGGAACAACATGAACACAGGTAAATTAAAAAAAAACTACACATGTGATTTCAGTGAAGGACTCAAGGTTGACCTCAGGTAGGAGCCTAAACTTCAGTTGAGACTTTAAGGAAGGTAGAGTTTTAATGAAATGAAAATGAGGAGGTATTCCAAGCATATGGGGAATCTTTATAAAGGCAGAGAGGCAAGAGAAAGAATCTTACGTATGCCAAACAATCTGGCATGGGAGCGGGGAGAGTTTGCTTGGAACAAAGAAAGTAGAAATATGAGTGAGAAGAATATGCAAGAAGCTTGGAAAGGTAGCTGGGGCCATATTGTCAAAATATTTGAAATGCTAAACAGAAGAATTGGTATTTGAGTTTTATTTTTATCTTTTTATTTGAACTACTTTTTATTTGTAATTTTGTCCTACAGTCAAAAGGAGCCGTTGGAGCTTCTTGAACACGGGAATGAATGGTCAGACCCATGATGTAGGAATTTAACTTTGTTGGACTGTGGAGGCAATATGGAGGATGGCTTGGAGAGAGGAAAGATCTGAGGCATATCTCCAATGTACTCTTCCTTCCAATAATTATGACTCTGTTATGTGGTGTTCCTTGGCTCCCAGCATCTCTCCAGCATTTCCTTTGGTCAGTGCCTCCCCAGTTTGTTTCTGAGTATCACCTGCACTCAGGGGGCACTGCCCTTAGTCAGTTTCAGAGATCTCTATTAACATTGGCCTCTTTCTTTCTCAGGACAGCACAATAGAGAGGCTAACATATGTTGCCTCTGAACCGATGCAAGTTGCTTAACCTCAAGCTCCTGGAGTAAATCTCTGATTAGTTGCTAATTTACATTTGTAGACTCCAGAGTTTATTGAAATCACAAGTCTAGACCCCCAAAATGTGCAAAGCATTTTGATAATATTGAGAACACAAAGACAAACCAAGTCCTCTTTATCTCTTCCTTCCACTGGTATGTAGAGAGAATGCCTTCCCTCTGGGTTGTCATTAAGTTGATTTGGAC
>CM053595.1:47933136-47959443 GCA_028646575.1 Pseudocheirus occidentalis | reverse complement strand
ATCTCAGAAAAGATCCAGAGCAGGAAGCACATTTTAATAAGCATTATCCCAGAAGTGGCATGTGGGGTTGGGAGAGGACAACCTGAATAGCCATGGAATAACTTTGAGAGAATGAGGTACCTTGAGGAAGGATCGTCTCCATCAGTGGCTGGGATGGAAAGGGCAGATAATTTCTCTAGTTACCAGCTGAACCCAAGACAAAGACAAAGAAGTTAGGATATTGGTGAGGGGGTTAGGTAGGTTCAGTGGCCCTGCTGTTCAGTGGGGCCAGGCCTATAATGAAGTTAGAATATTGGGGCTGGGGCAGCTTTATTGGGATTCTATCAATACTAAATGACACAGCTTGAAGAGATTGAATGGGACCATGGAATAAGTGCTGGATTTACATCAGAGAGCATGACTTCAAATACCTGGTCTGCCGACTGTGTAATCTCTTAACAATTCTCTTCAGTTCTCTAGACTGGTTCTTAGCTTCCTCAGCTATGGAATAAAGGGCTCGACCTGGATGACCTCTGAGGTCCCTTCCAGATCGAAATCTATAATCCAGGCACTAGGACTTCCTTAGCAAGATTCTTTGCAATGTCTAATAGGAGTCAGAGGAAGAGGTCTGATTATATAATGCTATAAGATCTATGAAATCCTTTTGTCATAACAACCCTATTTTATAAGTGGCACAAATATAATGATTCACATTTTATACATGAAGAAACCGATCATCAGAGACAATAAATGACTTGCCCATGGTCACACAGCAAGTACCAGAATCCAAATTCTATTTTTTCCTGATTTCAAGTTGTATATTCTTTCCAGAACATAAGAGTGTTACGTTAGATACACTTTGTTAGTGTATATGTTAGATACATATGTTAGATACACTCCTAGATACCCTTTTTTTATTACTTCTTCGTAGAAATCAATAGACATATGCATGGTACAATAGAAGAAGCACTGGATTTGAAGTCAGAGGAGCTGGATTCAAATTCTAGCTTTATGTGAAATTGAGTCAATCATTTCACCTCTCTGGGGCTCAGTTCCCTCTGTAAGACTAGATGCTATCGATGTCTCGTTAAACCTAAAATCCTCTAACTACGTGGCTCTGGTCACGAGCTCCCGGAGAATGATGTTGGGTGTTATGCTGAAGAGAGGAAAGCAGGTCAAGTCAGCAGGCATTTGCCATTCGCCATGGCCTGAAGCATAATTAACCTCTCATTCTCCACTTTAGAGGCTCTGATTTGACCCATAAAATGGTTCATTGCCTCATGACTCCTTCAACTTTGCCCTTCTCAGCGCCTCTAAAAGCTCCCACAAGAGCCAAATAAAGATCAGGCAGGAGGGAACCGAGTTCCCTAACATTTCATGGGTCTGTGATTCTAGGTAAGTTTTCACAGGGAATAATTTCCCAACTCCAGAGCTCAAGCATTCGTCAACAAGAGCAGACACAGGTTTCTGGAACAAAGTCCATGCTATTTAGAGAGACCTTGAGACTTCATAATCACTTCAATTTGGGGGGCAAGAGGAAGAGGAAGGCAAGAGAAGGAGAATTATTAGGCATGAAAAATTGTGCTCATGTTCCAGACATGTTCTAACATGGTTCGTGTCTGTTTCTTCCGGAAAGCTTTGAGACAAATTAAGTTTTCTTAGCAGAAAATTGGCATGGTTGTGGGTTTGGGAATAAGGAGCAGTTGCCAGTTTACATCATTTCTGGATTTTAATCAAAATCAATCCAGAATGCATTCTTCTGTAAAACAAAATTTGTTCATTAGACTCATAATCACAGAACTAGAAGAGATTTCAGAAATTATCTGGTCCTGTGGATTATAGATGGGCAGCTAGGTGGCACAGTAGATAGAGCACAAGGTCTCGAGTCAGGGAGTTTCATCATCATGAGTACAAATCTGGCCTCAGATACTTTCTAGCTGTGAGATCCTGTGCAAGTTACTTAATCCTGCTTACCTCAGTTTTCCCATCTGTAAAATGAGCTGGAGAAGTAAAATGACAAACCACTCCAGTACCTTTGGCATGAAAACTCCAAGTAGGGTCATGAAAAGTCAGACACAACTGAATAATAATAAGAGACTTATAGATTTTAAGATGGAAGAGAATCTTAGATAAAATCTAGTCAAACTTCATCACCTGACAGATGAGGAAACTGAGACCCAGATAAGAAATAGGATTTGGCCAAGGTCACACTGGTAATAAGTGGCATAACTGGGGTTCGAATTCAGCCCCTTCTGTCTCCATATCCAGTGCTCATTACGCTCTATTAGGCTGCCTCTATGTCCTGCAAGTCATGTCAATGCACACTGTTCTAAATGCTGAAATAAGCAGGCAGCTTCTCTAAAACATCTCAGCGTGAAGTTCGTCTTGCATTTATTTTTATGAATTTTAGCTGTATCCCCTCAATACAATGTAAGCTTTTCAAAGGCAGGAGCAATGTTATTGTCTCTCTCTAACACAGAGCCTTAAATGGAGTAAGTTTTTAATAAGTGAATTTTTAAATTTAATTGAACTGAACTGACTCATTCATTCACACTGTATATATCTTTTTTAATATGAATTCCCTCCATATATATTTTTTTCTCCTTATATGACATATGGCAATGTATTTCATTCAGCCTTCATATTGACCTAGAATACCTGAAGACTTTTCAAAAACAGGGATCAACTGACTTTGGGCAAATATAAGCAAAAAGGCAGATAGTCCATGCCCTCGAGGAATCATATTCTAAAATTTGGGGTGGGGGGAGTAGAACAACATATAAAAGGGAACAGAAAAAAGGAGGGAGGGGATACTACCTGGGGACAGGATTGAGGAATGGTGCTTAAGCCCCAAGAATGAGAGATGGCTGGCATGAACCTTTTCCTAAAATGGAGATATAGGGAAGAATTCACCAATAGGAGAAATGACTTGGAGGAACAGAGTCAGGAGACACCTGAAGTATATTGGTATAGTCTGGAGAATTAGCGATGGCTGGTCTGGGATCCTTTCCAAAATGGAGATTCCAAGTAAAATTCACTAATGAGAGAAGAAGAGGTCCCAAGGAGCAGAGGCAGTAGGCAGTTAGGACTCTGTTTCATTTCATATGGGTGCTGATTTATTCAATTGAAATTACCTCTTTCAGCTCTCGCCTATAAAATTACTATGTCTTTCCTGTATAAGATACATTTCATTGAGCCTAGTCATCTGTTATTAGTATAATGGAACTGTACCCACCATTTCACTGTCTACAAATAGACTTACTTGGCTGTATATTGTTAATATTCTTTTCATAGAAACCACTAAACCATATGCAATGAGACATCTACACTACGAATGACCCAGGCAGCCACTTGCCATTCTGGAGACAAGCTGTTAACCCACGTGTTCCAGAAAAGGTACAGGTCATCTGTTTTAGCCTCACGGTGGTTGCTATTCTTAGAAATAGGCGAAGGGACAATAAATGAAAACTGCTAATTGTCATTCAGTTTTTGGCCACGTAGGAGATCGGTGTCCAAATCTGGTGGTGGGACAAGGTCAGGAACAAGGCTGGCTCTCAATATGCCAATTACATCACAGACTTCTAATTGCCTCTCTGATCCTTTCTCTTCTTTCTGCAACCTAACTGTGGAAGACTGTGACCCTCCCAGGTTGTTCACTGTTACTGGAGCAATGAGGCGAAGGTAAGGGCAGACTGTATGTAGAGAGTCTCTCCATCCTACTTGCCATAGTGCCTTTGTTAGCCCGTTTTTGAACCTTCCACCCCCTAAGAAGTAAGTCACTTCCCTCTAGGTCACTTCCAATCTGTAACCTAGAAGTTTGCTCTCTGCCAAGAGGTTGGGAGAAGAGGGGAGGGTGGAGAAAGTGAGTTTTGAATATACCTGAAGTAACCTAGACCTTATATGCTAAGATAGAGATCATTTATGATTTCTGTTGATGGAATGAGTTTCCACATAATGGGAGCTCCATAAACTGACTAGAACATCAAACAAAATAGGAAATTAACAGATTTTTCTCATGTCTGATAAGGCGAGGTTCTTATATAGGCACTGGTGATATAAAGACAAAAACCAAACCACAGAAAGTTTGCCCTCAAGAAGTTTACAGTCTATAAGTACTTATGGAGAGAATCATATGGAGAGAATCATCCTGTGTTAGGGGTCCTATTTGGATGATTGCCCCTTTGCCCTTGACTTTGTAGATGCTGTTAAAAAGTTGACAGCAATGTCTATGTTAATTGCACAATGCAAAAAGAAACCAGCTCACCCAGTTAAGACTTTTAATTTTAGAACCCAAGCTCAGGAATCAAATAGCATCATTTTTTAAAGTTGATATAGGTCTATTGTTTACGAAATGCTTTGTTGACAAGCCATCCCGGCTCTCTGGGCCAGTCTCTTCCTCCTCCTCTCCAAGTGCAAACAAATCTAGGAACACTAAGCTATCTCTCAGAATGATAATGAATCTGTATGGAAGGTCACCCTAATCACTTGGGTTTCCAGAGTTCTGTTTCTTTATGCATCAAGGAAGGAAAATTTCCAAGATGACATTTCAGCATAATCAATTATACTACTTTCTAGTCAATTAAAATTCTCTTCTCTATGACCTTCCTTTTAATCAATAAACAGGAGAAAGGGCACAGTCATTTACCTCAAGAACACTGCCTTGTAAAGTTTGCTTTCAGCTGAACAAGGTCACAGTGGCTTTTTAATTTTTATTTATTGAAAGGTTATTGTACTGTGGGACATCCTAAGCCTATAGGCCAAAGCACATTAGATCCACACCCTGAGGGCTTATCGAGATTTCTTGGAGAGACTGAAATCCAATGGCATTGATTGTGGCTAGAAATAGCGTGAACAGAGGCTTGCAGGTCAGAATGCAAGCATAAAGCTTACAACAAAAGCATAGAAGACTTAAAAAATGACAGAGTCTAGACAATCTAGACAATCAGCAAAATGATCAAAACCCTAATGACAGCTACAGAAAAATGAGAAAGGATAATAATAGCAATGAAATAAAAGGTGAAATATACAAAAGAAAAATAGAAAAACACTTCTCATTCCCCAATCTATGCCAACAAACACATGATTACCCTTGCATATCTTCTCGTTGACCCAATGTACAAAGCAATACTTCCTCCAATCCTTTCTAGCCCGGACTGATTGCCCAGCTATCCCTGTGACTTTGAGATTGTATCTAATAGGAATTTCGGGGAGAATTATAATAGCATAAAAGAAATCTGGATTTTCTGTTATTACTTATAATCAATAAACACATAACACAAATGACTGAATTTAGAATTTTTGTATTAATATCTTATTTTGGTTTTGAATATTTTATTCATTAGTAAATTTGGAATAAAATATATTGTAAAAAAATAAATGAAAAGTCAAAAGCAAATCTTCATTGAATGTCATAACAATATGGGTTCTACTTGGTTCAAAACCTCACAGAGATCACTGTTTTATTTTTTGGTTTTGTCTGAAGATGACACCTGAAAAGTTTCTCCACTCAGGGAAAAAAATTGCCCTAGAAAAGAGCTCTGGGGTTCTTCAATGATTTAGCAAAAGAACCCTCAATATGGAGTCAAAGGACCTAAGTTCATATCCTGTTCCTGCTGTTTGCCACCTGGGTGACTGTAGGAAAAGTACTTGTTCCCCTGAGCCTCAATTTCCTCCTAAAATGAGGGGCAAAACTAAGTCACCTCTGAGGTCCTTCGCAGTTCTAGATCTGGAATCCTATTAACAGACATTATTAAAGACCTATTATGTGCTAAGTGCTAAGGATACAAAGAGAAGAAGAAAATGTGCTGTGCTGTAGGGATTGATATTCTACCTTGGAACACTTCTCATTCCCCAATCTATGCCAACAAAGACATGATTACCCTTGCATATCTTCTCGTTGACCCAATGTACAAGGCAATACTTCCTCCAATCCCTTCTAGCCCGGACTGATTGCCCAGCTATCCCTGTGACTTTGAGATTGTATCTAATAGGAATTTCGGGGAGAATTATAATAGCATCACACCAACAACATTTATATAGTGCTATGTGCCAGGCAGTGTGCTAAGGAATTTACAATTATTATTTCTTTTGATCCTCATAACAACCCTGGGAGGTAAGGCCTATCATCATCCCCATTTTGTGGATGAGGAAATTGAGCCAAACTAAGGGACTTGCCTAGGGTCACACAAATAGTAAATGTCTTGAACTAGATTTGAATTCAGCTCTTCAGCGCTGTTCTAGCCCCTTCACCACCTAGTTACTAGAACTGAACGTGTCACCCAATCAAAGAGATGTTACTCGCTGGGTTGGACGAGATTTAACATTCTATGTGAACCTGAACTACTTTGCCAAAAGGCAAATCCCAGAAAAACAAGGCATTAAGCTATTATCTCTCTACCCGTGAATGAAGGAACTGAGAACAGATTTTGCTAAGGGAGTGTGGGAGAGAAAGAGGCCAGCATGACTGAGGACAAAGAGCAGACTGGAAAGTTGCAGAGAAATCACAGGATTATAGGATCATATTTCTTCAATCTGGAAAGGACGTTAGAGAGCATAAAGCCCAACTCTTTCATTTTACAGATAAGGAAACTGACTTAAAGAGGCTGGGGTTTGCTCAAGTTCACATGGCTACTATGTGCTGGAGATGGGTTTTACCCTAGAGCTTCCTGGCTCTCACACTAGCATATGCCCCACTAGGTCATCCTTTCAAAAGCAAACTTTTCTTCGGCAGTTTTAAAGTCAGTCCACTCAGGATTAATAATAATGATTCAAGGGGCAGCTAAGTGGCTCAGTGGATAGAGCACTGGCCCTAGAGTCAAGAGGACCTGAGTTCGTCTGGCCTCAGACACTTACTAGCTGTGTGATCCTGGGCAAGTCACTTAAGCCTGGTTCCTTCAAAAATAATGATGATGATGATTTACTTTCACATAAATTGCACAATAAGGTTGCAGGATTATAGATTTTAAGTTGGAAAGGACTTTTTAAATCATCTAGTCTAGTATTTCTTACACTTTTTGGTCTCAAGATCCCTTTTCACTCTTAAGAATTGTTGAGGAAGGAGACTAGGTGGGGCAGTGAATAGAGCACTGGCCCTCGAGTCAGGAGGACCTGAGTGCGAATCCGACATCAGACACAACACAAAAATACTAGCCGTGTGACCTTGGGCAAGTCGCTTAATCCCAATTGCCCTCCAAAAAGAAAAAAAAATGTCGAGGACTCTCCATAGAGCCTTTGTTTATGTGGGTTATATCTAATTAAAATTAAAATGTCTTAGTATTATTGTGAAAACAGAATTGACTTCATTGACCCCTTGAAAGAATATGGTCCATATTGGGTATTTTATGAATGTGTGTTGAATTTAACAGAATAAAATTGAAATTTATGGTTGATAGTAGCAAAAATGAATCATTGAAGAGTAATTAAGGTTGCCTTGGGGTACAGCCACAGTCTTGTATTTCTCCTGTTCTTTTATCTAACCACACTGGGTTGAAACACAATAAAAATGACCAAAAATATTTTTATAAAGTATTACACAAAAGGGACCCCAAGGATCCCCAGACTATACTTTAAGAACCAAAATCTAATCCCATTCTTTTCATTATACCAATGAGGATATCTTTAATTTATCTTATATCTATCTTTCTTACAGTCGTTTACATGTTGTCTCCTCCACTAGACTGGGAGCAACTAAAAAGCAAGAACTGGTTTTTTTGCCTTTCTGTGTATTGTGTGTATTTAATGCAGTACCTGTCATGTAGTAGGCACTTAATAAATGCTTGAGACTTGACTTGAGGAGACTGAGGCCCAGATAAGGGAAATAATTTGTATAATAATATCACATAGTAAAAAGCTGAGGTAAAATTTGATCACAGGTCCCCTTTCCAAGTAGGTACTTTCCGAAGTATTACTTTTCCTTACAGATGAGGCAAAAAAGGTTTAGAAATCTGAAGTGACTTTAAGGTCACAGAGTTTTTAATTATCAGAACCAAATATGAACCCAGATCTCCTACATGCAAGTACAGGGCTCTTAGCACTGAACCTTATTACTAACCACATTTATACTACCAATCACTTTCTTCCTAAATCTAGGGGTAAAACCAATCAGCCATAATCCAGAAGAGTCCCCAAAGTATCCAACCCACAGAGTACTCTACCCTATAAGTTCAACCTACTCACTTTTCTTTCTCACTTCAAACAACCATATTGACTGAATTAACCAGCTATTCTGTTGTCTTGTTGGGGCAATTTTCAACTTGTAATCAGCTTGTCCTTAGATAATTTTAATAGAATTCCCTTTCAATGATCTTTCCTGCCTAATAGCATCACCTGCCCTCTACTGCTCATGCTGTCAAGAAGGTCAAGGGTAAACATCTCCTTTTACAAACAGAACTAGAAAGCCCACTGACACTGATTATGTGGTAGGTGATGATGAACATTTCCCTAAGCACCTTGCCAAACACTCATGTGGTTTCCATTTTATTGACACACAAGCCAACCTTGGCAGTGCTGCTGATATATACAGCATAATTCAATTAATCAAGAAACTTATGGTTTAAAAAGTAGAATGATAATATGTCCACAGGCAGTAATGAGGGTAATGAAATGGAACAACCCTTTTTCCCCCTCCCTTCACATCTCCACTTCTCAATAATTAAATATGAAAATCAGTAAGCTTGATATTCTCCATGGTATAAATCTGTGGGTGGAATTAAAGTCCATGCCAAGGAAAGGGCACAGTATTATGAATTTGTTGCTGGAATGAAGTAGAGATGTCATCTAATACAGTGGTACCAAACAAATAGAACCAGGAACTGCTAATCCTTACATAAGGATACCAGCAGACTACATAATGTCTTAGTTTTAAAATGTAATATTAACAATGTTTTATTTTTATCTCTACTTATTTTGTTCAATTTTTCTCCAATTACATTTTAATTTGGTCCAAGTCAACCTTAGTAGTGTTACGGGTAGGATGTGACCCTTAGACCTTGTGTTTGACACCTCTGACTTAAGTAGGACCCACTCATTTTACACAGGAGGAAATCAAGACTCAGAGAAAATGACTTGTCCAAGGTCGTGCAGTTTTCCTTACTCTAAATCCATAACTCTTTCCATAGCACCAGTTATAGTTATTTTTAAAATACTGTTACATAGCTCATTACTTGGCTTGAAATTGTCAATTCTTTTTTTGGAAATGTCTCTTGATCCCACCTTTTCTATTCATTAGCCACTCTCCTGAGTCTGGAGTCCCCTCAGCTTTACCTGGAGTGTTGCAATATTCTATTACTGGGTTTCCATACCATCCATCTCTCTATCCTATTCCTCATCAATTATGCTAAATTGATAAAGAGATCATAGGATCCCAGATTTAGAATTGGAAAGCCCGATGGAGACCATCTAGTCCAAGAACTTCATTTATAGGGGAAGAAATTCAGGCGCAGATCAGAAATGGAATTTTCCCAGGGTCTGACAGCTTTTCAATGTGGGAGCCAGGACTCAAACCCAGGTGTCCTGACTCCCAGATTCAATTCCTCTCCAATTTCATTAATTGAACTAGTCTATAAGCTAATTGGGGTTAGGGCCAGGTATTTTACTGCTTTATATCTTCCATAGCATTCGTTTGTATAAATGGTGTTGTCCTTCATTCTGAAAGAGGACCAAAATGATATCACTATGAGCCATTGTAGCTGAGCAGACCAATATGAGCTTGGGAGGCTCTACCACAGGAGGGGCACAAATAGTCCACATGAACATTTGGAGTCGTGATGTCTCTCAATTTGATCATCTCATGTTTTTTTGTGTGACTGTAAGATGTCATTTAATACTTATTGAAGAAAGGAAATGGAGAACTCAACAGAAATGTACTAGTAATTGTTTATCAGCTAGCTCTCCAAAGAAAAATGTATATAATACACTGCTAAGTTTAATCTCCATTATGAACATCTTCTCTACTGCTTTCTTAAGATTAGGCAATTAACAAAACAATAGAGTAAATAAAATAAATAAATAAAAAGAAAGTATTTTTTCCCTTATTTCCAAGATATAAATGCTTACAATGAAAATTGAAAAATTAAGCCTGTTCAAGCTGGCTCCAGCTCACTCCAAGCTCTGGCTGTATTGCTTAACCTACTTGGTCAGACTTTTTATTCTTTTTTTTTTAGGTTATACATGTACAATCTGGTAACCAGCATTTAGACCCAAGGTTTTGTTTGTTTGGGTTTTTTTTTTTGCTTTTTGGAGGGCAATTGGGGTTAAGTGACTTGCCCAAAGTCCCAGGGCTAGTAAATGTGTCAAGTTTCTGAGGTCAGATTTGAACTCAGGTCCTCCTGACTCCAGGGCCAGTGCTCTACTCACTGCACCACCTAGCCATCCCAAGACCCAAGATTCTTACTCATTTTTGTGACTGCCTTTGGGAAGCCTAGTGAAGACTATGATCCTCCTCTTCCCAAAATAAAGCAGTTTTTTAAAAATTCATAATTGAAGAGAATGCTAACTTCAATTAGAAGTTAGTGAAAATAAAAATGTAATGTTTTCCTTCCCAAATTCAAAGACTTCCCTTTCCCCAAATCCATTGACCCAGCTTACAAACTCCCATCTATAAACTTATTTTTCATAACATTTATGATAACTGAAAAAATACAATTATATTTTAAACTTCCAAATTATTGACATGTGCTTTGTAAATAAAGTAAGTAAAATGCTTTCCAAACCTTAAAGAATTATATAAATACTATTATTATTTTGTACATATTTCGCATGTGTGTATGTGTGTGTTGTTGTCTCCCCTGATAGACTATAAAATCCTTGAGGAAAGGGACTGTTTCACCTTTGGCTTTGTATCCCTGGCACCTAGCATAATTCCTAGCATAGAGTAGACTTATTGATTTATTGATTGATTGATATAGAAAGGAAAATGTTTCAATACTTCAGTGAATCCACTGTCATTCCACTATTGTACATAACAATTCATCCTTTGTGATTTTGTCCATGTCTTGTATCCAGACCCATACTCATATGGCTAGGGATAGGGAATGGACCTGTGATTTCAATGAAAGTCAACATTTTCTCTATGACTTACAGTCTTGGAAAGTTGTCTAGATCACTGAGAGAAGTGACTTAAGATTCACACAGAATCCCTCAAAGATCATTATTAACCAAATAGACTTTTGCAAAAAAAAAAGTGACTTGGAAACACTAAAAACACCGAACATTTCCCAAATATGGTATATAGCTTGGTCTCTTTCTTCTTATCAGTCCTGGGTCCAGTACATTGTCTCCATACAGGACTTATTCAATATATATGTACTGACAGATTAACTAAATGAGCTACTTATTTAACTGCATGTCATAACCTTACCAAACTCTGTTCTTCATCCACTTTGTTTTTCTAGTATGATAGTTAGACTCCTCTCTTTTAATAGATTTCATTGAAAATGCCTTTAATATGTATATCAAGGCTTAATGTAAGCAGCAAAATGACATCAATAAGAATCTATTAAACTCCAAATTAATTCTATTTCACTTAAAATTTAAATGAATATAATGGGATAGATATCTAGATAGCCAAGAGTAGTAGGTACAATTGGGAGAGAATAATATATCCCAATTTTAAAATGTAAGTAGGATGATAAGTTCCATGTATATCCATATTAATAGAAACCTTGTTGTTGTACTTGTTGTTCAGTCCTAATTCTTGGTGATCCCCTGGACTAGAGGTGGGGAACCTGTGGCCTGGAGGCCATATGTGGCCTTCCAGTTCCTTGGGTGCCGTATTTTGACTAAGCCCAAGTTTTAAAGTAAAAAAAAATCATTTTATTAAGTGGATTTATTCTGTGAAGTTTGGATTTAGTCAAAGTGTCACAGTTAAGAACCTAGAGGGCCACATGTGCCTTGAGGCTAACGGTTTCCCACCACTGACCTGGACCATAGCACACTAGGCCCTTCTATCCTCCACTATCTCCCAAAGTCTGTCCAAGTTCACGTTTGTTGCTTCCATGACATTATCTGTCCATCTCATCCTATGCCATAAAGACAGAGGTGATTATCTTCCTGTATTCTGCTTAGGGCAGCCCACATTCACTGCATTGTGCTCAGAGAGAGGTTTAGGGATGAATTTATGAGGTTTAGAGAAGAATATTGACAAACTGGAGCATATCAGAAGAGGGAAACCAGCATAGCAGGAGGAGTGTAGATTATATCATACAAGAGGCAATTGAAAAAAACTGGAGTGTAGCTTCAAAAAGAAAAAAAAAGGACAGAAGGAATTTAAGTACTATCTTCAAGCATTTGAAGGACTACTCTATAGAAGAATGATTATACTTGCTGTTTGGTCCCAGAAAGCAGATGCAAAATTAATAGTAAGAGGTTTCAGGAATCAGATTTCTATTGCATCACAGGAACAATCTTTGTAACAATTAGAGCTATCCAAAAGTACATTGGGCTACCTTATAATGCAGTGATTTCCCATCACTAAAGATCTTGGGAGGAGAGGGGGCTGGGTAACCCCTTGTCAGACTTGTGGAGGCTAAAAGAATCCAGATATTACCTTAGCTATAAAGCATTAAGCAGAGACACATGGCAGGCTCAGCTGGTTTAGTTCATTTACAAAGCATTAAGGCAGATGAGAACAGAAGATCCCAGGCAGTATCACTCTATAAAACACTGAAAAGAGGTTGAATAGAAAACAAACAAGAAGAAATCTTGGCACGAAATTCATTCATTCCCAAGGGAGTAGGAGATGGACAACAAGTAGAGATGAAATGGAACAGAAAGATGGTGTTTCTATCATTATCTTTATCAGTAATAACAATGGGACCACTATACTTAAATTCTTTCACACCAGATACATTATATAAGGAAGTGACAGAGAATGTAATAAGATGAATTATGAAGAATGGTTAAACACGGGTGGTCAATTACTTAAAGAATAAAGTCATTCTGAAGATGGAACAATTTGAAAGGATGGATTCTCAATAGATTCTTCAAAGCAGGGAAGAGTCCAAAGAATGAAAAAAAATTACTTTTATTTTTTTTTAAAGGCTACTGAGAAGACATCATCAGTTATTGACTTATATGTCTATTTTCTCTTCTCTACAGAACTTCTATCATAATGGTCTTTGCCCACATCAAGAATAAACTTTATGAAAATATGAATTACAATTAGTCAGACTTTAAAGGCATTTTCTGCATTAGACCATATCCTCTCAGTCACACAACTGAGATAAGAGGTATAGAGATTATAAAGTTCTCTCACATTTTTAATACATTTTAAAATAAACATTTCACTCAGTGTAACAAAATGTAGCTGAAAAAGTTCTTCTCAAAGGTGCTTCAAACACTTTGGTTAAGATGATTAAAAATTCCATGACTAATGCAACCAACAGAAATAACTTTTTTTCAGTTATCAGTAACCACAGGTGTGTATTTCCCTAAGGTGTTCACTAGCTCACTATGAACAGGGGTCCAAATTGAAGGATTCCAGATAATATTCCTCACAGATGATATTGCTTTCATTCTACTGAGTTCCCAAACTCTAGAGTGCCTTCTCAATGAGATCCATGATCATTAACAAGGAAATGTGCCCTTCTGTCTATATGGGAGAAAAACTGTATTGCTAACAGCATTTTTGATGGACCATGCATTGAATGAGTCTCCGTTTCTTTCTTTATCTCTGTCTCCCTCTGTCTGTCTGCCTCTATCCAGATAGATAGATAGATAGATATATAGATAGATAGATAGATAGATAGACAGACAGACAGATAGAGGTTGAGAAAGATTGCAGATCAGAGGTTCTCAGGGTGTGGTCCAGGGACCCCTAGGGGTCTTCAAGACCCTTTTAGGGGATCTGCAAGATTAAAACTGTTTTCATTATAATGCTAAAACATTTTAGTTTGTAATCTAGAAATTTGCATTTGACACACATAAATAAAAGCTCTTTAGATTTCCCAATAATTTTTAAGAGTGGGGGCAGCTAGGTGACTCAGTGAATAGAGCACTGACCCTAGAGTCAGGAGGACCTGAGTTCAAGTTGGACTTCAGATACTTAATTAACACTCACTAGCCATGTGACCTTGGGCAAGTCACTTAACCCCAATTGCCCAGCCTTCCCCCCTCCAAAAAGCATCATCATTATCATCATCATCATTATCATCATGATAAATTTTTAAGAATGTAAGGAGTCTTGAGGACAAACAACTCAAGAACTGCTCACATAGATGGGTGGATAAATGGATTAAAATAAACAAACAGACCTTGGTCAGTCGTTACAAAGAAAAAATGACTGAATCCAGAATTAGATTGGACAGCATCAAAATCAAGTTGAATTAAATTGAGGAAACTTTGTATATTTGTAATGATTCCAAATTACTCTTAGTCAAAAAAAGCCCACCCCCCCTTTTGTGTTTGTAGACAGATACATATGTGTGTGGATACATACATACATATATATATATACATACATATATCTAAATATATGTAGCTTTATGTGATACAGCATATATAATATATGTAGAAATATATTTGTATACATATATTTATAAGTTACATATTATTTATCTATATATTATCCATCTGTCACTTAGTAACATTAAGAAAAACACTTGAACACAATTCTATCTATGGTCACAAATAAAATAATATATTACATTTAATTTAAAATATATATGTATATTTACTTTAACAAAAGAAAAACAGTTTGTTTAATATTTATATGCCCTTTTGATCTCTATTTCTTTTTTTTTTTTTTGCTTTTTTTTTGGAGGGCAGTTGGGGTTAAGCGACTTGCCCAAGGTCACACGGCTAGTTTTTTGTGTTAAGTGTCTGAGGTCGGATTTGAACTCAGGTACTCCTGACTCCAGGTCCGGTGCTCTATTCACTGCACCACCTAGCCACCCCTTGATCTCTATTTCTAATGCACTTGGGAAATAATTTTATTTCTGTCATTTTTTAACATAGCCATAATAAATTATATGCTTTTGTTCTCATTCTGAGTTCACTTTGCATCATTTTACCTAAGCCTTTCCATATTTCTTTGTATTTTTGTTAGTCACTTTTTTTGTGAAATAGTATACTTTTTCTTGATACCAATATACCACAGTTTTGGTATATTTGACATTGTAGTTAACTGGGTACCATATTCTGCTACTAAATTCGAAGGTCTATGAAGGTAGGAACAACATCTTGTTTTAATTTTGTGTTTCCCCCTGAAAAGAGAACAGTATCCTATGTATAACAGTCACTTAATTTTTTTAATAATGTATGGAATGAAGCATTTATTATCTCTCCCAGTTCCCCTAACTCATTAAAAAAAAAAGAACTTGCAATGGATGGTTATAGTCAAGTAAACCAAATTCCTGCATTAGTCATGTCTCATTCTTCATCTTAAGTCTATCACCTCCTTATCAGGAGCTCAAAAGCATCCTTACTAGTCCTTTGGAATTGTGGTAGATCATCAGATTCATCAGAATTGTTAAATCTTCATAATCTGGTCCCTTCCAAGCTTTCTCATCTTACTCTTCTCTATACATTCTAAAATCAAGCTACACGTTTCTTCTTGCTGATCCTCAAAAATGCAACATCTCTTGTCTTTGTGCTATTGTAGATAGAATGTCGGACATGGAATCAGAAAGAGGTGAGTTCAAATCCAGCCTCAGATACTTACTGTGTGATTCTGGGTAAGTCTTTTAACCTTAACCTGTTTGCCTCAATTTCCTCATCTGCAAAATGGGGGTAATAATAGCACCTACCTTTCAGGGTTATTGTGACAATCAAATGAACAAATAGCTATAAAGCACTTGGCATAGTGCCTGGAACATAATACTATATAAATGTTAGGTATTGTTATTGTTATTTATAATTATTATTACACCATTCCTGGATTACTCTTCTCTCTCAATTCCATCTCTTATTATCCCCATCTTCCTTTGAGACTCAGCCCAAATCTTTCCTTCTTACTATTAGAGATCTCCCTAGAGCAACTAATAATGCCTTTCCCTTCAAATTACTTTCCATCTATTCTTTATATGCCTTTTATGTAAATGGTTGTTAACAGGTTGTCTCCTCTTTAGACTGTAAACTCCTCGAGGGTAAGGGATAGTTTTTTGTCTTTCTTTGTATCCCAAGCACAGGGTCAGGTACATAATAAGCACTCAAAAATACTCATTTCCTGAATGACTGCCTGATCTCACTAGGCAAACACTCAAAAACTCAAATTCATGTTTGCAAAATATGTTTGTATCTCTGTTAACTAGTTTGTCTGTCAACCACAGTTATATTTTAAAAGGTTTTCCTTTTTAGGGAAGATCCGCACATTTGAAGTAGGATCTGAAAATATCTTGAAGTAGGATCTGAAAATATCTCCCAGTCTATGAAATACATAAAGGAACTCTATTTCTGGCATACCTATAGAGTGTCCAGAGCTTTTTGAGGTGCTATGTGGGAATAAAAGAACAGCATAGGCTATGGTCTCTGCCTCAGGGAACTATCAGTTTTGGTACTAAGTCTGATACGTACAAAGACATAACCATTATTTGGACAAGTCAACCCCCAAATCCTATTTTAATTTCCTTTGGCTAGGCATTTCAGATAGAAATTGTGCTTGGCTTGAACTATCTAACTCTTCTATACAGTTTGTGAGTGTTTTTCTAGATTCTAGTCCTGGTTCTACCCTGTCTCCTTGGCTGTTTGGACGAGTCTCGTTTACTTCATTTGTGAAATGAAGGAGCTAAGCTAGATCATCTTTAGTGTTCTTCCACTTCTGATGTTCTTCAACTCTGGGTCCTGTGCTCAGCTGATAGGAACAGGACCATTCCCATCCAGTATTCCCAATCACATAGCTTCCTTCTCATCACAAATGAAAATGGAGACAGGTGGTGTAGGAGAAAGAAAGAACACTGGATTTGGGGTCAGAGGAATTGAGTTAGGAACCCTTATTCTAATATTTGCTACTTCTGTGACCCTGGAAAAGTTACTGGACTTCTCTGGCCCTTGGTTACCTCATCTGTAACATGGGATGGGTGGACTAGAGAAGTAGCTAAAAATAGAAGATTCCATCTAACTATAAATGTAGATGCTAGAGTAGCTGGAGTTCTTTCCTAGAGTCAGGAAAACCTAGGCTCAAATTTGTATTCATATAGTAATCAGTGCATGACCCTGGGTGGGTCACTTTTCTCTGCCTTAGTTTCCCAACTATAAAATGAAGATATTAAAAGCACCTACCCCCATGGGGTTGTTGTGAAGACTGAATAGTATGATATTTATAAAGTGGTTAGTAAAGTGTCTGGCAAAAACTAAGAGCTGACCTATCATCATCATCCTCATTATTTTATTTATTACTTTATATTCTAGTCACAAAAGTCAAAGTGGCCAATGAACTAGAGGGTGAAGACCTAGGATGCTCATTGGTGCTTCTGAAACTTGTTTCCCTGGTGCCTTCCCATACCCCGCCCCTCTATATGTCCATGTACTTTCTCCATCAGAACAGTCTGAATTATATCTGTCCTGTCCCATTTGCACATAATATGGCATCATGTTGCTGAGTATATTAAATGATACTGAGGAAAAGGAGAAACTAAAATCTGAATCACTACTCACCACGTCTCTCTCATTCATCAGACTGTGTGCTTGTCAAATATCACTTTCCTTGTCCATCCTTATTCTATCAGAAAAGCTTTGAAAAGCTGACTTAGGTGCAAAGAAAGAAAGGATGTTAGGAACTATACGATAAAAAAGATCTAGAAAGAAAAGAGGGGAAAAAGATGATTGGAATGGGAAAGGGAATTGATGGGGAGTTTGGAAGTTTTACTGAAATGGAGGAACCTTTAGGCCGAAGGGCATTAAGTAATTATGATTTCATCTTACATAGGAGGGGATAAGTGGGTTTTATTCAGTGTTTCAATAAGTTCAAAAGTACACAAAAAGATTCCAGGAGTCTAATGTGTTTCTCAGAGTATCACTGGGGAAGAGTAATCACTGCAGAGCTCTTGTGATTAACTTTTCTATGAACTTACCAAGTAAAGTCTCAGAGGAAAGCAAGGTTTCTGAGTAATCAGCAATATCAAGAATGCCAACAGTTTTTATTAGGAAATGTTCACTTGTTAAGAGGATTTTTGAAGCTATATTTTCCCAGGTAGAAGGAAACAAAAATGATTCTAGGAATCTTCTCATGGACCTTAAGGCAAAGTAGGATGGAAGGGGGTGGGGGGAAAAGGGGAACAGGGACTTTCTGAATTGGAGATTGCTTCTTTGGGCATCTAGTCAATTAATCAACAGCCATGTATCAAGTGTCCACTAAGTGTCTACCATGTATTAGTTACTGGGCATACCAAGACAAAAAAGCAAAACTTTCCTTGCTCTTAAAAAACTTGCAATCTGGCTAGGAAAAACTATATGCACATATAAAGGTAAATGCAAAATAAATACAAGAAAGTCTGAAGGGCAAGGCAGTAGAAGCTGGGTGTAACAGGGAAGGTTTCAAGTAGAGAAGGTGGTGCTTGAACTGATATCTGACTGGTAATAAGCATTCTAAAAGGCAGAGATGAGGAAGGAGGGCATTCCAGGTAGGGAACACAATTGGGACAAAGGCACAGATCTATGTTGAGTGCTTCATGTAACAAACAGTAAAAATGCCAGTTTGGCTGGACCAAGGTGTGCATGGAGATGAGTCATGTGCAATAAGGCTAGAAATGTAGATAGAAAACAGGTTGTAAAACACTCTCAGTACCAAATGGAGGAGTTTATATATTTGATCTGAGAAGTAAGATGGAGCCACTGGCATGTACTGAGCCCAGGAGTGATATGGACAGACCTATGCTTTAGGCCTGAAACTTAACATTAAAAAAGTAAGATCATGGCAACTAGTTTCATCATTTTCTGGCATATAGAGGAAGAAGAAATGGAAGTAATGTCAGATTTTATATTCTTGGGCTCAAAAATCTCTGCAGATAGCTGCAGTCATGAAATTAAAAAATACTCTTTGGAAGGAAACCTATGGCAAATCTGGTCAGGGTACTACAAAGACAAGACATCACCTTGCTCACAAAGGTCCATGTAGTCAAAGTTACAGTTTTTCCTGTAGCAATATGTGGCTGTGAGAGTTAGACTATAAGGAAAGCTGAATGCTGCAGAATTGGCACTTTCAAATTGTAGGTCTGGAGAAGATGCTGGAGAGTCCCATGGACAGTAAGGAGACCAGATTAATCAGTCCTAAAGAAATTAACTCAAAACTATTCATTGGAAGGACAAAAACTAAAGTTAAAATTTAAATACTTTGGCCACATAATGAGAAGACAGAACTCACTGGAAAAGATTCTGATACTGGGGAAGAATGAAGGCAAAAGGAAAAGGGGATGACAGAAAATTAGATGAATAGATAGAAACAATGAAGAGGAATCTGGACAGACTTTGGGAGAGAATGAAAGATAGAAGGACCTGGTGTATTACAGTCCCACAAGGTCATGCAGAGTCAGACACAACTGAACAACCGAACAATGCAATGTGCTTTAAGAAACTCCCTTTGTCGCTGTGTGGAGGATGGATTGAAGTGGGAAGAAATGATGCAGGGAGAACAAATGGTAGGCTATTTCAGTAGTCCACACAAGAGGTAACAAGGCCCTGAGTTAAGGTGATGGTTATGTGAGTGAAGAGAAGTGGGCAAATGCAAGAGATGTTTGGAGGTGAAGACAATGAAGTCTGGTCCCTAATTAGATATGTGAGGTAAGCAAGAATGAAAAGTCAAGGGCCTGGGTGTCTGGGACAGTGGTGGTACCCTTTACAAAAATAAGGAAACTTAAAAATGGGTTAAATTTTGGCGGAAAAGTAATGAGTTCTCTTTTGGAAATGTTTAACTTGAAATACCTATGGAACATCCAGTTCAACCTGTCCAAAATGATATTTGTGAAGAACTAGAGTAGAAAGGTTAGATTTGTACATAATGTCATAAACATAGAAATAATAAACCCATGGAAGCTGATAAAAAAAACAAAGAGAGAAAGAGAAAAGAAAAGAAGGAAGATAAGGAACAATTACTCAAGGAAGCCTGGCTCTAACCACTGATGAAGAGAAGAAAAAAGAGGAGAAAGAGAAGGAGAAAAAGAAGAAGAATCTTTTTTTTATTAGGGGAACATTTTAATAGCCAAATCCTAAACAATTTTGTTAATCAGGGGTAACATAATTCAATTAAGGAGTTACTACTATATTTCATTATATGTCATCTGTGTGAATGTGCCCTTCATTAGTGTAGATCACACATCTACTCAGAGAGAGAAAGAGAGAGGAGAGCAGAGCAGAGGAGACGAGAGGAGAAGACAGGGGAGGAGAGGGGAGGGGAGGGGAGGAGAGAAGAGATAGAGTGCATCACACATGTCAAACAATTACCATCACCTTGACCAACATCTCCCCTCAGACTCTAATGGAGCTATCCCAGGACCATGAACACAAGAATCTTTAGAATAGCTATGCTTCCAGTTCAATGTCAAATGGGTCAACATCAAAAAGTGATATGATTTTATCAATGGAAAGGACATTAAAGAGGCATTACCACTGCTTTGCTACTGTACCTTAAGGACCTTGGAATAATTCTATCTGACATGCAGCTGAAACTTCCCGTGTGTATTGCTTCCCATTAAAATGTACTCTTCCTGAAGGTAGGAAATTTTTTTTCTCTGAATCGTTAGCTTTAGCACAATATTAATTGTTGATTGATTGATTCCTGCTTTATAGATGAGGAAACTTAGAAAGGTTGAATACCTTGTCCATGGTCACACAGCTTGTGTCAGAGGCAGGATCTTTCAAAGGCTACCAGACTTCAAATTTAGTTTACTTTTCTACTATGTCACATTGATTTATCATATGTTAATGCCATTAATCCATGGGTCACACAGAATTAAATTTTTTCTCAGTGGGAGTATTCCATGATTTTCAACCCTATAGCCTCACTGGAAGAATAGTTGTGACAAAAAAAAGATTGCTTCTTGTAGAATTTTTAAAAAATGAAAATTACTACATTTTAAGGAGATGTGTGGCTGAGGGTTTGTTTTTTCTATCCAACAACATCCTAATTTTTAGTATTTATTATTATTTCTACCTCACACATACATAGTACATTAGAAATGCCCATCACTTACCCACAACTACCTCATGAGGTAATATCATAGGGAAATAACTGAAGTGTGATTATAAAAGTGTGAAGATCGAGGACCAAAGAGGTTGTGATTTGACGAAGGTGATGTCGGATCAAATGTGGGATTCAGGGCAGCTAGGTGGCGCAGTGAATAGAGCACCGGCCCTGGAGTCAGGAGTACCTGAGTTTGAATCCGGCCTCAGACACTTAACACAAAAAACTAGCCGTGTGACCTTGGGCAAGTCACTTAACCCCAACTGCCCTCCAAAAAGCAAAAAAAAAAAAAAATGTGGGATTCAAACATAGGTCTCTTCAATCTAATTTCAGAAATCTTTACACTAGACTACAGCTCCAGTGGCTTTGCATCTAATCAGAGGGCTTGTTTACTTTTGACATGAAAAAGTATTCATTGACAATAGAGACTATGGCTCAAGAAAAGTAGGTTCTTCCAAACTGGTCAAATTAAAAAAAAAAAGATCTCTGTACCATCCTCTGCTAGAAATAATCATCCTTCCCTCAGCCCATTCTCTAGCGGGCTCTAGCAAGCCCATTCTCTAGTGTGCTCTAGCAAGCCCATTCCACCGGAGAATGCAGAAATTTTCTCTATTATTTTTCAGATAATAGGTGGTCAGAGGCCAAAGGAAAACCAATTTCTTGCAGTTCTATCAAGTGAATACTGCCCAGGTGTTCTGGACAGAGGAAGCAGGAAGAAAAGGAAATTGTTTTGAATAATAAGCTCAGGGCAAAAAGGAAAGCATCAAGAGAGTTAGAGTTTCACATAAAGAGTCAAAATTTCTGAAAAAAAATTCCTTTCAAAATTATTGCACAAAATGGTCCTTGCTGATGGATTGTCAGAGTGACATTCAGTGGAAGTGATGGACTGAATGATTATTCTCATATGACACCAGAAGATGAAATTTACAGAAGTCTCTTAGTTTTAAAATATAAAGAGCCTGAGGCAAAGTTCCTTCAAATGTCTCTATGGCATCAATGTTGGGACAAAACACAGAAAGTTCAGACACTCATCAAGATGTTGGATAAACACAGTGAAAACCACACTGGAGACAATTTCTATACAGTTTCCTGAATATTTTGCTATTCATGAGGATATTTTGCACGTTATACTAGTGATTGTAACAGCTCACATTTTATGCAGTGAGAGGCAGCATGGCAAAGTAGGTTTAGAGACAGCCTGGATCTCAGGATTTCAAATCCAATCACATATTGGTCTATGACCATTACCACTCTATTGAAACTAAGCAGTTTGAGGTGGTACAGTAGATAAAGCATTAGCCTTAGAATCAAAAAGACCTGAGTTCAAATCTGACCTCAGACACTTACTAGCTGTGTGACCCTGGATGAGTCACTTAATCTCAAATGCCTCCAAAAAGAAACTAAGTATCATCCTGAACTTGGAGTCAGTAAAACCTGAATTCAAAAAACATCACTTAGATAATAGGTGTAAAGCACTTAGCAAACTTTAAATATTTATGTAAATGCAATTGTTATTAAGCTCTCAGTATTTTGGCTATGTAAGACTATAGATACCAATCTGCACTGGTAGAATGTCTTCACCAGGAGTTCCCAGCACCAATTAAATCACAGACTGGGTCAAAACAAACAAAAAGAGCATAGTATAGCAAAGCACTTTCACACATGACCCCGCTGGATGCTCATAACAACTCTGTGAGGGAAGTGCCCTTGCTAATGCCAACTTTTGTCTGAGGAAACTGAGACTCAGCAAATCCACCAGCATCGTACAGTAAAGAAAGCACTGGATGTGGAGTAAGAGGAGATTCGGCTTCAATTCTCTGCTCTATGACTTATTGGGGAAGTGACAAGTCACTGCTTCTCTCTGGTCCTCAGTTTCTCCTCCATGAAACCAGGTGGCAGTTTTCAAGATCTAAATCTTTAATCCTATGAATCGTTTGAACTTCCACATATAAAGAGGACTGGACCAAAAAAAGTCAGAACCAAGGAGAAGAGGTGAAAAGGTCAATTTCTGATACTCTTTGTTTTTTAACCTTCCAATTATATCCATTCCAAAGTAGAAGAGGAAATCGTCTTCAAACTGAGGCTAGCCAACCAATTATTAGAGTATGTCAAGGGAATTTTTGCTCAGGTGCAACTTAGATGACAGCGGAAAAAATACTGGATTTGGAGTTGAGATTTGGATTCAAATCCAACCTCTGTCACTACCTAGTGACCTTGGGGAAGTCACTTATCCTCCCTGAGCCTCAGTTTCCTCATCTGTAGAATGAAAGTGTTAGACTAGATGACTTCTGAAGGTTCTTCTAGCTCTAAACCTGTAAGTCTATGAACCTATGACTTCTGATGGCCCTCCCAACTCAGATTCTAGGATTTCTAGTTAGTTGTCCAGCACGATCAGCATGTGAATTTTGCATCAGTTTGGATGCAGCGGTTCTCAACCTGTGGTTATATTCAATTTGTAACAATGAAAATACATCCTGCACATCAGATATTTACATTACGATTCATAACAGTAACAAAATTACAGTTACGAAGTAGCAATGAAAATAATTGTATGTTTGGGGGGGGGGGGTCGCCACAACATGAGGAACTGTATTAAAGGGTCGCAGCATTAGGAAGGTTGTAGGCTTGTATAATAAATTTATTAGATGACATGTACAAGAATCCTGCCAGATGCCCAGGCATATGAAAATCCTTTGTGTCAAATGCTGCCATAATCTGGTCTTATGGAATGCTTTTAAACCTGCAAAGGGAAGGGGAGCCTTGAAGCAGCTCCCTGAACGAATGATCTCTCAAATATGCTAGAAAGATAAAAAAAAGCATTCAGGGCCCAAATGATGGACAGAGGATCAGACTCATTCACAAATGTGTTCTTTCTACAACCCTTTGTAGAGACAACAACCCTAAAGATTTTTATTTTTTAATCAAATTTTAACAAAATCCCAGGATACCTTGGAAAGGAGAGGCCTAATGACACAAACTGAGAAAGACCAAGCAGGGTTTGGTCTAGAGGAGTCAGGCTTTCTTTGCTAGTGGAAGTAATTTTACAGTTTGAGAAAAATACAAAGCATAACATAATGGGGAAAAACTATGGTTATAAAATCAACAGCCTTGAGCTCCAAACTCTGTTCCATTTTTTTCTTGGTTGCTTTGTACAATCTACTTTATTTTGGAGAATGTCTGGTTGTGAGTGAAATGAATTCTTGGAAATCATTTAGTCCAACCTCTTCATTTCATAGATGAGTAGACTGAGGCCCAGAGAAGGGAGGCAGCTTCCCCAGAGTCAAAGAGGAAACAAAAAGGAAACTCAATCTCAGATCCTCTCCAACGTAGGCTAGTGTAAAGGATGCTGAACTGGGACTTGTGATATTTGGGTTTGAATTGGAGCCCTGGCACTTATTGGTGCTGTGACTTTGGCCAAGTCTTTTTATCTCTCCAAGCAGCTCTGTTTCCTCCTTTGGAAGCAATAGGGCTTATAATAGCTGATCTCTAAAATCCCTTCCAACTAGAAATTTAACAGTCTGACAACCTGGAGGAAATGTCAAAGACATAGTCAATCAGCTGGATATTTCAGAACATGTGGGGGTCTTAACGGGCCAAATGTCTGAAATTTTCATTTAATTGAAGGAATTTTTTTTTAATTTTACTTTTCAGCCAGACAGTTAGGCACCAGGAAGGCCATGCTCAGGCTGAGACTACCAATCAGCCCTTTTCATGTTATGTGTGATGGATTGCAAAGCAATTGATCAAGGGCTGGCCAAGTGTTCAATGGCTCAGTGCCTGACTATAGTGACAGACTGAACTAAGAGACAACCTGAAAACAGCTGGTGGGTTGGCCCTGAGAGACACAACTAAAGGTCCCTGGAATATCAGAGTAAACATAACTGGTCATAAGCCAAAGTCTCCACAGTCTCCATTTTTTTTTCATCTGAAACCTAGAAAATAATGAATAATGAGATAGTAGAGCCACTTAAGACCTACAATTTTACTGGAAATCCCTCTCCTTGAAGACTCTTGTCACAGATCTGGCGTTGCTGAAATAGGGAAATACCACTCTCCTGTAGGTTCAAGGGAGCTGCTGTGGTGTGTCCATGAGGATGTATCCACTTGGTCGGACTCATTATTCTTCATTATGCATCTGTCAGAAAATCTGGCTTTGCCATACTGGAATAGGATTCTCGCTGTTATGCAGTAATTAATAACACATCACAGTTGTATAATTTTAAATGGGGGGGAGTTGGAAGTGAAAGGCACACTTTTGAACATTTGTTTTTCTTAGTCATGTCATTTAACACTGGTCTAGGAATGCATTGTACAGTCTTAGGACATTGCAGCTTCAAACGAACAAGAGACCCAAAGAAGCCACTTAACCTCTCTCTAAGTCTCGGTTTTTTCATCTGGAAAATGAGGGAGTTGAACAAGGGCCCTTAAGTACCTTCTTACTCTAAAGCTATGATCCATATATGGTGAAAATCCTGGGATCAAGCTTCTGACAAATCCAAACAGGCAGGAAATGTTATGCATCAGTGGCATCATTCAAGTTTTCTTCTTTTCTTCTTAAAATAGTCCAGTAACGTACCTTACTGCAAATATATAACCTGTATCAAATTGCTTGCCATCCCAGAGAGGGGGGAGAGAAAGAATTTGGAATTCAGAATTAAAAACAAAACAAATTAAATGTTTATTGTTTGACATGCAATTGGGGTGGTGTGTGTGTGTGCATGTGTATGAGTGTGATGTAATGCACCACTGAAAAACTGTTGGAATAAAGGCAATGCCAGTTGTCTTACAGGAATCTGAGAACTCAAAAAGATTAATGTGAGCAGAGATCTTAGAATTCTTAGAAGTCTCCCCTTCATTTTCACAGATGAAACTGAAACCTTGAGAGGTAGTGAGACAGGTTCTTAGTCATACAGGTAGCAGGTATCAGAGCCAGGATTTGAACCCACATTGTCCAACTGCAAAGCCAGTGGTTTTGCCACTCTGACATCTTGGACTGCTTCTAGCTTTGAAGAAAATATATCCACTCACTTTACACTAGAGTAAACTAAGGCCTGAGAGGTCAAAAGCATTACTCAAAGTCATCATACAGGTAATGAGTAGAGCTGGGATTCGAATCCAGGTCAACTGGCTCCATTTTATACATGAAGGAATTCCTAGAGATGAAATGACAGGATTAAAATGATTAAGCACCTACTATAGTCCAGGACTTTAGGATTTAG
>CM053595.1:47911472-47932636 GCA_028646575.1 Pseudocheirus occidentalis | reverse complement strand
CCACTCACTTTACACTAGAGTAAACTAAGGCCTGAGAGGTCAAAAGCATTACTCAAAGTCATCATACAGGTAATGAGTAGAGCTGGGATTCGAATCCAGGTCAACTGGCTCCATTTTATACATGAAGGAATTCCTAGAGATGAAATGACAGGATTAAAATGATTAAGCACCTACTATAGTCCAGGACTTTAGGATTTAGAGCTAAAAGAAATCTTTGGGATCATCCAGGGTATCCCCTACATTTTATTTTGTTTTGTTTTGTTTTCTTCTATTCTCAAGGAACTTTTATGTTCAACAAAATCAGTAGGATTATAGGATCCCAGTAAATTTAGAGATGGCCTTAAAAGTTATTAAAACAAATTCTTTCATTTTACAGATGAAATAACTCAGACCTAGAGAGGGGATATGGGTAGGTCAGGGTTATAACAGCAAGCAACACCCCCTCATTTTAATAAAAAAGCAACTAAATCAGAGACTGTCAGTCAATGGGCATTTAGGACAAGTGACTTGCTCAGAATCACAAAGTAAATTAGCATCAAAGCAGAGACTTGAACCCAGGTCTGTGGCTTCCCTGCTCAATCTTCTTCCCAAATGATCAGAGTGGTTAAAGCCCTGGTTTGAGGCACTGTGTGTGTGTATGAAAAGGAACTGATTCCTTCAGATGCTGGAAGAAACAGATGTCACTGGCCCAGCAGCTTTGAATGGACTCTCTGAACCCTGGGCAGGAAGGGAACCAAGGATGCACTCGCTGTACCTCGTTTGACTGGCATCACTAGAATAGCTGATGTGTTCCAAACGGAGCTACTTTGTTCTCTGGGTTTGGAGTGTTCTTCTACCCACACATATACCACCTCTGTCCTTTTCCAGACAACCATTTATCTAAACTGCTTTTTCTCTAACTTGGCTCTTTGGTTGGAATAAAGTACTTTGGATCAGATAATGAGGCCCCAAAGCCAAGCTGGCTTGAAGCACCAAATCCAGAGGTAATTGCTTGGCAGCCTTCACAGACGCTTTCCTCTGCAGAGTGAGGTCTGTTGATTTGGCTGTGGTATTGGAGCAGTGAGGAGTTCATTGCCTTCTCATCCACTCTGACAGCTTGGGGGCCCCCTGATCTACACCTAGTGGGAACTAATTTGACTCCAGGTTCAAAATTCTTTTTCAATAATTCAATACTAAATGTGGGACCCTTCAGAGGTCCCAGATGCACAGTTTTCATGACTCAATACTTTCTTTGGGGTTCATCCCTTTTCAGAAGATCCTCCTAATTTAACAAATGGGGAAATTAAAGTTCAATGCCTATGACTTGTCCTGACAATCCTGAATTCAGAGTCAGGAGACCTGGATTGAGTAATCTCTTCGAGTTAAATCACATCCCCCCGCTGTTCCTCAATTTTGTCCTCTGTAAAATGAATACGCTGTCCATAATGACTCCCAAAGTGCCCTCTAAATTTGCCTTTCTACATTCAAAGGTATAAGCAGCATGGGATAATAGGAAGACTGGGTTCAACTCTCACTTCAGATACTCACCAACCACTTGACCCTGAGTAAATCACTTAACTTGCTTCAGTTTGTCATCTGTCAAATGGGGATAATAAACTCTGTAGCACCTATCATATAAGGCATAAAGCAAATAGATCAATGTGTGTAAAGCATTTTGTAAATCTTAAGATGGTTTGTAAATGTCAATTATTGTCATTAAAGTACCTCCCAGTTATGAAATTCCATGCTCTATGATATAGAGCAGTGGTTCTCAACTTTCCTAATGCCATGCCCCTTTAATACAGTTCCTCATGTTGTGGTGACCCCCCAACCATAAAATTGCTACTGTTATGAATTGTAATGTAAATATCTGATATGCAGGATGTATATTCATTTTTACATATTGAACATAACCCACAGGTTGAGAATTGCTGAATAGAGTTTCTTTGAGCTCTGGTCCACTATGATTCTATGCTCTTCAAAAATCTACATCTTTCATCGCAGAATAAAATAGTGGCCCAGGAAAGTACAAGGACTGATCAAAGTTCTAGAATGAAAACCAATGAAATAGGACTAATGATTAATTTCAATGAATTTAATTCAATTAAAATCTAATTAAGTTTGATAAGCACATTTGTCATTAGGGTTATGGATACTCTACAAAAAAAAGTAGTGAAAGAGAATTGACAATGAGGGCTTCAAAGGCTTTCTGGTCAAGGGGTTGAGCAAAAGAGAGAAAACAGTGAGATACAATAGAGTCTGGAGACCTGAGTTCAAATCTTGCCTCTGTTACTATGCTGTCTGTATAACATTGGTAAGTTACAATTTAACTTAGACCTCAGTTTTATCACCAATCAAAGGAGGGACTTAAGGTCCCATCAAGCTCTCCATCTCTGATCCATTCATCCCATATATGTCTCTGAACCTTAGTTTCCTCACTGACCAGCTGGGGTTGGGGGTGGGTAATCATACTCACATTGCTTACTACTTATATCATGGTTATGGTGAGGAGAGTGTTTTGGAAACCTTAAAGTACTGTCAAGATACAAGCTGCTACTAAAAGGAATAATCATTTACACATGCCATCCACTTCCCAACTGTGCTCCTGACTTTCTGAATTTTAACAATCTTCCTCAACTCTAGTATCTCCTTGCAACTTCCCTCAACATCCAGGGCCCCCTCAATCTGGAACGTCCCTCCTTCTATTGGTTAGTTTGTTCCAGGGCTGCCATTTTGGGGAGGGGTCCAGACCAGTCAACTTTCATTCTTTTCCTGATTGCTTCCAATTTTCTGGATTTTAACACCACCGCACATAATGGATGCCCCCATTTCCACCAATCCCTCTGGTTTCCAACTCCTTTTTGGATGTTGTACTTCCCCATTAGAAAGTAATCTTGAGTGCAGGGAATGACTTTCTTTTTGCTCTTATTGATATTCCTAGCACGCAGCACAATTCCAGCACTTACTAAGAGTTTAATAAATATTTGTTTTACTCCTTGCCTTCCTTTGTATGCAAAACTCTTTACTTTTGTTGTAATGGGAGGAGAAGATTGAACTGGAGAACTGTGTGACCTTGGGTAAGTAAATCTTTTCATACTCTCAGTTCTCTCCTCCTTAAAATGAGAGTGGTGGACTGGATTGTCTCTATAATACCTTTCACCTCTAAATCAATGATCATCTGAAAGTAGGTATGTGACCAACTGAGGTGAATAAATTATTAAGCCACTAGAAAAAGGGAAGAAATTCAGAATTCCTACCTCTTGACTTTCTACTCAAAATTTTCCTACCTGGTTTGTAGCACTGAGTCCTGCAGGCTCTTTCTTGTACTGAACAATAACATAGCCAGATGTGTGGTGGCACACATCTGGAATCTTGCCTACTTAGAGATTGAGACTAGAGGGTCTCTTGAGTTCAGGAATTCTGAACTGCAGTAAGCTAAGCCAATCTGATGTCCACACAAAGTCCGCATCAATATGATGAACTCTTGAGGAGTGAAGCAGGTGGGGCAGGAAAAAGGGAGCTCAGATTCCCTTAAGAGGGGCAAACCAATCCAGGTTGTAAATGGAGCATGTGAAAATACCCTAGCTGATAGAATCAGACCCAGGAGTTGTTCTTGCATTTGCATCCTGAGCAACACAGAGCAACCCAGTCTTAAAATATACTTACCCACATTGGTATTAATGCAGGTGGTTGTCTTAGATTGCCAGATGCTAATATGTGGGACTGTATCTCTGGTTCCACTAAGCTAAGTTTTCATAGCCTGTAGCTTCCCTGTCCATGATTCAAAGGGCTTGCTTCAGCTGTCTTATTAAATATGGGAAACATCTGTGTCATAGCAAAGAGCAAAAATCCCAACATCTGGAAAATATTGGTAAAGAACCTAATTAAGTATGTCAATGACAAATTGTTGCAACAGGAAATATTTAGGAAGAGCAGATAATTGCAATTTAATTCCCCTGGCCTCTTGTCCTTTCCATTTATTTACTTATCCCAAAAGGGAGAACTGTGGCTGTCTCTCTTCCCTATACCCTTCAGGGGCTTTCTAGCACACCTATTCACAAGGAATAGAGCCATGGGCACGACTGTCAGATGTAAACGCTGTGAGTTTCATTCACATAAGGGAAGAAGGGTGGTAATTATGATTGAACTTTGCATTTCCCTGCATCTATAATTCATAGGGACACAGAGCTCTAATAGGACCTTTGATCACTTGCAGGCTTTGTTTCCCATTTGGAGACCCATTATAGAGGTGAACTGTTTTCTCCTTGGATTTGTACCCATTAACAATAATAACAGTAACTAGTTTTTATACAAAGCTTTAAGATTTGTAAAGTACTTTACACATTATCTCATTTGATTTTTACACTCTCCCTGTGAGTTAGGTACTGTTATTATCCCCATTTTACAGATGAGAAAGTGGGGCACAGATCACACAAATACCTTCAGGATTTGAATTCAGGTCTTCCTGACTCCAAGTACAGCATTCTATGAATTGTGCCACCCAAATACTTCATCACTGAGAGGAAGGAGATAGTATCAGACATCAGCTACATCTGTAATATTACATTTTGTTCTGTGTGCCACATTTTAGGAAGGACACCGGGAAACTGTGAAGTATTCAAAGGAAATTAACCAGCATAGTAAAGGGGCTTGAGATTAAGTCCGGAGAAGACCAGTGGAAGAAACTATGGGAGGGACATATGGCTCTCTTCAAGAATCTGAAAAATTGTCCTATTGGATAAAAACTAAATTTGTTCTATTTAAACCCAGAAAACAAAACTAGGTACAATGGGTAGAAATTGAAGAGTGAAAGATTTCCCTAAGGGGGAAAATTCCTAGAAAATAGATATATCCCAAAGTGGAATCATCTAGATAAGATTCTATAATCCTATGAACTTTGAAGTAAAAAAAAAAAACCTGCCATATTTTAAGGATCCATTATTTCATCAGTGTGAGACTTCTCACCTGCAGCATGATCCCAATTCTGAGGACCTGCATGGTACATTGTAAAGGACGTAAGAGTGAGGTCATAGGCCACAGATCGGGTAGTACTTTCTGCCTCTCCCAGGTTCTGAAGAGTCCCAGTAGGAAGAAAACCAGGCCAGACCAGGGTTGGAGCTATCCAACAGAGAGCATCTGAGAATGGGGCTCTAGTGGTGACAGGCCCTGTATACCTATGATCAGTGCAGCTAGAAGGGGAGGAGCTTGCCCCAGAAGATGAATCGCATGGAATAGTCATCTCTATATTGTGTTGAAGGTTCCCTGGACCCACTTCAGGGGGGCCTGACTGAGTCTCACTCCCTAATACCAGATATCTGCTGCACGGATGAGGCAGCCCAGGCTGTTCACCACAACTCTTGTGAAATGGCCCCATAGTAAGGCTTCTTGTATCAAGGAAGAAGGTATGAAAGGACATCCTCTTGCCTTCTGATGACTTCCATTTGTACCCAAAACTATTACTAATTAGAGCTGCAGTAGTTACTTGTGACTATTGCTACCTGAGCCTCCAGAGGTGCTGTATGAAGAAGGAACTACTTTGAGCCTAACATTTGCTTTAGGGTCAATAAGGTCTAACAACTAGCTCATTCCCATTCATCCTGATTGAGAAGTATTCAAAGCAGACTGGGTGATGCCCCAGTTTGGGGAGATATGAAGTGAGCACACACTGAATGATTGATTTTGGAGAGGTTAGTCTTTGATAGGGAAAGTTAGTCTTTTTTTGGGCGGGAGAGACAAGACCCATGGGTGGATTCTATATTTAGTGTATACAATAATGGGTAGACCCCACCTATTCTGCAGATGTTGCCATGGAGTGAAAATGATCAGAGTGATTAGGGAGAAATTGAACAGACCCATCTCTCTAACTTTCCCCTACTAAGTGGAGACTGTTGCTGGAGCCCAGGGTTCCCCAGAATATCTTACCTTGGAAATGATTTTTCATGTTTTGGCTCATGGAATGTAGGGATGGTGGACAAAGAGAGGGGAAAGAGGCCCTAGCAACACTGCAATTGTCTTGAAAATGTATCAAGACAGTAATATATTTGGTGTTTGAGGGGAAATAAACTGTCAAGTGGAGAAATGGTGGATGGGTGGGGGGTATTTACAGCCAAAGTGGAGTCTAGCTCCTCTATCGACTTCCTATCAACTTTGGGGAGGTCTTTGGGGAGGTCTGAGTCCTTTTCCTCAGCTGCAAAATGAAGAGGGTTGAGGGACAGATTTAATGACTTCTCACTTTCAAATATAAGAGCCTGTGAGCCTCTCTTGCCTTACTGCATGATTTCCATGAGTTTTTAAGGAGGAAGACAAGATTTATTATTCACTTGCAATCAAAACACAATGTTTAGCCTTAGGGAAGAAAAAGCTTGGTAAAGAAGATTATCTTCAAAGGGCTGAAGGTTTTTCACAAGGAAAAGGATGAAGATTAATTCTGTATTACTCCAGATAGCAGAACTATAACCAATGGGCAGAAGTTAGAGGAAGGTCCACTTGGACTGAATATAAGGAAAAATGTTATTTTTAAAGTTTTTATTGTATTTTTACATCATAATTTTCTTCAGTATCTCCCCTCTTAGCCATTTTGTATAACAAAAATTTTAAGGCAAAAAAGAGGGAAGGGAGGAAGAAAAAGGGAAGAAAGAAATGAAAAGAAAGAATTATCATAATTGATCAACACATTGAAAAAGGTTGAAAGTGCATGCAATGTACAGTACTTGGGGATCTCTCATTTCTTCAGAGATGTAGGGTAGGAACGTCTTCTCATATCTGCTCTTCCACGCCATTTTTGTTCATTACAATTTTGTAGCATTTAATTTTGTTTTATGTGTGTTCTTTCTCTTTACATTGTGGTCGTTCATCCTAGATACAAAATCTGCTTCTCTTTTAATTTTTAATAGTATGATCATTAACATTAAGGTCGTGTATACTTCTGGTATGCATTGTGGAATAAGGTGTTGATCTAAGACTATTTTCCGTCAGATTGCTTTATACTTTTCCCAGCAGTTTTTATCAAATAGGGAAGTATGTCCGAAGCAACTTATATTTTCTGGTTTATCAGACACTGTGATATTAGTTCCATTGTTTCTTTCTGCTTGGAGGCAGCTAAGCGGCAGCATGAATACAGTGTTGGGCCTGGAGTTAGGAAGACCTGAATTCAAATTCAGCCTCAGACATTTACTACTTTTGTGACCTTAGGCAAGTCACTTAACTTCTTGCATGCCTCAGTTTCCTCATATGTAAAATGGAGATAATAATAACATCTACCTCTCAGGATCAGATAAAATAAGGTTCAGAAAGAGCTCAACATAAGAAGAGTACACTTGTTCCTTTCCCTATTCAAGATTTTTTTTCTTTGATTCATTGCTCCTGTACTTATTTAGTCCTTCCTCAGTTTTTAGATTCCACATGGAATTAAGGTTTCTAACCTACTTATTTGGGGTTCTCTTTTCTTAACAATTTCTATATTCGAGCCATGTAGGTCTTGCTCCATGATGTCTTTTTTCTGCTGTGTGTCACTTTTAGAAATATCAGTTCCTACAGATCAAAGAGAGGAGATTGCCTCAAGTTAGAAATTTTCTAATGTCCACAACTTTTTCTTTTCTGTGATGTTATTTTTCTCATTTACCATGAAATTCCACTTCTGGAATTATGATAATTCTTTCTTTCTTCTTTCTTTCTTTTCTTTTTCCTTCCTTCCCTCTTTTTAAAAAAAATACTTGTTATACAAAATGGCTCTCTAAGAGAGGAGATACTAAAGAAAATTGTGATGTAAAAAAATACAATAAGAACTTTAAAAATAACATTTTCCTTTATATTTATATTCCTCCATACTCTCCAAGTCTTCTCGGTTTCATTTGCCCCCAAGAGTTCTAATTTCTCCTTTACTCAGGCAAGATTAGTGGTCTCTAAGCAATAAATTCCTGCAGTCCGTTTTACTTTGTCTTGTCATATTTGTTCCTAAATGCCTTGACTCCTTTAGCTAACCTGGAGGCCGTATTCCCTTCTTCTATCAATATCTTACCTGTTGGTTTTTCTGATTATATGTAGTCTTTAAGTGAATTATATTCCTCCTTAGATCTTTGATAATTTCAGGGGTTCCTCCCTATACTCCCCTATTGCTTACTCTCTGATTCCTTCTCCTTTAATTGTGATTTCTCAAGGGTTGAACCCCAAAGCTACTTTAGCTGCCTCCTAAGTTCAGTAGCCTTGGTCTATTCCTGAAGTTTCTTCTCTGGTGCAAGGCAGAAGTGGTTCCAGGGACTGCTGAGCACATTCCCTCAGGTTTAATAGTGCACCACGGATATATGTTCTGCTCCAGTTCCCTCTGTCCCTCAGTTTCCAAGTTGAGTAATGTTCCAGCACAGACTCCTTCCATACTTCTGTCCCGTCTTGAGCAAGCATCTGCTTTCTGGTTTCAACTGCACTGGGAGAAATAGGGTAACGTTGGTAGAGGCGAGTTCTATTAAAGCCTCGGGGTTCAGCTGGTGGAGACCTGTCCACGGGTACAGGAAAGGGGCATTGAACGGATTTAGGATTAGGAATTACTCCTCTTTTATTAGTTCAGTGGATTTTTTACCTCATTAAAGTTCTTGGTGTTCTAGACCATGGGGACAGATGAAATTATTTCATTTTTGTGAATAATTCCCATTTTGGGAACATTCATGAGGTTATGAAAATGCCTATTCCTCCTTCCTATCTTGTTGGTCCAAAAATTTCTTAGCATTAAAGATCTTTAAAAATACAGTAGTCTGTGTGATCAGATATAAGTCCTCCATTACCGGAGGTGTTCAAACAGAAGTAGATTAAAAAGAATCCTTGATTTGGAGTAAAGGGACCTGAGGTAAAACCTTGCTCTTTCACTTACTACATGTGTGACCTTAGGCAAGTCATTTAACTTCTCTGTGCCTTAGTTTCCTCAACAGTAAAATGACAGGGTTAGATTAGATGATCTCTTCAAGGTACCTTAGAGACCATGGAATTCAACTCCTTCATTTTATAAATAAGGAACCTGAGGTACAGAGAAGTTAAGTAGCTTGCCTGGAGTCATATAGCTAGTAAGTGTCTAAGGCAGAGTTCAAACTTGTATATCCCTAGTCTCAATCTAGTACTCACCAGTAAACCACGTACATTTGTGTGTATATATAACTATATGTATATGTATAAATCTACCCATCCATATCAATCTAACCATATGTATATGTGTGCCATACAAATATTTGGGTATCTAGTCATGTATCTCACTATATATATATATGAATATGTATATGAATGTATTATGCATACATATAGATATATCCTACATATACATATGTATCTTCTGAGGGCAGAGGAATGATTTCATCTGAAACTCTCTCCAACAATTGAGATTACCAGTTCATCCACCACCATCTTAGAGAGCCGTCCAGGCCACTGACAAGTGACTTATTCACAGTTACATGACTAGCCTGTTTCAAAGGTAGGACTTGAACTGAGGTCTTCTTTATCATAATACCCCACCTCTATCTGCTATGCCAAGCTGCTGCCTTCTGTTTATATCTAGCTTTGCAAATCTCCTGGTACACATTATCATATTTGATTCTTACAACAATCCTGTAAGGTAGCTAATGAAGGTACAGCTGTCTTCATTTTGCAAAGGAGGAAACTCTGCCTCAAAGAGGTGAAATGAATTAGCCAAGGTCTCACAACTAAGAAGTAACAGACCTAGGTCCAGAGGTCCAAGTCTAACATTCTTCCCATCTCAAAAGGCAGTCTCTCCCAATTACCCTGAAGATCATCGTGTGAGATTCAAACATCAGGCATGGGGTTAGACTAGACACTGTAAGTCAGTGGTCCTCTACCTTCCTAATGCCAGTTCCCCATGTCTTGGTGACCCCCCCAACCATAAAATTATTTTTGTTGCTACTTCATGACTGTAATTTTGCTTTTGTTATGAATCATAATGTAAATATGTGATATGCAGGATGTATTTTCATTGTTACAAACTGAACATAACCCACAGGTTGAGAAGTGCTGTTCTAAGTTATTTTTTCCACTGTCAGCTTTGATGATTGCACATTTACAAAACCAATCATGTTCTAACATTATGTAAATCATCTTTTAACCAAGGTAACTTTGTTATTCTTAATTCATAAAGGATAAAACTAAAGCAGGAAGAAATGTTCTGACTTAAAAAGAAAGGGAGGAGGAAGAAGAAAAAGAGGAAGAGGTATAGAAGGAGAAGAGGAGGAAGAGAAAGAGAAGGATGGTGAGGAGAGGGAGGAGGAGGAGAAGGAAGAAAAAGGAAGGAGGGAAGGAAGGAAGGAAGGAAGGAAGGAAGGAAGGAAGGAAGGAAAGAAGGAAGGAAGGAATGGAGGGAGAGGGAAGGAATAAGAAAGGATAAAAGAGAGAGGGAGGATGGAAAAAGGAAAGAAAAAAGAGGGAGGGAGAGAGGGAAGGAGGAAGGAAGGAAGAAAAAGCAAGAGGGAGGGAAGAAGGAAGGAGGAAAGAAAGAGAAAAAAGAGAAAACAAGGGAGAGAGAGGAAGGGAGAGAGGGAGGGAAGAAGGGGGAGGAAGAAAGGGAAGAGGAAAAGGAAAAAATTCAAAACCAAACATTTTACATTTCCAACATAGCAGTGATTTTTAGGGTCTCACAATTGTTCAAAAGTTTTGATGCTACAGGCAGCTGCTGTAGTAGCCTCCAAGGAGAAGTGCTTTTAGCACAGTTGAGAGGAATGGAATTTAGAAACCTTAGAACCTTTATAATTTTAGCTGAGAGGAACCTTAGGACATAGAAAGATAAAGCTAGAATGAACCTTAGATCATCTAGTGTAATCACAGTTTTCTGGGTGAGGAAACTAAGGTGGGGAAGGTGATTGCCCAGGTTCAGTTAGTAGGTAGCTTGGCTGGGACTAGCCCAGATCATCTGACTACAAGCCTAGTACTCTTTTTTCCTATTGTGTACCACCCCTCCTGTGTTGTGTAGTCTGTAGTATTCAAAAAAAATCTTGCTATCTCTATGTGTGACTCTGGGCAAGTAATTTGATCTTTCTGGGTCTGAGTTTCTTTAGCTGTGAAAACTGAGTTGACAATGCCTGCCCCCAGCCCCCAATATGAGACTCACCTGAGACAATACATGTGAAATGCTTTGAAGAACATAAAGCCTGTGAGCCAAACAGAAAGTATGACAATATTACCATTTTACATGAATAGTTTTGTCCTTGCTCATGGTTCCTGTTTTAGAATGTGCACGTATCGGGGCAGAGAGCGTGTCTCCTCACTTATTTTACCCATTGCCAACATAAAATCATTCTCATATTGATGCTCAAATCCAGTTTAATGAAGGTGATTATGTTGATGAGCTTTGATTTAATCTGTAAGTATTAAGGCTCAGTGATCTATAAACAATCCAGGAGGACTGTAATTGCTAGGAATGAATTTCAGGGCAAAATAAAGTACCTATTCCCTGTCTAAGTGTTCTTTGGGTCATACACTATTTTCATAACTCATCTAGTCTACTCATGCCCTCTAGTGGAAAAAAGCAAATAATGCAACCTTTTTTTTTCTTTCCCTAGCTTGGACTTGACCCTCTAGTGAAACATCCTCCCCCCCCCACCTTTCTTGTCTTACCTTGATTTTTCTTTTAATATTTGACACTCCTCCAATACATTCTATAATTTCTAATTACTTGACTTGGAGATAGTATGATTTATTCCAAATATTTCATTTTTATTCCAGGCAACTAGTATGGTATAGTCAGTTGAAAGAACACATGCTTTGGGATCAGAGCAACTGGGTTCAAATCCCATAGCTGATGTTTATTGTATGATCTCAGACAAGTCGCTTAACCTCCATGGATCTCAGTTTTCTCATCTGTAAAGTGAAGGGGGTCTACTACATAAACATGGTGGTATGACCAGATCATTTTTTTTTTCCTTTCCTGAGTGAAATCGTGGGAAAAAAACACTAGATTTTGGAGTCATGAGATCACAAGAGTTAAAGCTGGGAAGGTTTGGATCATCTAGTCCTCTTCATTTTTACAGATGAAGAAACAAAGGATAAATGACTTGACATTTACAGTCATACAAGAAGAAGACAGCAGAGAGACATACTAGTTTTGACTCTTCCTACCAAATAGGCCGCATCTCCAAGTTCAAATCCTGATTCCATCACTGGAAGCTGTGTTACCACAAACAAGTTACTTTACCTGTCCAAGCCTCAGTTTTCAAATCAGTAAAAAGAGGGATAATAACATCTATTCTACCTACCTCACAAAGGTCTTTTAAGAAAAGCCCTTGATTAATCCTACAGCAGTATAGAAATGAAAATTATTATTATTTCATCTGAGAAAAGACTGTTAGTCTCAATCAAAGCAGATATAACTTACTTCCAGGTAAACAATTACACACATATGTATTATGTATGTATGTACGTACATAGTGTGTATATTCTGTGACCTCAACCTCTTGTTTTCCTTTTCCCTCTCCAAATTATTTTCCTATGATCCCAAATTGACAGCTTCTCTTTATATTTATTGATGAGTTTTCTAACTTTTATAGTATCAGGCCCTACTCTGACTTTCTTCATTACCATACAGCATTCCCCCATGAAGTAGTTTACCAAAGAATGTTTGAGAGCCCCTCAACAGAAGTCACCTTTCTCTCCCCAGCAGCCCAGACTCAGAATTGGGTGCCTGGGAGACAATTCCTCACATTTTCCCAGCTTATAAATATTCAGGTCCATGCTCTTTACACTGCTCTTTACCACATTCCCTTTGCCCTCTCCCAGCTTGGTCAATAGAAAAGGGAGGCAGCTTTAGAATTCAGGAAATAGCAGAAATCCCACAAGAGTGTCTTTTCTCTCACCAGATTAGTAGCCTATTTTGGCCTACTTATAAGGTTCAGAGAGCTCAAACAAGCCTTTCCACTGAAAGAAATGTACTTCTTAACTGAGCTCAGCATTTCGGCTTTCTAAAGGAGTGATGTCTACTCTAAATAAAATCCCCCCTCTATGCCTTTCCAACATCACCATTTGGCAGGAAGGGTGACAGACAGTGACTTACTCCCTAAAGGAACACAGAGTCCAATTCAAAACCATGGGCAGGTGAAAGTATCCTAGAGGGAATATTTTCTGTTTCAATTGTTACCTTGACCTTAATGAATTGTAAGACTAACCATCTGCTTCCCAGAATCTTCCAGAGATCATTTCTGAACTTAGATTGGAGGTCAAAGAAGTATATTCTTTTTTAGAATACTAAAATCATAGATTTATAGAGTTGGCAGTTGTGCTAGATTTGAAAGACTAATTCCAAGAACTAATTCTAAGCTAATTACAAGATCTTCCCTTCATTCCCCAATATTTAACAGTGATTCTTCCCTAGATAATTATGGTTTAAGTGCTACAGCCATGGCACTAATCAAATGGAAATACATCCTAGCCGGGCTTAACAAGGTTATGGGATAGTTGACTAGGTCTTGTATTGATGATAAGAATAAAAATGTGATTATCACCAGGGTCCCTTTAGATACTTCTTGATAAAGATGCATGCCTTCTTCCAGGCTTACAGACTTCTTAGTCCCATGAAGACCAACAACAGGTCAATATAAGCTCCTCCCACTCCACATTAGAAACTAGTACAGAAGCAAAGACCTTCCTAAGTCCTGCCCTCCACCCCCACTTCTCAGCATTAGCATCTTGAGGTAGAGTTGACCTGGCTGTTGTGACTCCCTAGTTACCAAGCAAGACATCTGACCTACATAGTATGTATACTTCTCCCCTTTTCTAAATTACCATTGCCCCTGCAGGGGCCGTGAAAATCTACTGCTCCGTGGCTCTACTAAAAATCTCTGTGCTAAATCAAAATTCTCTTCCCTAGACGAGTAGTACTCTTTGAAATCCCTGTTCTATTGTTAGCAAACTTCCTTATATAACAGACCTGTTTCTTCTCCCAAGGTACTACTTTGCATATCCTTTGAAATTATTTAGTATAAATAAATGCACGTGTTGGGTATACATGCTCTCTTCCCCTGTCATCCACGTATGCCCAGATTAAATGTAAGCCTTTTAAGGGCAAACACGGTTTTTACTTCTGGGATCACATATAAACGCCTCTGTTGTCTAAAGTCCCAAACTACCTGTCCTGTCTTATTACACATGGCTGATTTTCAAATACTCTATGGCCCAGGAAGTGGTTTTGTGCGCCAAGTAGGATGGTGTACAGGAAGCTCATGGATTCTCTCCTTCCTTCTCTATGAAATAGGAGGCATCAGGAAATCTTTTCTCTCTAAAGCAGGCGTTCTTAACCTGGGATCAATGAACTGAAAAATAACAATATTTTGATAACTACACGTATCAATAGAATTGGGTTCCTTTGTAATCCTATTTATTTTATTTTCTGCATTTAAGAACATTATTCTAAGAAAGGGTCCCATAGATTTCCCCAGACTGTCAAAGGGGTATAAGATATCCAAAAGTTTAAGAATCCTTGTTTTAAAAAATCTAGATCTTGGAACTCTTGAACTGGGTATTACCCATGAGGCAATACTCACAGAAAGCTAGTAGTGTCTGAAAAATGTCCTTTCCTGGTTAGAAGTGTGTGGGATAGAGACCACTACTAGATTTTTTAAATTGGAGTCTGAGTCAGAATGCAGAAAGAGTCCTTTATTCTTTCTCATGAGAAAGGACACAACCCTCATTACTCTAGTGACTTCAGCCAGGGAGTGCAAATTGTGGAAGCTCAAAGGTTTCTATTATCCTAATCCTAACCTGGCCCACACCCCTGTCTCGTTTTCACCATTGGTTGGTGAGGTGGTCTCACAACCTCCTCACAAGTAGCTAACTACTCATGCAAAGCAATCTCAATCCTTCATTACCATAATTATTCATGAATTAGTATCCTATCAGAGGATGGGGTTTTCCAATCCCTCGTTATGCACCAAATTTGTAGACAGCCAGTGAGAGCTACAGTTGACAACCCTTTATTATCATAATTATTCATTTGACCCTTCTACCCAATCAGAAGGAAACATCCTTTAATCCCTTACTTATACATATCTACACATCAAATCTGGGGGCAACCAACGACAAGGAGGCTAGTGTTGTTTCCTTAAGTTTCGTTACCTCTTTCCAGGGTCTGTGGAAACTTAATCCTTTGTTATCTCTCCCAGAAGGGTATATTACAAAAACACCCCAACTAGAGAAATCAAAATCCACCCATCATCCCCAACCCTCCACACACAGGAAGTTAAAATCAGGAAATAATGTCTTTGAATTCTCTTCTTCGACTACATGACTCTTATGGTCATTTGCTTCTGGCAAAAGATCCCATTTCCAGTGAAGATGGGGGTAAAGAGAAATAAATTCCTTTTCCACCTTGCAGTGTTCTAAAAAGCATATAAGTGAGTCCTCAACAGCTCAAAACTTCCTCACAAAATCAGTCCTTCCTCCAGCTAATGATCTCAGTTTTGGGGTCCAGCCAGTTTCTTTAAAACCCAAGAGGCATTGCTGATCCTTAGCCAGGCAAACATTTTAAGTTCCCACCTGCCTTTATTCAACGGTAAATACCTTGTATTATCAGGTTGTTTCATTAACTTAACCTTCTTTTATCAGGTTTATTTGGATAACTGATATGCATTCTGTTATCCGGTTAGTTATGAAGACTCACCAGTTTAAACAAGTACCACTTTGATGTACCTTCTTTGTAATCTCCCTTACAATTAAATTTTTGCTGTCCCCACAAAATATGTTTGAGTGCTTAAGACACATTTATCCATATCCACACCCTTATAGAATATGTTGCTTCCCCTAGATCTAATTTAAGTTCTTTGAGGGCAGAAATGATTTTAGTTTTGTCTTTGTGTCATATCAAAGCATCTGGAACATATAACAAATAATTGTTTAATGGAATTGCATTGACCAGGGGGCAAGTGATTTGCCCTACAACATTTGGTTAATAAGTGGGAGAGAAATTCTCCCACTCAAGTATCCAACACTAAGACAAGTGTTCTTTCCACTGCATTAAACTGTCTCCGGATCCTAGAATCACAAAATCTCAGAGTCAAAAGGTTGGCTGTCATCTAGTTCAATCCATACTTCCCAGGCTGCCAACACAGAGACCCAAAAAATATTTTTGGCCAATTATCTAGCAGACATGAAGTCATAGGCTACTTTTCATAAACCTAACAACTTATGTATCACCACGATCATATATTTAACTTTGGATGTCATGAGAGGCTTGTCTCAATTAGTAACTATAATTTAAACAAGGAAAAAATTCATAAGACACACACACACACACACACACACACATATATATTATCATGTGCCTTATTACTGAGGAAAATGTGAATGCCTCTACCCCTGTCATACATGAATAGGAAACCCTTCTACAGTATTTGATACAAGGTTTCATCTGGCCTTCCTTTGATTAGTGGTACTTTTTTGGACTGGATCTGTGATTTCATTGATATAAGGAACTTTCAAAGAGGTCTACAACTTAATGTTTTCAAGATTTACCTTAGAATCCTGAGAAATTAATTATTTTCTCAGTGTTACACAATGTTTATATGTGTGCTGGTAAATGTTTTTGCAACCAATTGGGGACCCACTCTTATACACACTTTTAAGTTTAATCTGTATCCTGAATAGTTTCTCTAACGTTTTCTTAAATCTCAACTGGCATTGGTAAACTACAGTCAGTCTAGTTTTGTATGGCCAGTGAGCTAAAAGTGATTTTTGCATTTATAAATAAAGTTTTATTGTATTTTAAAATGAAAAACCATTCTTAGCCCTTAGGCTATTTTTTAAAAAGTTTGCTTATAGGCTATAGTCTTCCAATTCCTGGCCTAGCCAATCAAGAAAGTAAGCCAACACCTGATTTGTAGCATTTGCTGATTTCTGAGTTGCAGATGCTCACATTGAAATTTTAAGGATCAGCTCTTGGGACCAGTTGGAGCTGATTCTAAAATGCCCCTGAGTATTTGTCAGTGTTGGGATCTGAATTCAGGTGTTTCTGACTTTGACATTGGCTATCAATCCACTTCATATGCGCATCCTGAACCATTCATTGAGCTTCCTGATGAGCAGGAAGAAACTTATAGATGCTCACCTCCATACACTCTAAGGAGACCTGGCAACCAGTTTTTCAGAGACTTTCAGCACCAGACAATAACACAGAAAAAAGGCTTTCAAGTAGAGAAGACTTCATATACTAGAATCCAACAAGTTCAAACAGGAGAGATGAATGAATCCAGAGACAATGCCTTTCTTTCCTAAAACTTCAGCCATAGAGATTCCTAGGGAATAATCATAATCCCACAAAGTGTAGTCACATTTCTAGCCAGCCTGGATCCTTCACAGGTTCAGGTTTAGAGATACAGGGCTGTAGTCATAAGAACTATAATCATCTCATATAATCAACTAGTTCAGGTATAGGACAGGTATGTCAATAGCTCTCAGTCAGTCATCAAGTGCCTGCTAGTACCAAGGCGCTGTACTTAGTGATGAGAGAGAGGAAGGAAGGAAGGAAGGAAGGAAGGAAGGAAGGAAGGAAGGAAGGAAGGAAGGAAGGAAGGAAGGTAGGAAGGAAGGAAGGAAAAAGACAGTTACTGTTTTCAACTAATGTATATTCTAATGGGGGAGAAACATGAAAATAACTACATGCAAACGGGATACGTACAAGATAAACTGAAGATGTATTAAGAAGACATGGTGAGAATTGGGGGAAACATAAAAAGCTTCTTATAGAAAGTGTGATCTTAGCTGGGATTTGAGGAAGCCAGGAATGTCAGGAGACAGAGATGAAAAGGGAGAAAATTCCAGGAATGGGGGCCCCCAGTGAAATGCAAGGAGTTGGGAAATGGAATGTCATGATAGGAATAATGAGGAAGCCAGTGTCATTGAATCACAGAGTATGGGGATATGGGTTGAGAAATATGGAGTAAAGTATATGAAGACTGGGAAGTTGGGGAGGGAGCTCCATTATGAAGGGTGCTGAAGACCAGAGGATTTCATTATTGTGCCTAGAGGTGGCAGGGTATCTTTGGAGATTATTGAGTGGGGAGAATGTGTGTGTATGATATGCTCAGAGCCATGCTTTAAGAAGAATGATTTTACAGCTGAGTAAAGGATGACTCTAGCATGGGGAGATTTGAGTCAAGGAGACCAACTTTATTGGTCCCTCAAGGAGACCAATATTAATATTAGCATCTATTCATTGATACATATGGAATTTGTATATCATAGATACATTTGCCTGCTAGATATGTATATTTTGATGGGTGTCTATTTTTTATACTTTGCTGTTTCTGCATATAGCAATATATTAATATTTAATCTTATGTTAATGTATTATATAAAAGATAATAAGGCAATTGTAATAGTCCAAGTGTGAAGCAAGAAGGGCCTGCATCAGGGTAATGGCAGTGTCAGAGGAGAAAAGGAAATATATAATATATGATCAATGTCATGAAAGTAAAATTGACAGAACTCAGCAACAGATTGGATATGGGGGATGAGAGTGAGGATCTAAGGATGACATGTAGCCTGGGTGACTGGGAGGGTGTGTACAGTCTGCACAGTGATAGGGAAGTTTGGAAGTAGAAAAGGTTTGGGGTGGCGCTAGAAATAATGAGTTCAGTTTTGACCATGTTGAGTTTAAAATATCTATGAGATATCCAACTGTAAATGCCTAATGGCTAGTTGGAGATATGAGTCTAGAGGTTAGGCAAGAGGCTAGGATTTAATAAGCAGGTACTAGAATCATCAGTATTGAAAAGAAAATTGAATCCATGGGAAATGATGTGAATACCAAGTGAAATAATAAGGAAGGGGAAGAGTAGAACGACCTTGGACAGAGCCCTAGGCAGCACCCACGCTTATAGAGTATGACTTAGAAGAGGATCTAGCCTAGGAGACTTGGAGGGAGTGGTCCAGACAGGGAGGAGGAGAACCAAGGTAGAATAATGTCACAGAAACCAGGAATCAAGGTCTATTTGACCTGTGAAGGGACAATTCATGTCCCTATAGTGAGTAAGTTTATTTTGCCCCTAAGATGACCTATCAAGGACATGCCTGTGTAACTTAGCTGCTATTTTATCACGTCTCAGGAACTAGCCATTCCTGGTGCCGAGGCATGCTTGGAGAAAACTGGCTATTTTCTCCCAAGCTTGCCATAAATCAACTCTTGCAGCAGCACACAGCCTTTCCTTGGTGGGGAGAAATATGAAAAGTCAGGCACCAAACTTCTTGGCTCAGAGCCACCTTTGTTCGGAAAGTCTATAAAAATCCCCAGGCCTCTTCTTTATATTGGAATCTCACCCATGGGAGAGATGTCTTGCCTGGGCCCCCTTTTTTCCCTTTCGGGACTCGATGGCTGAACTTTGGGATTCCTCAACCTCTGAGATTCAAGTTCGTGCTCCCTGAAACTGGTGATGTTTTTCTTCTTCTTTTCTCTGTTTACCTCATAATTATCCTTATAGTTATATTCTTCCTGTTTCTGTGTGTATATGGACTTTGCTTTTGTTTTTCTAAGACTTCTTGTATTATTCTATGTATATAATTAAAATAGATATTTTCTAATTGGACAGTGTGTCATTTGTGGGAATGAATCTGAACCATAATTCTACTCAGGACAACCTGCTACAGGAAAAACCTATGATATTACAGGGGAAATGGAAAAGTAGTTATACGTGTTTCTACCCAATACCTATGTTTATCTATATCATACACGTTTCCAGGCAATACTTGCGTTTACCTATATAAAATGAACCTAGCATATGTTCATTAATGCACATGGTATTAGTGTATCATAGATATGTTTGTCTGTTAGAGATACATATTTTCTTGGTTGCTTATATATATATATATGTACACACATGTACATATATAAAATCTGTATCCCACTTTCATGTGTATAATATGTGTATACTATTGTGCCATGTGCATATTATAGGCCCTCCATATAATCTAAACTTTTCCCTATATAGCTATCCAGAATTTGAGACGATGGACAAATTCAAACATACCCCAAATGATTTACTGGTGACAGCAAATGTTTAACTAGGGTGAGAGTATAAGGGAATTAGTCTTTCACAGGCCTAATCATATAAAAGAGACTAGAAAATGAGGTATTAAACTAACCATAAAATTGTGACCATACCAGGTATGCCCTTATAAGGTCCAAATGAGTCCCTTGAGTGAATCATATAGGAAACAACAGTAAACTGAAGAATTAATAGGCTGCCCTTCCTAGTGACCTTTAATAGTTAATTCGGAGAGTTCAGGAGGGAGCTTTGAAGAGGAACCCAGCCCTAGAGAAGGCACAAGAGACTGATAGAATGGAAATACAGGCCAATCGACGGTTCTGCCACAGTCAAAGGGGCCAGGACTGTGAGGGCAAAGTTGCTTGGGCAGATCAGGTATGAGGGGTGGTGGGACAAAAGCTGTATTGCAGAACACACACCCCCCATACAGATCTGCAGGTGGTAATCTGGTATTTCCTTTCTCTTTAGTTTCCTCAGAGAAGCCTCAAAACTTTCCTTCTGGGCATGGAATAGTCTGCTAACCTTTCTTTGTTTTGTTTGCTTTGATTGGGAGATCCTTGAGAGCTGAAACAGTTGGGTTTTTTGTTTTGTTTTGTTTTGCCTTTTAATGTATCCCTAGCACTTAACACAGTACTAGACATTTAATAAATACTCGTTGATTGATTGATTGCTTTGTCTTAATCACATACATTTGCTAGCCTGGGTGTACTAATTAAAAATAAGAATTCGACTGAAGGGAGAACATTCCCAAAGAAGAGGGAGAGACATACCTAACACTGAAAGGTTTTGAATGGCCACTATCTCTATCTAGGGACTTGGAGCTTATAAAAGAAAGAGAAAATTTTCAACCACGTAATACTGCTTCCCAGAACAGAAAAGGAACATTTATAACAAAAAAAACCAAAAACAATTCAATAGTAGGGCAAGATGGGAGAAGGGGACAGATAGGAGTGAATGGATAAATTTACTTCCCACTCCACCCTTCAGTAATTACATTAGGATCTAATAAAGGTAGCATAAAACCTTGAGGCAGAAAAATTCCAAAATAATGAATTCAAGTGAAGCTTTTGTTTTCCCCCCAAAAAAGAAAATTTTGGGGTCATTAACAACACTGCAATTTCCCAAATACAACACAGTTAATTCTCTCCCAATTCAATGTTGACCTTGTCCATC
>CM053595.1:47880104-47910972 GCA_028646575.1 Pseudocheirus occidentalis | reverse complement strand
GATAGATAGATAGATAGATAGATAGATAGATAGATAGATAGATAGATAGATAGATGGAGATCAATATATAGATGATCAATCAACACTGTGATATTCTGGTCATACTGTATGGTTGTGAATCATGAAATACCATAATCTTTAAAGATTATGCAACTCATTCAAAGGAAAATGAAGTCATGTTTGCCTGAGTGGGTTGCAGCATATGTCCAATAAATAATTGTGAAAAAAGAAACAATATATAGGACGTCATAAGAGTTTTAACTAGGAAAAGAAGTTGTCTGGTCATACCTTGAGAGGGAAGGATAACCAACATACAGCCTAAGACGTAATGTCAAGAGATAAGGGGTGGGGGGGGTGGGGAGAGATCAGAGATTCATCAAAACACAATGGTTAAATATAGCATAGTAAGAGGCTTTATAAGAAGTGCTCATAGGGAAAGTTAAGGAAAAGTGTCACCCCTGTGTTACAGATTGCAACCCATCCATGCCTTCTAATCTCAGGTGACTCTTATCTATCTGGGCATGTTATCTTAGTTGGCAATAAGTTGCAGCTCACTCACAGCCATCTGGACCCTTGACTACATCCTCCTGTAAATCCTTCAGAAAAGGTCCAGCTAGAATGCTGGGACACTTTTTCTAACTTTCTTGTCCTTATATGAATACCACTGGAAGACATAGACTGCATTTGATTTGTCCCTCATGCTCAGGTCATGACGAGAAGTGACCACTTAATTAGAAATTAAAGGGGGCTAGCTTCTAATCTCAGCTCTACTTCTAGCATTGTGAACCTGGGCAAGTCCCTTGCCTCAGTTTCCTCATGTATAAAATGAGACTAATAGGTTAAATTTTACAATTCTAAGTCTGACATTATCAGTAAAATAACAGAAGGTATTAAAGGTTGGGTGAGCTACAGAAACTATCTTGAGAAAAGCAAACCAAGATAAATAACTCTGAACCCAGAGGGGATATTTATATTATGGATGCTTCTGGCTGACACAGTGCAATTTCGAGGAGAAAAGATATAGAATCTTTTTGCTTCTCTTTTCATAAATTTCCCCCAGGTCTTCAAATCTGAGAAACACCCACTATTCACACCTTTTTTAATTGCTCTCATCAGAAGTTCAAAGACTTTACTGGGAAAGAGCTGGCAGTTGCCAACTACCATACCAGGAAGGAAATTGTGTTCTGGGCTTCCAGGCTTACCACCTTCCTCAAATTATACCTCAAGTTAATTATCATGAAAGCAGGAGAGAGAAAACAGGCATAGGAATAACACTATATATCACTTATTTTGATGGCCCTCATTTAAACAAACTGTTCCTAATAAAGCAAAGTTGTCTGGAATCAAAAACAGCTCTTGTAAGATGTGAGGGATTTTATGGTCAATCACTCCTTCTCTGCCTCTGCTTTAATCTGGGCTTTCCATCTGTCAATGGAAGGTCTCTCTATGGGAAGGATACAAGAATTTTGACCTGAACTAAGGACACATTAAAATGAAGAATTATGCTTAAGACATGATCAGAGACAAAAACATACCCCCATGTCACTTTACTAACATCTCCTCCCTAGGACCATTAAATACTGAAAACTGGCCTTGTGATATTGACCTTGCTAGACACATATCAGAGTGAACATCCCCATGTGGTTAAAATGGCTTTGGTCTTGGAATCATAAGTCCTGATTCTGACACTTCTTGACTTTGCCTTCACTGAGGGAAACTCTTTGGGAGTCTGGAGCTTTCCATTCTACCTGGTCAATTGAATCAGTAGGGCAATCAGTAAGCACATATTAAATTCTTACTCTAAGCCAGGCACTGTAAGCCATGGAGATCCAAATAAAGGGAAAAACAGCCCCTTCTTTCAAGAATCTCACATCCTAATGGGGGAGACAATACCTAAATAACTAGATGCATAAAAAACTTATATATCAACCCTCAGTAAGTAACCTAGGCCAGATTGGCACATCATGACCAAATGGACATCATCTGTTATCTCAGGGGTATCTTAGAGAGGGCTACTCATGGAATCACTTGGGAGATAGTATAGAGTAGTGGAAAAACCAAAAGCTCTGGAATGAGAGGAGCCAGATTCAAATTCCCCCTTGAACACTATGGACATAGCACTTAAACTCCCTAAGCCTAAGTTTCCTCATTTGAGGAGGTTAGGTTTGGTAACTTTGGGGGTGACTTCTGCACCTGGGCCTGTGACCCTACTATCAATCAAAGGGGTCAGAGTTGGAAGCAAGCTTTAAATGATCATCTAGACTAATCCTTTCTACTGACAGAAGAGGAAATTGAGGACAAGGAAAGTGAAATGACTTTCCTAATGTCATGCAAATAGTAAATAACAATGGAATTGGAGCCCAGGACATAGCATTATCATATTTAAAGTTGCCCTCAGACTCCAAGGCCAGTACCTGTCCTACCCTGCTCCATGGCTGCCTCTAACATGAGATCACAGATTTAAACCTGGAAGAGACTATAGAGTCCATCTTGTCCAACCTCCTTTTTTTTCCAAATGAGGAAACTGAGGCTCAAGGATTTTATCAGGGTACAGTGGAAACAAAGAATAAGTTTCATATTCAGAATACCTGGGTTTATATCCTGGCTATATCATTTATTCTCCTTGTTACTTTGGACAAGTCAATTAAGATCTCTGGGACCCAGCTTTTCCTTATCTGTAAATTCAAAAGATTGGATTAGATGACTTCTAAGGTTCCTTCCAGCATAAGTCTCTGATCCTAAAAATATCTTGACCAAAGTAGTCAAGATGTCATTGTCATTGGGCATTGAATGATTTTTAATGACTTTCAAATATTTCAAATAATTCAAAATAAGAGATACAAACTTTCACACATCTCACTGGTAGAAGATCTAGGTGTAGTGGGCATATATAATCTATTGAATGAAAATAAAAATAATCAGCCTTGGAGGGATTTAAATTCATGTCTTCTGACTCTAAGCCCAGGGATCTTTCTCTCAGATCCTGCTTCCCTACTCTGAGGATTTTTTATGCTGTGGACATCTGCTCATTTTTGCAAAAGAAGAGACTGAGGTCTAGAGGGGTTGTCAAAGGTCACACTGTTATAAATATCAAAGTCAGGACTCTTACGATGTTCCATAAACCATCTTAGCCCATGGCTAAGGTAAAAAGGAGGGAGGGAGTGGAAAAGCTGCATTCAATGAAAATCTCTATCCATCTGGAACAGAGAAAAATGATTTTCAGATCTTCCACTGTTAGAAGGGCCAAGTTGCACTATAGGACAGAAATGGGCCATGAAATGCCTGCTAATTGCTGCAAGATTTAACAAGGAGAAAACAGCCTCAACAGAATGAGGTGTGCCTTCACCCTTTCGTGTTGGAAGTACTTGAGCTGGGAAATAACAATGCATTATGGTCCCTATTTCTCTGGGCACCAAATTGCCAGCATCATTCCCCTAGTGAAAGGAAGGAAAATCCAGAAAGGGCAATTAAAGTATGGTTTTTTTTCTTTTTTTTTTAGTTGAGAAAGCTAAACCCCAATTATCCAAACTATTTCAGAGGAGGCTACAAGAATGAGCAGATGTTATTGCTAAACTCATCAGTTCCCTGGGGGCCTGAGTTCTAGGGCTCATTTCTGTAATCCCACTTGATCCCCTCACCAAACTGACAAGTTATTGCAACATTCACCCAATGTGTGCCCTAAAGGCTCTAATGGCTGCTGAGTCTGTGCTGGGAATGGGAAACAGAGCCCAAGATAAAGATAAAGGCACGTATCTTCCCACAGAGACAACAGTGTCCATGCGTTGGGTTTAAAGATATTTTGGAAAGTGGGCAATAATATCATTATACTCCCCCCTGATCCTCAAATATTCTTAAAGTACTGTTTTGTTCATATCACTTTCTAGATCCAAGACATAAAATAACTCCTTATTGGCTTCTAAATAAAATTAAGACTTAAAGGATCATAGATCTTCAGCTGGAAGAGAACCCAGAGGCCATTTAGTCTGGCTTCCTCATCTTTTAGATGAGGAAAATGAAGTGCAGAGGAGTTAAGGGAGTTTCCCCAAGGGTAAAGGCAGATTTTGAATTCCAGTCTTCTGAATGTGGACTCAGTGTTCTTTTCACTGGACCAAGTTACCCCTCTAAAGAAATGGTCATTGGTTTTTTTTTTTTTATCTTAACCTTAAAGAGGTAGAATGATCTGATGGAGACAAGGCTGGACTTGAAATCAGGAGAGTTGACTCCTGACCCTACACTTACAAAGTGCATAACCATGTGTAAATCATAAGATTTAGATCTGGACTTCACCAATGTTCATTTTATGAAAGAGATAACTGATGTTAAAGGAGGTGCATGTGTAGAAAGTGAAGTCAGAATTTCAACTGTAGTCCACTGCCTCCTTCATTTCATCTATAAGATGGAACTAATCAAACCTGAACTCACCAAGTCATTGTGAGGAAAGTACTTCATAAACTTGAAAGTCAGATAGAAATGTGTTATTCAAGGTTTTCTGCAATTTGTCTCCAACTGACCTTTCCTGTCATTTCACTATATTTATGTCTACATTGTAAGCAAATTGAACTAATCTTGACCCCATTCTCTCTATCTGGCCATTAAGTACGATATTGATGAGTGAATGAATAAATGAGAACACACTGCACATAGAAACTTGAAAAGTGAATAATTTCATTGTAATAAAAGTTAGGAAAGTAGGTAGCACAATGGAGAGAGTACTGGGCCTCAAGTCAGGAAGACTCATCTTCCAGAGTTCAAATTTGGCCTCAGACACTGACTAGATATGTGATCTTGGGCAAGTCACTTAACCTTGTTTGTTTTAGTTTCCTCATCTGTAAAATGAGCTGGAGAAGGAAACGGCAAACCATTCCATTATCTTTGTCAAGAAAACTCAAAATAAAGTCATGAAGAGTGGGACGGGACAGAAAATAACTGAACAAAAAATAAAGATTGTCAAAGCCTTCATTTTCTAGATCTCAGGGAATGACCTGGAAGATTAAAAGTTGGGCTAAGGCCACTTGACTAATTAGGCTTCAGGATTATGCAGGGCATCGCAAAGAGTAAGTTGTTTATATAATTACTACAGAATCTCAAAAGTGGAAGAAGCCTCACAAGTCACCTACTACAACCTGGGACTGAACAGGTGTTCCCCTAAACCAGTGGTTCTCCACCTGTGGGTCATGACCCCTTTGGGGGTCGAATGATTCTTTCACAGAGGTCACCTAAGACCATCAGAAAACATATATTTCCGATGGTCTTAGGAACTGATACACTGCTCCTCTATGTCTGTCTCCAGGCAGGTGAGTCCGCCCACATATGAGTATTAAAGGATTGCAGCATTAGGAAGGTTGAGAACCACTGCCCTAAACACTCACAACAGCATAATATGTAAATAACTGACTTTTCCACCAAGTTTTTACAGTTTATTAAAAAAAATCTTTAATAATAATAGTTAATATTTATGTAGCACTTTAGATTTTTTTATATACAATTATCTCATTTGACTGTCAAAATAATTCTTTGAAGTAGGTGCTATTATAATCCTCTTTTCAGAAGCAGAAACTGAGTCTGAGAGGTTCAACGACTTGCCCTATAAATGCCTGCTGGAGCATTTGAATTCAGATCTTCCTGATTCCAAGGCTAGCACCTTCTCTAATACACCATTTTATTTCTCTTATCTCATTTGACAGTAGCAATAGCCCTGTGAACATAGATACTACAAGCCCAATTATCCCCATTTTATGGAAGAGGAAACTATGACCCAGAAAGTTTAAGGAATTTATCCATGGTAATACATGGCATCAGAACCAGGATTCCAACACAAGTCTTCCTAACTCTGTGTAAAGCACTCTCTACATTCACCATTTTGCCTTTCAATATTATTCTTCACAAGTAGTTCTCCAGGGTCTACTAGAAAACTTGCATTATGTCAAACTGAATACTCAGTAGACATCTTAAATTCAATATGTTCAAACCAGAACTCATTGTCTTTCACCCTAATCCCTCCCCATCCCCTACCTTCCCTGTCACTGTAGAGGGCAACAACATCTCCCCAACCTTTGGGGCTCACAAGCCAGGGGTCATCCCACACTCCTCACTATCTCTCACCTCCTCCACCCCGATATCCAATCTCTTGTCAAGGCCTATCAATTTCCCTTTTGCAACATCTCTCCAATACTCCTTTTTCTCTCCTCTGACACTGTCATCACTCAGGTATAGGTCTTTATCATCTCACCTGAGGGGTTATTGCAGTAATCTGTGAATGGGTCTGCCTGCTTCAATCTCTCCCCACCCTAATCCTTATGCCATTAAGTCACCGAAGTGATTTTCCTAAAATGCAGGTCTGATCATGTCACCCCTCAATAAACTTCAATGGCTCCATATTGCCTCCGGGAGCAAATACAAAATATTCTGTTTGACATTTGAAATCCTTGGTAACCTAGCCCCCTCCTGCCTTTCCAGTCTTTTTACTATTCCCCACCTGGGACTCTGATCCAGTGACACTGGCCTCCTGGATATTTCTACAAGAAGACACTCCATTTCCCAGCTCCAGACATTCATTTCTAGCTGTCACCCAGACGTGGGAGACGCTCCTACTCTGGCTTCCCTTAAGTTCCAATTAAAATCCCACCTTCCACAAGAAGGCTTCCCGGACCACTCTGAATCCCAGTGCTTTCCCTCTGTTAATTATTTCCTATTTATCCTGCATACAACTTGCTTTGTATATATTAGTTTGCTTACTGTCTCCCCCAATAGACTGGAAGCTCCTTGAGGGCAGGCACTGTCTTTTTTTGTATCCCAAACACTTAGTACAGTGTCTGGCACATAGTTGAAACTTAATAAATATTTATTGATTAATTGATTGATGAGGGCTCCCTCTTAGGGCAACCTAATCCAGTTTGGGACTAGTGGATTTCACAGATGGAACATTCTCTGAATTTCATAGCTAAGGAAAACTGTAGGAAGTAACAAAGCGTGACTCATCTTGGGCATCATCTCAATCATTAGTAGTGGTGATAGAATTTGTAGATGCAAAATAATTTGCAAAAGGCAAGGATACCACATTGCTACCTTCCCTCCTATTCCTGTTCCCTGGCATTTCATATATATATATATATATATATATATATATATATATATATATATATATATATATATACACACACACATATATATATATATACATATATATATATATATAGTTGTTACAAGAATTTACCTTAAAATTATTGAGGTCTGAAGACAAGATGTAATCTTTCCAAATGAGCCTGTGACCCTAGGAGAAGGGATGTGGGAAGGGATTTCTTCATGGATTGTAAGGCGATAGGACAATGAATAATTTTCTAGATTAAAGCATTTTTATGTCAAATCTAAATTCCTCCTTAGAAAGGGGTTGACTAGCATCTTTTTAAAGATGCTTAAAAGGTTGGGAAGTCTATAGTTTACCCTAAAAGAAAAATGCTTTAAGTGCTAATATTTCTCTATCTCTAAATTTAAAGGAAAAAGAAATCTTAAGAGCTTTGGAAAGCTTGAAACAGCCCAGTACTCATCTGAACCCAGGGGCAGGGGAAATACTGGAATTGTAGTTAGAAATAAGTAAAAGGCATACCTCTTGCTTATCCAAACTGATGCTAAGTGAGAAAAGCAGAACCAGGAGAAATTTGTACAAAATGACAGGCACATTGTTAAGTGTGACGACCTTGATAAACTGGACTCTTCTCAGCAACCCAGTTATAAGACAACTCTAAAAGACTCAGGATGGAAGTAGAGGTCTACATTCAGAGAAAGATCTAGAAAGACCAGAGTTTAAATGGACACTGAAGCAAACTACATGCTCTCGTTCTTTTCCATGTTTGGTTTTGTTTCTTCTTTCCTATTGTTCACTCCATTGATTACAACCCTTCTATACAACCAGACTAATGTCCAAAGTGAAAGTATTTATAGATCCTATACTTGATTGCATGCTGCCATGGGGAGGAGGAGGGAAGAGGAGAAAATTTGAAGCTCAATGAATTCTGGGACTGAATCTTGTAAACTAAAAGTAAAGAAACAAATCATTTTTTTAAAGGCACACTTCTTGCAGGGACTAATTGGCATTAGCATGGCTTCTATTAAAACAAATACTAAATTCCAGAATGTAATGCTCTTTTACTCATTTTTTCACCTGTTTGGAAGAGTTCAAATTCTCCTCCAAATAGATGAGCCTTGGAATGACAATATCTAAATCATTTGTAAAATCCAGTCAGTGGTCTCCTCTTAGGTTATTTTAAACTTCAAATTCTGGAATATACCCACACCTCTTTCTTGCTGGAGCATTTCAGGACTGATTAACTACAGGTGTTCTCTCATCTTTGTCCCCAAGCATGCATGGACCTGAAAAAACCCCCAAAAAACACATCTTCCATTGTGAGGAGATTCTAGCCTTTCAAAAAAAGACTCTGTGTGATTGCTGTCTGCTTTTGCTTATGGTCAGTTTCATGATCCAAGACTCTTTTATCTTGCTCAGTCTTTCAAAGGAAAAATCAAGCCTCTTGTCTTCCCTGAACAAAGCATAAGACAATAGAAATTAGAAGCAGAAGGGACCTGGATGTGCCCTGATCAAGAACCAGAGGAGAAAATTGAGTACAGAAAGTAAAATGACTTGATTGTCATCAAGCAGAAAGTTAAATAGACATGTACTAGAACCCAGACTCGCAGTTGCCTTTCCTGATCCCCTCAGTTGTTAGCTCCCCAAGGAGAGGACTGTTTCATTTTTTTCATTGCTTCACGACCCAGTTCACAGTGCGATGCCTAACAGAAAGTAGGCATTCAATCTAATTTGTTTAATCTAATTTAATAGTACATGATGACTAACCTAGAAAGGTATAAAGCAAAGTGTTATGTAGGACCTGAGGGGGAAAGTTGCAGCCAGCAGGAGAGATCAGGAAATACTTCATGGAGGAGGTGGCCATTTGGATGGACTTAAAAAGATGGCTAGGACTTTAATACACAATGAGGTGAAGAGAGGCATTCTTGGCATAGGGACTGACTGATTTTCAGAAAAGGAATAGCAGAAGCACAGAATCTCAGAGTGGGAAGGGATGTCAGACGTCATCTATTCCAAACTTTACCTGAACCCAAAATCTATCCCCTCCACAAAATACCTGACATGGGTTGATAAGCTTGGCCTCAAAGACTTTTTTTGAACAATGACCCCCTACCTCCAAAGGCAGTATATTCCTTTTTAGGACAGCTCTGAGTGCTAGAGGGAAAAAAAAACATTTTTCCCTGACATTGAAAGTAAATCTTCCTCTCAAAAGTTTTTAGATGTTGTTCTTCTTTTGAGATGTTTCCTTCTGAGGTCGTAGGGAACAAATCTAAGCATATTTTTTTTTTGTTCTCTTAAAAACTAAAAACAACAACAATGATCCCCCTAAGTCTTCTCTAGCCTAAACATTTTCACTTCCTTCAACCCATCTTTGCATGTTATGAGCTCATCTTTGGCATGTTCCTCACCTTGTCAAAGTATTTTCTTTAAATATTATATGCAAAACTGATGGTGGTACTCTAGAAAGGCTGTGATCAGAACATTGTACAGGAGCACTTCCCTCACTGTGAGCATTATTCCACTGTGAATAAAGCCTAAGATTGCATTAGCACTCTTGGGGCCATGTTATATTGCTGGAAATTCTCATGTATTAATTTTTTTAACTTTCCACAGGAAACATCTTATTCATACCTCTTACATCTTGTAGTTATGTGGTTGATTGTTGAACCTCAACATAGGACTTTACATTTATCCTTATTAAATTTCATTTTAATATTTTCCTACCCAGTGTTCTAACCTGCAAAGATCTTCTTGGATCCTGACACTGTCATCCAGAATAGTAGCTATTACTTCTGGCTCCCTGTCAAAGTTGACAAGGATGCGATCTATGTCTTCATCTAATTCATTGATAAAAATGTTGAACAGAATAGGCCCAAAGTCAGATCTCTGGGGAACTCCAATAGAGAATTTCTCAACGTTGATCTAATTCTCTTGTGACTGCCCTTTCCATCTCACCATTCAACCAGTTCTAAATCAACTGGAGAGTGGTACCATCTCTTCTACCTTGTTCCATCTTGTCTACCTATCATGTTTTCCTGAAATCAAGGTGTATTATGTCTATGAAACTCCTCTGATATATTAGTTAAGCAGTTGTCAAAGGAAAAGGTATTAATTTCTCAAAGTTAAACATGAAGGGGTGTGGTAAAAAGTGTAAGAGTTAGGAGGCTTCTGGGCTATAGTTCCAACTCTGCTATGAGCTGACTGTATGACAAATCAATTCTCTGAAGCTCAGTTTCCACATTTGTAAAATGAGGGATTTGGGTTCAATTTTCTGAGATTTTTTCTAGCTCTAACTCTGTTTACCTTCCCCTCTCTCCTGGCTTTTTGGTTTGATTTTTGTTGCTAGATGTACCATATGAATGCTCTCTTTTTTTTTTTTGAAGTAGTAGCCTAGTTTATTTTTTCTGGGGCAGCTAGGTGGCACAGTGAATAGAGCACCGGCCCTGGAGTCAGGAGGACCTGAATTCAAATCCGGCCTCAGACACTTAACACAAAAACTAGCCATGTGACATTGGGCAAGTCACTTAACCCCAACTGCCCTCCATAAAAAAAAAGAAAAAAAAAGTAGTAGTCTAGTTTATTTTTTCTAATTCTTTTTTTTAATACTTTCAAGTTTTGAGCTCTAAATTCTGTCCCTCCTACCCTCCGTCCATCCATACCCTCCCCCTCCCTGAAATAGTAAGCAATCAGATATAGGTTATACATGTGCAATTATATAGAAAATGTCCATATTTGTCATTTTGTGCAAGAAGACTCAAATAAAAGAAAAAAGTGATAAATAGCATGCTTCAGTCTGTATTCAATCAATATCAGTTCTTCCTCTGGAGGTGAATAGCATGCTTTATCATTGGTCCTTTGGGATTGTCTTAGAACATTAAATTGTGAGAATAGCTAAGTCATTTGTAGTTCTTCATCAAATAATATCGTTGTTACTGCATACAATATTCTCCTGGTTCTGTTTCATTTGCATCAGTTCATGAAGGTCTTTCAAGGTTTTCTGAAATCATCCTCTTTGTCATTTCTTATAGCACAATAATATTCCATTACAATCATATACCACAACTTGTTTTGGATGTCCAGCTTATAGACATCCCTTTGATTTCTAATTCTTAGCCACCACAAAAAGAGCTGCTATATTTTGTACAAATAGGTCTTTTTCCCTTTTTTTGGATGTCTTTGGGATATAAACCTAGCAGTAGTATTGCGAGATCAAAGGGTATGCACCATTTTATACCCTTTGGACACAGTACCAATTTGCTCTCCAAAATGTTTGGATCAGTGCACAATTCTACCAACCGTGCATTAGTGTCACAGTGTCCCATGTTCCCTCCAACATCTAACATTTTCCTTTTATGTCAGATTAGCCACTCTGATAGGTGTGAGGTGGTACCTCAGAGTTGTTTTAATTTGCATGTCTCTGATCTTGAGTGATTTAGAGATGCTATTTTTAAAATTACTGTCACTTCCCAATGATCCACACACACACACACACACACTCACTCACAAACACCCCACACATACACACATATACATTGAACATTGCCTTATAAACCAAGAACTACTATTAAGCAAGCCAATATAATGGGCTTGCCTGACAATATTTCCTTCTCAGGCACAGGCCTCAAAGCCTGCAACACTCCAAAGTGAAGCCTAAATCATATTAAAATGATTGGGAAATACTTAACAAAATTAAAGTAAAAAACATAGATAATATTACATTTTAGATCTAAGGCAATATGCATAGGGATACTTATGTATAAATTAACAGCCCCATTTCTGTTTGAATTCAACCCCACTGTTCTTCAGTACTTATTAGACTATGCTGGGTTTTCTCTTTTTGATCCTGATTTCTGGAATGCAATAGTTCTGATTATTTCTTAAGTGTTTTCCCTTGCTACTTTCTCAAGCTTTCAAAGCAATTATCATTAAGACAAGTAAAGTATTCATCAGACACTCTGTTTCTTGATTGAGAAAGCTCCAGTGTATATTTAAATGAAGAAGAAATCTATGTATACTGTAGGATCCCTATGTTATCTCTCAGGGCCACTTCAGTCATTTGCTTTCCAAATTCCTTATCTCTAGCCTCCTTCTCATATTCTACAATGTGCTGTCACAATAATATCATATCTATTTTTCCCTTCAATTAATCATCAGAAAAATGCTCTCCACCATGATTTCCCCTTCTCATTTCTTTAATTCTTCTTTAGTATTTTCTGTCTCCATCGATGGGTTCATAAATACAGGAATTCCTGCTGTGGAAACTCCCTCCCCCGTTACTGAACAGTAAGCCACCTGTAACTCATAACTTAGAGAACTGTTTTGGGCACTTGGAGATTAAGTGACTTGTCCATGGTTACAACCAGGATGAGTTAGAAACAGAACTGGAACCTAAGTCTCCTTAACCCAGTCTTCTATCAACTGAGCTGTGCCATTTCTCACACATGCATAAGTAATTTTTTTTTGAGGGAGTAGTTTGGACCTTTGGGTTCATCAGCATTGAAACGCCTAGCATGGAAATTCCTTCCAATGATGAACAGCAGCAATTTCTCTGAAACTTTTACCATTAGCAAGTTGCCTGAGACATTAAAAGTTGATGTATTGGGGTGGCTAGGTGGCGCAGTGAATAGAACACTGGCCCTGGAGTCAGGAGGACCTGAGTTCAAATCCGACATCAAACATTTAATACATACACAAAAAAAACTAGCCTTGTGACCTTGGCAAGTCACTTAACCCCAACTGCCCTCCAAAAAGCAAAAAAAAAAAAAAAAGGATTTATATTTGCCACATTTCAATCATGATTCGATCTCAATATATTTTTACCAATATCTTTGAAGTATGATTTTTGTCTCTTTGCTTTAGAATTACCAGTTCATATTGTTCATTTCTTGCATTTTGTGCCTTTGTGTTTAAATATCTGGGTTCATGGTTGTTTGGTCTCTTCTTGGATTTGGTTTCCTGTCAGTTATTAATCTTCTTCCTGTATTTTATCTTTTGCTCCCCGTGGTATCAACTAAGTAGATACACTTGAGAAATTCTCTCCAATCACCATTTTCAATTCAAAGCCATCTTGATTAGACTCACCAGGTTCCATGAAAATATATCTATTGTTTCCCAACTCTCATCACATGTATTTCAGCTGTACCCAAGAATCCACCCTGCCTATATAACCTAGGATTGGACCCTGGGCATTTGTATAAAACTGTTGATTGGTAGAGAAAATGATGACTTGACCTTCCAGGTCACTGAGTTGACAAGAACTTGGGAGATGAGAGGTTATTCTTCTGATTTCCATCTTCTATAATGTATATTTGTGGTTCCAAGCTCTCTCTGAGGAGACTATAGGTTTCACTCTCTGTCTCTCTGTCTCTGTCTTTGTCTCTCTCTCTTCTCTCTCCCCAACTCCCTCACTCCCACCCCCACTTTCAGTGGAATAGCTCATTTACACCATGTATATAATCTGGTATATTCTAATCTATAGAGCTTCTTCAATTTCTGTTTGTAATGTGCTATTCAATATGATAGTTTCATATAATAAGTCTTTGGTAGGAAGGGAGTCAAAGCTTTGAGACACGTCTTCCCCATTAAGAGATAAAAACCAGGAAAAGCAGTCCAAATCTAACATTTTTCCCCCTAGACTAACAATATTTGTGGAGAGGCAGATAGATATTATTCTATCCTCGTATAGCCAATCTGCAGAGATCAAAGAGGACCAGCTCCTTGACCCCAAGCTTCAGGTCACCTCCTGGCAGGAATTCAGCTCTTCTTTGGAAAGTGGTGGGCAAGATTTCGGAGATGCTTTTTCATTCCTCCCATATCTATGCCTTATTTATACAGACACATGTACATACAAATGGGCAACATACACACACACACACCTTACACCTGTATGTAAAGTTGCCATCCCCAAATCCAAATCTCATTCTGTCACTACAGGGATGCTCTAGAGCCAGCTCAAACTAGATCCTATATTGTCAGTGTGAGCATTTATCCCTTGGAATTGGCAAAGACTGCAAACCAGGACTTGATGTATTGTTTTGTTGTCTAGACCTAAGAAAACAATGAGGCAGATGTTAAAAATGCAAACTAAACTGAAAAGTGTTTCCAGAGATCTGGTTGCTGCATATTTACCAGTACATTGCTGTAGCCACCATCTTTTAAAAGGCAATCTTCCTGAATAACTTTACTTTTTTTCAATAAGCAGAGGTTATGAAAGCAGTCAGTCTATATGCCAGGCACTGTTCTAAGCACTGAGGATACAAAGAAAGGCAAACATAGTCCCTGCCCACAAGGGGCTCATATTCTAATGGGGGGAAACAATAAGCAAATAACCTGCTACACATAGGAAAATTCAAAGTATTTGGAAGGATTATTTTTTGTCTTTGTAACCCAGCACTTGGCAAAATACCTGACACATGGTAGGTACTTAATAAATGTTAAACCTTTGAAGGAGAAGCGAGACCTTTCATAGATGGTGACATTTCTGGATTTGGGGGACAGCAAGTACAAAATGATGGGGATTGGAAAATATCTTCAAGAACAACAAGGCCAGGGTAGCTGGACCACAGTGTGTTTGCAGAGAAGTAAAGTTTAAGAATCCTGAAAAGCTTAGGAAGAGCTTTAAAAGGTAAAAAGAGGATTTTATCTTTGATCTTAAAAATAATAGGGAACCCCTGTGGTTTACTGAGTGGTGAGGTTGTAATATGGCCCCACCAGCATTTTAGCAAAATCCTTTCAGTAGCTGAGTGGAGTATGGATTGCAGAGAGGAGAGAATGGATGCAAGGAGACCCATTAAAAGACTTAGGTGGCACAGTGAATAGAGCACAGTCCCTGGAATCAGGAGGACCTGAGTTCAAATCCAACCTCAGACACTTGACACTAGCTGTGTTAACTTGGGCAAGTCACTTATCCCCAATTGCCTTGCCTTCCATCCTCAATAAAAAAAATATTATCTATTGCAATAGTTCAGGCAAAATGTAATGAGGTTTTGGGGGAGCGGCTAAGGTAGCACAGTGAACAGAGCACCAGCCCTGGAGTCAGGAGGACCTGAGTTCAAATTTGGCCTCAGACACTTAACACAAAAACTAGCCATGTGACCTTGGGCAAGTCACTTAACCCCAATTGCCCTCCAAAAAGCAAAAAAAAAATTTTTTAATGTAATGAGATTTCACCTTAGATTAGTGACTTTGTGAGTGGGAATAAGGAAACATATTACAGATGTTGTGGAGATGGAAACAAAAGGATTTGGTAACAGAAAGCACCATCTCTGCCCCTAAGGCATTCTGTTTCTAAGGCTTCATCATTAATAGAAATGGTTTTTTTAGGTTCCTTTTAGTGACATTATTTATTCCCATACAAATCACTATATGTTGATACAGGCTACCACTTTGACAAGTCTCAGAAAACATACCCAGGATATGTATTTTAAGAAGACAGCAGAAAAAAAAATGAGAGAACAGAAGACAAGCTAGAAAGAATGACAAACTAGCAGGACAGTTTAGAAAGTTATATTTTGAACTTATTATAAACTTTAAAAGAAAAGTAACACATATATAACAGAAATTCACAGTTTAATACCTACCCTACTGTTCTACAATGGATATAAGAATGCTCATTTTACTTGGCATTTGCCAAGTTCATAATAAAATCAAATTATATTAAAACCCCTCAGCAAATCCCTTTACTGCTAACTTCCTACTTTCTTCTCCTGCCATTTCTACTTAATTTGAATAAAGGAAAAAAAGAAATACGCTTCCCTTTGAACCATTGCAGGAATGTGGTTATCAGCATGGTAAGGTAGAAAGATTGGGTCAGAGATCCTACCTCTAATATTCACTACCTCTCTGACCAAGGGTAAATAATTCAATCTCCTTGGGCCTCAGATTGAGAGGGTAGAACTAGATGACTTTTGAGGTCCCTTTCAGCACTATACCTAGGATTCTGTGCATGGTTCTGTGAATTTAGAGTTAGTGAACATACAGATCAAATCCAGGATCTGCAATTTACTATGTAAGCAGGTCTTAACTTTTCCAGGCCTCAGTTTCTTCATTTGTAAACAGATGGGTTATACTAGATAAAGCTGAATGTCCCACCTAGTTCTAAGCTATTATTCTAAGTCAACTTCTAATGGTCCTGATAAGATGAATCCTTTCCCTGTGACTTAGCCATTCCTGAGTAAGTGATTTGTTTCTGGCCTGGGGTAAGAAATGAATTATTTGAGGTATCTAAATGCTACTTACCCTTATTAAGGCAAAATGATTCATGCTCACAGGAAGAAGATGAGGACTTAACCCAGCCTTGCTGATAGATTGAAAGTATGTATCAGCAACCAAACATTTCCATTAATCCCACCTACACACTTAACCATTTCATAGCTAGCGTGCCAGGGCTCATTTGTTCCTTTGCCCTTAATGGAACTCTGGCAACTTTAAGTATCCATATAATTTTTATCTAAACAAAAATAGGCCTCTAGGGGCCTGCTGCCATATTAAAAAAAAATAATGACTTCCATATCCAGGCCCAAGAAATTGTAGAAAGAGAAAATGTTCCTCTCGTTGCTCCACACGCTCCCAGGATACCTGATGTCGTGACTGTCCCCTGGATCAGAAGTGGCCCTCTGTCCTTTGCCTCTTCACCCTGTTGAAACCTCTTTCCATTTATCATGCTCTCACTGAGTCTCTTTTGTCCACAAGTCCACTGACTTGAATGTGACTAAGAGATTTGTTCCTTCCAATGCCAAGTGGCTAGTGAAGATAACCCTTTAAGTAATGGAGTCATGTAGATGGGTTGGGGTAAATCCAAGTGATCACATTTTCTTTTGTTGGAGACTCATCCATACATGTATATAGACAAGGCTATGGGCAGAAACAGTTGATAAGGCTTCTAAAATTGCCTACAGCTATATACACAGTTTGTCAAGGGAAGGGAGGAGGACTATAGTGAAGGGACTAAGGTTTAATAAAGTACTCACTATGTGCCCAGGCACTGCACTAAGCACTTTTTACACATATTATTTCATTGATTATCACAACAACCCTGAGAGGTAGGTGCTGCTATTAAGAAGTTAAGTGACTTGCCCAGGGTCACACAGCTCGTAAGTATCTGATAACCAGCTTTGAACTTAGTTCTTCCTGTTCCCAGGCTAAGCACTCTATCCACATAGAATCAAAGCATTTTCAAGCTCAAATAAAGCAGCCAACGAGCATTTATTAATTGCCAACTATATACCAGGAACTGTGATAGGCACTGGAAATACAAAGACAAAAGTAAAACCCTGCCTTTAAGGAGATTACATTGTACATATAAGGAAGGCAGTGATGAGGGATAGGCTCTAGGACCCCACCTTGAGCTCTCCTTGAATCTTTGAGGTACAGGCTCTAGGAAACCCCTTGAAGTCTGATGAATCTTCCCACTCGATGAGGCATTTGCAGAGGCCATAAGTATTTTATTGTGGCTGGACCCAAACTTCTGTTACTATCCTGGCCCTCCATTGTCCATCTGCTTCCCACCCTTGAGCCTATCAAAATATTGATCACCGGAGGGCTGAGCCAAGATGGCAGTGTAGAAAACTCAAGGTTTCGCAGCTCCCACACAACCACCTTAAATAACCTTAAAATATGACTCTAAACAAATTTTAGGGCTCCCAAACCCACAAAAATACAGAAAACACATTGCTCGCTAAAGACAGCTCTGCAGGAGGGACTCATCAAGGCAGGCTGGGAACCTAGGCCAGCCCAGCCCAAAACTGCATCCTGGCCCCAGAGCAGTCGAGAGAAGCTGCAGCTGGAGTCTACAAGAGAGTGGATTGAAGGCACTGGGGCAATCTTCACATTTATCAAGCCAGGAGAAATAAGGCTAAGAGAAAGGTCAGTGGAATGCAAGCTAAATTTGCGGGGGAAAAAGTGGTCTGGACAAACTGCCCCCAGGGCAAGGAAGCAGCCTAACCTGGCTGCCTCAGAGCTCCTGTCCTGCTGATAGCAGGGGGGCCAAAGTCATTGATTCCTCAGTATATAAGAATCCCATCTTCCTTCCATGTGCGTGAGAGCGCCACAGAATGCCCTAGCACACAGACTTGCTCTGTGTGAAAGCTCCATAGAACGACCTAGCATGGACTGGCTCCTTAAGAGTCTACTCAATATGGCAAACTTTTAATAAACTTTGTTTTTCTTTGGCTGAGAAGACTTGAGTGGAATTCTTTCTGCAGGACCTGGCATGTTGGTATTTTGGGGTCTCAGGTAACCCTAACCCTCTTTGGGCACCCTTTTCATTTTTATGGTTCCCTGACTTGTGGGGTCCCTCTTCATTTAAGGGTCTTCCCAGAGCATGCACCCCAAAGATTCAAGGAGAGCTCAAAGGGGCGGGGCAGTCCCAGAGCATATACCTCATCAGTAGCATGTACATATATAAGCATAGCAAAGACAAAAAGCAAATTCAAAGAAACTTCAGAGGGAAGAAGATACCAGTGGCTGGGAGAACCAGGAAAAGATTCCTATAGAAGCCAACATGAGTGGGGTCTTAATGGAAACCAGGGTTTCCAAGAGTTAAAGATGAAGAGAAAAACCATTCCAAACATGGGAGACAGCCAATGCAGAGCCAGAGATAACAGATGAAACATTCTAGGCAAGAAATAATAAGTAGGCCAGTGTGGCTTATCTACAGGCTTCATGAAGGGAAGAGATGTGTCTGGAAAAGTAGGAAGAGATCAGACTGTGAAGTTATAAACATCAAACAGAAGAATTCATTTGTTGACCTTAGAGGTAATAGGAATCTATAGGCTCAAAGGAACCTTAGAGATAATTTTGTCCAATTTCCTAATCTTCCAGAGAAAAATGAGACTCAATAGATCACCCAACATTACACAACTTGCAAGTGACAGGGACTAGCGATCTTTTGGTCTCCCTACCACTCACTTACCACGTAGAATGTAGATCTAAGTATTGACCCCGTTTATAGAGTTTACATCTATCAACTGACAACCAGCCTAGATAACTGCAGAGAGGTTCAGCCCTACCGAGTTAGCTATGAAGGTAGAGGGACAGCTATGTCATTTTTTTTCACAGTTACTCAATAAGTAGAGGAATTCTGGTTGACATTGGTTGAAAGCGTGCCCATACTGATGAAATCAGAACTCCTGAAATACTGGACATTTTATTAAACTATAATGTACACAAATTATTGTTGTTGTGCTTATCCTTCATTTTCAAAGAGGACCATGGCATCAGGGAAATGATGACGTGACTTGCAGTTGACTTTGATTGGAGGAAGGGAGACCTGTGCAAGGTCAACAGCCTCACTTTCTCCTCCAGAACCATTGGGCCCAGTGACTAGATATTCATCAGGATGACTGGAGATGATTCAGGATGCAGTTCGAGACCCTGGACCTTTGAGGCTAAGGCCTTTTTACATACTCATTTAGAGTGAGGTAATGCCCAATGAGTGAATAGGCCTCTTTAAGAAGTAAATCAAGGGATGGCTCCTTTAATTAGAAAAAAATCAAGCTGGGAGGGGAAGATCCTTAGGGATCTTTAGTAAAACTCCTGTCAGTTATTTTCCAAAGGCATAGCACATTCTGCTTACATCAAAGAGGATAATTCTATCCATGCCTGGGATCAGCCTCTGAAAGGTAATGTGCTACAATGGAAAGATGACTACATTTGGAATCAGAGGACCTAGGTGCAAAACCTGATTCTGCTAGTTGCCAGATATGGGACCCTAGAAAAGGCTCTTAACTTCTCCGGGCCTCAGCTTCCTCACCTATAAATTGTGAGTGGGAGGAGAAAGTGAAATTAGATACTTTCCAAAGTCCCTTCCATCTCTGAATCTGAGATCTTATGATCTATAATTCTAGGTCTTTTTTTTATTTATGACCAAAACAAACGAACAAAATTAGCATCTAGGGGCCAATAATGATGATGATATTGATGAATATGATGATGATGATGATGATGATGATGAAGATAGATAGATAGATAGATAGAAAGATATATATTAAGTGCTTCATACATACCATATTCTGTACTAAGTGCTGGAGATAACAAATACAAGCAAACAAGATAGTCTCTGAACTCAAAAGATTTACTTTCTAATGGGGGAAAACGACACACAAAGGGAAGCTAGAAGTGGAGAAGAGATAAAGGGTAGACATGGTTAAGAGAGGTAAGACATAATGAGTAGACCACAGGAAGCTGTGGTGAGGCCTGTTTCCCAGAAATAGAGGATAAAAGCCTCACTTACCAGAGTTGATGATGGCCAAGGTAGATTCCAGGTTTCCAATGGATTGGAGAGTGGGGCATGGAATTAAGACTGCAGAAAGCGATGAATCTTTCTAAATCTAAGTAGGCTGATCTTCAGATGACAGTGATACAGACCATCTCAGGGGTCACATTCAAAGTTTTTGCAGTGAGTGGGATCTATGAGAATTTGTTCTCTACTGGCAAGAATGAAGGTATGATTTTAGAGCATTCATTAAGTATTCACTATAGTATGCTAATATGGTATATAAAAGTGAGACAATTCCTGCCTTCAAGGAACTTACTTTTTATTAGGGAAAATAACACATTTTTTGTGGGGACTATATAATATATACATACATATATATATATACATATATATACACATATATATATATAACTTTAGTGAAGGAGTACATGTATATAATTTATAAATAAATATATTGGGCATATGCACAAAAAATTTTTTTCATACATTAGTTGCGCAATTGTTTTTAAAAAATGGAAACCATTGTTTTAGAGAAGGAGATGTATATCCAAAGGAATGAATCTCTAAAGGCAAGAGTTTTAGAACCTCTGACTCTAGGCAATCAAGATACTTTTTGGTGGGATCTGATGAGCTTCTCAAATCTTATCACCTACCTACCCAACTCACAAATAATATTGATTCTTTTCTCTGAGATTGACTTTTGTTAAGTGTAATACTAAGATAGGTGGACAAAAGGGATATTTTGTGCTGGAAAGTCACAGGGTGATCAAGCATCAGAAATCATGCCTTTTCTACTAGTTACAATGACAATATTGATTTGAAAGTTGTTTCAAAGATGGTAGGGGAGTCAGCAGAAGACATGTCATTATTGGCATATGTGGGCAGGTTGTATGTATAAGATGACTCAGGTGGGATGTGAACCTAGTTGGGGCTGGCCAGATAGGATTCGCAATGATGCCACAGAGATCCCAAAGCCAACTTCCATGAAGATACCACATCCGATAAAGACTTTAGAAGAAGGTACTGCACATAGTAGATGCAATATAGATTTGTTGAATGAATAAATGAGAAAGAATGAAGTTTTGTATTGTAATCAGCAGAGCAAGTTTTATAAGACTGTTTCCAAGGTTTTCTGATTTAACATTATGTGTGGGGAAACATTAAACACAGGAACATTTATCAGGAAACACTAAAACTCCTTTGTAACATGCCCCAGAGGACTTGGAAAATGTTACAAGCATGTGTTGCTGCTCCCATAAAACACTCTCCATTTCACTTAATCAGCTATTTTGGTCTTTACAAAATCCAAATTGTTTCAGACTTTGCTTCTTCACCCTCAATAAATCCTTGTGATTCTTATCTTGCTAATTTCAAAGATTTCTTAATCCCAGGCAATGTCACTGAAAACGTGATATGTACATCTTTGCTTCTCATAATTGACATATGTTAGACATTAGAAAAATGGCCCCCGGGTATCAAAGAGCTGGGCAAAGTCACAATGAGTAAGTGTTCTCTGATGTGTTGTTGCTGCTGTGTGTCATTACTTTAGTTTCATAAATGATCACTACCAGGCATACAGCAGCGTCAATAATGTGCTGACTTTTCTAGTACATAATAGAGAAAGGTCATAGACAAGAGAGTTAGAAGGGACTTTTGAGGTCATTTAGTTCAATCTCCCCATTTTACAGAGGGGCAAGCTGAGGCTGAAAGGAATAAAGTAACTTTCAGGATCACACAGGCAATGTCAGAGGTGATTGACATTATTCCAGTTCATAAAAGACAATCTCAGGGAAGAGAATCGATATTATGTAGGAGCCAGGTAGGTAGGTCTTATCAATAAGATTTGAGAAGCTCATCAAATCCCACCAAAAAGTACTCCCTCCCCAAACCTGATTGCCTAGAGTCAGAGGTTCTGAAACTCTGGTCGTCCAAGATTCATTCTTTTGGATAGGCATGTCCTTCTCTACAGCAATAGTCTCCAATTTTTTTTCAACCTGCATCCCATAGGTGAAAAAAAAATTGCACATATGCCTGGCAAATTTATTTATAAATTATGTGCATGTACTGTTGTACTACAATTGTATGCATTATATAACCTATACAAAAAATAAACACTTTTGGGGTGGCTAGGTGGTGCAGTGAATAAAGCATTAGTCCTGGAGTCAGGAGGAGTTGAGTTCAAATCTGGCCTCAGACAACACAAAAAATTAGCCATGTGATTTTGGGCAAGATACTTAACCCCAATTGCCCTACCTTACCCCTTTCAAAAAAAAGAAAAAAAAATTTTAAATATGAGATAAAGAAATAATATTTGCTTAGGAAGACAATAGCAAGCCACTAAACCTGTAATTTTAGAAAAATCACTTTGGCAACTGTTTGGAGGATATAGTGAAGTGGGGAGAAACTTGAGGCAAGAGACCAATTAGGAGCCTATTAGAATCATCCAGATAAGAGGAAAAGTGGTCCTGAATTGTGGTGGTTCTATAAGTAACAAGAGGAAAGATTCCAGAGATATTATAAAGCTAGAAATGACAAGATTTAGCATGATGGGATATGTAGGATAAATGAAAGTGAGGAGTCAAGGATGACACCAAGCTCTTGACCCTGGGTGACCAGAAAGATTGTGATGCCCTAGACAATAATGAGGAAGTTAGAGAGAGAGGTAGGTTGGGGTGGGGTGGAGGTGGGGATAATGTAATTAGATCTGTGGTGCAGAACCAAGTCAAATCCACAATTAAGTGCTTACTACGTGCCAAGCGGCAGGACAAGCTCTGAGTATATAAATACAAGCAAAATGGAGAGTAGTCCCTCTCACTGAGGAGCTTACATTCAAGGTAGGGAAGACTGTAGAAGGTACCTATGAATGGGCTGACAGATTTTTTTTAAAAATAGAGATTCGAATAAGAATTGGCCAATCAGAGGAAGTGGCCACAAAGGTGGAGTAAACTTCCAATGTGAGAGGGTGATTGGAGTGGAGTGGACTCATCCTGTGGCTTTCACTGTGTCCCACCAAAAATGAAAAAGTGGACTTCGCTCTTATTCACTGGTCTGTTCTTTACCCTTGAAGGAATGTCTGCCACAGGTACTAGGTAATCTGGGATCAAAGGGTAGGTATGCTGCAATTATGAGGAGGGTATTCCAAGTGAAAAGAGAAGAACTGAGAGATGGAACAGCCAGAGAGGCCAATCAGGGTGCAAGTGGAATAATTGTATTGGGAACACAGACGATTGGCTATCTGAGGAATGGTGTGATACAACCCATCTTCTCCCATTCCAATTGCTTGATCACCTACTTCTTTCTATATTGGCACAGCTCCCAGATGCCTAGGAACCCCACTCTGTAGAACACTTACCAGATGTGTGCTATCGAAATGTAAATATCCCTGGGCAAAGAAACACATTGGTAATAACAATACCAATTTATATTTATATAACAATTTACATAAAATATTTCCTTGCAACAATTCTATGAGCTTGTAGCAATATGTGTAACAGTCTTTTCCATAGCTCTCTCTGCTCTCACCCACTCCTTTGTCATCTTCCTTCTCACTGGTCATGACACTATCCGTTTCAAAACTTCATGTAGAATCTGGTATAGTCCAGTACCCACATGATCTTTCCTCTGACACTGCATTTCCTTTCCCAAAAAGTCAAGCAGTTAATCCTTGAAGACTTGTCTCAGTTGCAGGCATAAGTCTCTAAGGTGCTACATTCATACTAAGAGTACTACTATCTCTGGGATATAGATGTAACCTCTGTGTTGTTCTTCATGACCAATCCAATTCATCAGCTCAAACATTTCCTCAATTTTGCTCCCAACCCCAAGTACTTCCACTAGCTCGCTGCACCAGGAGTTCTCTCCGTCTTCATCTCTGACTCCTGAGTTCTCCAACTTCCTTCAAATCTCATCGAAGTCTCACCTTCTTCAAAATTCCTTTTCCAGTCCTCATTAATCATATTATCTTTCCTTTATGGTTATCTGCAATTTTTCCTTTGTATATCTTATTTGTACATCGTTGCTTGCATGATGTCTCCCCTATTAGAATGTGACTCCTGAAGAATAGGGACTATATTTTGCCTGTTTTGTATCCCCAGAGCTTAACACCTCATGGGGACATGATGGGGAATTAATAAATGCTAGGCAACTTGATGACTTGATTATGACTTATACCATTTCTCATCATTGATAAGTCGTCACCAGTAGGATGTTGGAGTTGATTTACACCCACTGCACATCTTTTCTTTGCCCTTTGAGTTACCTGCAAATGCATTAATCTGATCCCCTGGGTTGGGTACAGGAAAAGATATGGTCCAGAATCATACAGGACAAAAAGGCACAGAGAACATGAAACCTACATAAATGAAGAGGGGAACTACACCAATGAGTCAAAGATCCATTGAATATGGAAGTAATACAAATATTATTCCCTAACAGGAAGAAGGGATCATGTACCATAAAAGAGTCTTGCACATTTTGGAAAAATCTTCAAAGATATAGACAAGCAGAGAAATTATGTTCGTAGCTTGTTAAATTTAATGTCCACTTTAAAAACTGTTTTTAATAGTTCACGCCTTCATATACAATCCTCTTTTTTATTATTTTCATCTTGAAATGTTCATGTTTGTTGATATGTGTCTAATTCATTATAAAAAAATAAAAAATTGAGAATATACTCCTAAAAGGAGAAAAGGAATGCAGAAATGGTAGGTGGGGGCCAGGCCCAATGGATGAACTAAAGAGATGCCTGCTGCCCCCAGATTACCCATCCAGAGCTATCTGAATTGCCAAAAGAAGAAGAAAGAATAAACTCTAATTCATGACTTTCACCACCACATCCTAAGTCATTAACAGCAAACCTTTTCTTTTGCACCAGTGAGAAAGTAATAATGATTTAGCTGAGCAGGAAGTATTATTCAGAAATATCCACAATGCAAATGTTTATCTGAAGAGTAGAGAAGAAAAAAAGGTAGGGGGTAAAGGATACTGTGGAACCAGTGCCTGATAGAAAACAGTTTCATTCCCATCTCATTTCTCCCTCTCTTCTTGGGTAGTACATAAAAATAATATAAGAATCAACCATCCACTTCCACCTCCTGCCTCTACCTTCAGTATTTAGAAATGGATGTGGAGAAATCTCCACCTATGACCAAAGCCCCAAATCTTTGGGCTGAGGTAGGATGGGGGAGAGGGGAAGGAGAAGGTTCTGTGGCCAGTTGTCATATAAATGGATTTAAAGTAAATGGAATACAGTGGGATTTCCTTAGAACACTGAAGTGTCTGGGGTAGGGGTGGGGCAATAAGGGTAGGGTAAATAGGAATAACACCTATGTTATAGGTTGGTTATTTTACCTGACCTCTTTTTCTTTTTCCAGGAATCAAGATCCAAAATTATATCAACAATTTAGGACTTTAGGCATAATCATGGTGTAGTTGAAAAAGTGCTGATTTTGTAGTCAGAATATTTGGATTTGAATTTCTTCCTGCTAACTACTACCTTTGTGACCCTGAACAAGTCTGTCTTTGTCTCTGTGTCTCTGTAGCTCTCTGTGACTCCCCTCCATCTCTCTCTCTGTGTGTGTCTCTCTGTCTCTGTCTCTCTCCTTCTTTCTCTGTCTCTTTATTTCTGTCCCTTTGCCTTTCTCCCCTCTCTGTTGCTGTCTCTTTCTGTCTATGTCTATGTCTCTGTCTCTTTGTTTTTCTGTTTCTCTAAGTCTCTGTCTCTGTCTGCCTCTGTCTCTCATCTCTCTGTGTCTTTTTCTGTTTGTCTATCTATCTATCTGTCTGTCTGTCTGTCTGTCTGTCTCTGTCTCTCTGTCTCTCTGTCTGTCTCTCTCCTACCATTTATAGAGTGTTTCAAAAGTACTGTTACAGAATTTTATCTCTTCTGATCCTCATAATACTATTATTATCCCCATTTCACAAAAGAGGAAACAGTCAGACAGGGATTAAGAGAGTTGTCCAGAGTAAAAAAAAAAAAATGAATCTGAATGCAAATTTGAATTCAGATCTTCCTGGCTCCAAGTCCAGTGCTCTGTTCAAGACCACAGTTTTCTCATTTGTAAACTAATGAGACCTGACTAGAGGATCTCTAATGGAACAAAAATTCCTGAAGAATTGGGGTCCCTTTTTTCTGTGCTTTTATTTTCCCAGGGCCTAGCATAGTACCTTGCACATTGATTTCATTTTATATTAGGTCATAATCTGTGGTTTTACTGCTGTAGAAAACTCTACCCTGGCTTGGGAATTCCTGCAACTCTTTTGAAAACTATAGCCATAAAGAGTATAAAGAGTAGCGTAACAGTTAAAATTAAGGTAGACTGAGGCACAAAGTTCTGAGAATAATCAATTTATTAGTAAAGCATGAATTTACCACTAAATAAGACCTCAGCTTTCCCAGCTAAGCTAAGAGCCTGAATGAGGGGAGCAGCTCCCCTCAGGAAGGAAAATAGGAAGATCAGCATCATAGATGGAAGAAAAAATGATTGGATGGAAATTGGGGATGAGGTCTAGCAACAGTCCTCTCCTTCCCTCTTGTGACTAAGAAATGCTCACTGTCTGCATCCAGCTGAATCTGCAAAGACAGAGACAGCAAGCAAACCAGGCTTCTTTGGATAACAAACCAGATATCTTTGAAGGATAGTTTGGTGGTAAAGTAACTAGACCAGACTCCCTGGTGTCCACCTGCCTCCTTCAAGGGTAACAGATTTCTTTGACACAGGAACAGAACAGTGATTAACAGGAGAACTGGATTTCTAAACTTAACTCATAGGATATGTGAATTTCTGAAATAAGTTGAGAGACAAAGACAGAGAACAACATTAACTATAAATGGGGTCAATATAAAAGATGCAGAATCCATCTGATTCAGTTACCTGGGACAGCAAGAGGTAAAGTGACTTGTCCATGGTCACATAGAGAGTATGTGTCAGAGGCAAAACTTGAACTCCATGGTCACATAGAGAAGTATGTGTCAGAGGCAAAACTTGAACTCGTGTCTTCTTGACCACAAGGCCAACCCTGCAGCCACTGGGCCCCTTTGCCTCTAGTCTTGCCCATAAGAATCATAGAGAACTGCCAGAGTCTTTTTAGATCTTCTAGGTCAGGGGTGATTAACCTGGGGCCTCAAGACCAGATGTGGCCCCAAGGTCACAGGCTTCCCAGCAAGATCTAGAACAACTCCCTGCTTTTGTAAATAAAAAAAATTGAAGCCAAAGGAGTTTAAGAGAATCACCCAAAGTCATACAAGTAGCAAGCTCCAGATGATAGGCATTAAATAAATTCTTGTTGACATGGTTGGCACACCTGAGATGCCCATTGAGGCTTATTCCCCTGAAGAGGAGGGAAAGACCAACAGCAATGTGCACCTACAAGGTATCTTACAGGACAGTTGACTGGCCTCTAGCAGATGACATTTGTCTTCTCTCCATGTGTATCACCTCCAAGTGGACTTCTTCCTTTAAAAAACCAGTCTTGAGGGACTGAGAGTAAGAACAAAGAAGCTAAAACGTATGGATTAGCCCAAGGCATGTTGTTTTAGGCAAACTGACTATAAAAACAAAATCAAACAAAAACAAAAAACCAATAATACTTCCCTAAGGCTTACAGACTTGGGCTGTTTGACTTTAAAAACACAAATCACGGAATGCTTCTGCTCTGCAGCAGTGAGGAAGCTGAGCTTCAATAGATGGCGGCTACAGAGAAGAGAGAAAACAAAGCGTCAGGGAGCAGTTATAAATATGGAGAATAGAAGCAGGTACCACAGGTGCAGAGAGAACCATTTTATTGCCTGACTTTTCTTCATTATTGACTTTGCAGTTCTGTCCCAATCTATTTGATATATGATTCCCTCCTGGTCTGTCAGTGGAGCAAGAACTAGGCAGTGAGCCTCAAATCACACACACACACACACACACACACACACACGCAGACTACCTCAAATGTAGTAAACTACAGGAATTTCAATGTGTGTGAAATAATCTTATTATACTCTTTATAAATAAACCTCTGTCTCTAATCCCATGTAGACTTTTGGGTGTTCAGTATCCATCTGGTACATCTCTCACTCACATCAGTTCTTTCTGATTGGTTTCAGGTATTCACACAATACCTCTAGTCTCTTTCCAACTATCTCTCAACCCTCTGTTTTCCATAGGGTAACCAGGCCAGGTTATTTATATTAAACAAGATGCACTTCTAAGGTGAATGACTCCAAGTACTTCCATTATGGGTGGCCAGATCCTGGGAACAGGCAGAGATTTGTAGTTCCCAATTAATATTAAAGAAATAAAATATTGATTTGCCTTAATTATAGTATCACGTTTTGAATTTTCCCAGGTACTGAAAGTTTTTACATGCCATCTGTTGGTTTTCTATACTGCTCCTGGAACATCATGTTTTCATAGGTGCATATCAAAACATCAACTGATGTGCACATAGCATATTGACAGGCAATCGTCACAGATATAAGAAACATCGGGTATATAGGACATAGCATCCACTATTATGGTTCCATGCAGTGTCCTGGACATGTGAGTCACATTACAAAATTCATCACAAGGTGTATAATTCCAAATTTGTATAAGGTAGACCAGGTGCATGTGTTATATGTAATTAACTACACAGCACACAGCAGAGGTGCAGAAAAGAGTCCAAATTGCTATGACTTTATCACTGGAAACGCTATTAGAGAAGATGCATCATTACCTTCACCTCTGCTAATACACACTAAAGGCCGTGAAGCCATTCCATTTGACTTAGAGCTGAAACCTTCTTATACATGTTGTCTGCTATTAGGATATGAGCAAATTGAGAACAAGGATTTCTTATTACTTCTTAGGTCTCTTCCAGCTTGAGATTGATGATCCTACTGTATGATATATCTCGATTTGGGGTTTGCACAAGAGTTCCTCTATGATGTGGGCTAATATTTTTGTTTAATATTTTTTCAGAATGGACACAATTCTGTGAAAATGGGAAAGTGGGTCAGAATACTTCATGCTCTCAAAATTGGAAGGTCAGTAGTGCTGGAACCTTACTCTCATCAGACAGGTTAAAGAGGGAATAATGAATACATCTAGAAAGATATAAAAGTATTCCAAACTTAGAAAGAAAGGCTAGATAAGGGAGGGAATTTTAGAAGGGTGTTTAGATTAAGAATTAGGAGAAGAAGCGGATAAGGTAGAAACTCTTAGAAAAACAGGTTAATTAAGGTGGGGGAGGATAAAGGAGAAACTCTTAGAAAGGTGGGTGTATTAAGGAATAGCAGGACAACATAGTGGGGTAGAAGTAAATTAGATGTGAGGAAGGGTAGGGCAAATGAGGGGAGAAGGGTAGTGAGGAAAAATAGGATGGAGGGAAATACAGAAGTAATTGTAACTTAGAATATGAATGAGATGCATTTATCCATAGAACACAAATGTTTTAAACCAGAAATATCTGGTACTGGCTAAGAAATGGAGAAGTAGATGAGGAGTAAACATATAATATACAGTAGTAAAAAACTATAGTAATTTTGTGTTTGACAAATGTAAAGATTTAAGTTTGGGGAATAAAAATTCATTAAAAATTGTTGGGAAATATAGAAAGAAGTCTGGCAGAAATTGGGCATAGACCAATGTATTAAACCATGGACCAAGATATGGTCAAAATGAATACCTGATCCATATAAAAGGAGATATTCCAAGGAACTTAGAAGAACATGAAACATATTACGTATCAGACTCATGGATAGGAGAATAATATGTAAAGAAACAAGAGATAGAGAGTATCGTTGAGGTGTAAAATGGATAGTTTCAATTATTCTAAATTTAAAAGTTACATAAATAAAACCATTGTAGCCAAGATTAAAAGGAAAGCAGAAAAATGGGGGGAGGGGAATACTTTCATAAGCAATCTCTCAGTTAGGGGTGTCATTTGGAAAATATATGGAGAAATCTGTCAAATTTATAAGAATACAAGTAATATCCCAATTGATGAATGGTCAAAGGATATGAACAGACAGTTTTTCAATGAAGAAGTCAAGGCTATATATATATATATAAACACACACACACACACACATATATATATACACATACATGAGAAAATACTCTAAATCAGGGGGCGGAGCCAAGATGGCGGCTTAGAAGCAGCAAAGTTTGGCAGCTCCCACACAGCCACCCTAAACACCCATAGAATATGACTCTAAACAAATTTTAGAGCTCCAAGACTCTCCAAAATACAGAAAACGCATCTGTTGCTGCAAGCAGCTCAGCAGGTGGGGCTCATCACAGCAGTCTGGGAGCTGTGGCCGGCCCACCCCGAAACCCCGGCCTGGCCAGGCCCCAGGGCAGTCATGCCTAGCCGAATCTATAGGAGAGCAGATCAGCGGTACTGGAGGCACAGTTCCCACATTTATCAGGCCAGAGGAAATAAGGCTAAGAGAAAGGTCAGTGGATTTTGCTAAATTTGAGGGAGAAGAGTGGTCCGGCTAAACTGCTCCCAGGGCAAGGAAGCAGCGAGAGGCCGACTGTGGCAGCAAGAACGGCTGAAAGCAGCAGCGGCCTCCACTGGGCTACTTCAGAGCCCCTGGC
>CM053595.1:47853629-47879604 GCA_028646575.1 Pseudocheirus occidentalis | reverse complement strand
TATATATGTGTACATAGAGGGTTCAGGATAAATTGATTAGGAAGAGATGATACTTTAAAAGGTGAAATTCTGAGGTGGGAGAGGACTTGAATGAGAGGAGACAGGGAGAGACAAAATGGGATTAATCATCCCATTTAAAAGAGGCAAGGGATAACTGTTACAACTTTACTTTCATTTACTCTCATTAAATTTGGCTTAGGGAAGGAATGACATAAACTCTAAACTGGGTATCTTGCCACACAGGAAAGTAGGGGGTATGGGGATGAGAGGCAGGATGACAGAGGGGAGGGCAGGGTCTGGGGGAGGGTTGCTGGAAGCACATACTTCAGTAAAGGGACAGGGACAGGGTAGAAAACAGAACAAGAGGGGGTGGGATAGGAAGGAGGGACATATTATCAACCTCTCACACTATGTCCACTGTGGAGATGTCCTGCTTAATTATTCACGTACAGGCTGTATTGAATTGTTTGTCCTTCCAGTGGGGGTGGGTGAAAAGGGAGGAAGAGCAAGAATCTAGAATTTAAAGCTATACAATCAAATGTTAAAAAAACCAAACAAATGTATATCATTATTATTATTAACTACATGCAATTGGGAAATGAGATGTGCAGGGACTGGGGTAGGGAGACCCTCCCTGCCCTACCAGAAAGTTAGAGGGGCGTTGGAGGAGGACGTAGAAGAGAGCAGATTGTGGGAGGGGCTTTACAATGGGATCACTGTTTTGGGCTTGGGGGTGAGGGAAGGAAGGGGAGAAAATCTGTAACTCAAAACCTTGTGTAAATGAATGATGTAATCAAGAAAATAAATTGAAATTAAAAAAGAAAATACTCCAAATCATTATTGATAAGAGAAATGCAAATAAAAATAATTTTGAGATATCATCTTACACCTATCAGATTGGCTAAAATGATAGATGCTTTTCAATTGGGGAGGGGCTAAATAAGTTGTAATATACAATTGCAATGGATGGAATACCTCTTATGATATAAGAAATGATGAGTTGGTTGATTCATAAGAACAAGGAAAGACTTGGACTTACAAAGGAAGACTATCACCAGAGAAAGAACTGATAAATAGAAATATACATAGTATGGTTTTATATTTATGTGTGTACATATGAATGTGTGTTTATGGATATGTATGTATGTGTGTGTATGTATATATGTCTGCATTTAATTGTAGCCTTGGTGGGGGTGTATTGTGGGGGAGGGGTAGCTAAATGCACAGCAGAAAACAACCTAGAACAGCGGGTCGCAACCCCTTTGGAGCCCAATGACCTTTTCACAGGGGTCACAGGAGTCGCCTAAGACCATTGGAAAACACATATTTTTGATGGTCTTAGGAACTGAGACACTGCTCCTCTATCTGTCTCCAGGAGGGTCCACCACATGCAGATACACCCACGTACAAGTATTGAAGGGTCTAAGCTTTAGGAAGGTTGAGATCCACTGGACTATAAGGAAGCACAGAAAAGTTGAATTGCTTTGGAAACATATAGGATTTATTACATAGATTTTCATGAAATGGAAATGTATCATTTTTTATTGAATCCTCTCATATGTTCTGCTGTACGTGAATATATGTTCTTTTTTTCTTTTTTTCATTTTGTATTTAACTTTAAAATGAATCAGACATTTTTAAAAAATATTTTTGAGAATGGTTCCTGGACCAGGCAAGCTCACTCTACCAAGAGAGTTATATCAATCTATTCCATGAGCAGTTTCTGTAAATGCTCAAAAAATATTTGGAATTTTTGAATGAGTAGGATTTTTATAGAATTTTAGAACTCCTATTCATTGAGGAAAGTCAATGTACTTTTAGTCATAGTTATGTAAGAAAACTTTTTTGAATTAGATTTTATTTGTAATTAATAAAAATTTATTTTCTCTTTCCTATCCACTCAAAAATTAAAAAACAAAACCTTCATAATAAATGTGCATAATCAAGCAAACTCTCTCTCTCTCTCTCTCTCTCTCTCTCTCTCTCTCTGTCTCTCTCTCACCACTTCCCCCCGTACCCCACCATACACACACCATCTCATTTTCGATCTCGAGTTCATCTTCTCTCTGTCAGGAAGTGGGAAACATATGCTCCCATCACTGTTCTTCTGGTGTTATGCTTATTCATTGTGTTGTTCAGAGAGCCTAAGTCTTTCAAAGTCACCTGTTTTGTAAGAAACCTTTTAAGAAATACAGATATCCAAAGGGAGAGTGGACTGATTGAGGATATCCTGAGTTCCCCCACACTGGCAGTCTTCACAGCAGAAGTGAGATGTCATTTGTCACAGATATCATAGAGGATATTCTCTATCAGGTATGAATTGGATGATGTGACTCCTGAGCTTCCTTCCACTTCGGAATATCCATGATATTCAAGTCAGACAAATATATCCACGTTAACATATAATTTTCTTTTCCTTATTTGTGAAATTTCTTCCTACCCAAACATTTTCATCCCAGAGTGCTGAAGAGGAGCCTTATTCTAGCTGTATTTCCTGTAAGAGGAACTAAAGCTGGTGAGTGTAGGGGAAAGGGAATGGTGGAAAAGGGTTAACATGTAGTATTCATATATTTAGTTGATAAGGAAAGAAAAGATTTTTATGTTATTTCCAAATCATAAGAGAAGTCATCCATCATGCATGAAGAATGTAAGATTTCACAAGTTCTTTTAATGAATAGAAGACAGATTAGGGTAGGGAAGGTTACTTAAGGCAAGTTGTAACAGACTTTCTTCTTCTTTGCTCTATGACCTTAATTTGTAAAGACAAGATAACCTGGAATACACCCAGGGCTGTGCTGGTAAATATTTAACAACAAGAATTCTGGGAAGCGGGGGAGAGAGGATCTATGCACAACAAACTTTTAAATTTAATCTGAATTTTTAACATATTCTTCATCACTTCCTTAAACTCAAAGTAACAAAGCAATATGTCAGCCTTGATGGATAGTGTTGGCTGATTTCTGAGGTATAAATGCTCAAACTCAAAATTTAACAATTATGTCTCCCCACCAGGTAGGTCCTGGTTCTAACAGACATCTGATATACCCCTAAGATGAGAATGATTCCATTCAACAGGTAGTATATTGGACAGTGTTGAACTTAGAGACAGGAAGACCTGAGTTCAAATCCTACCTCAGGCTGTTACTATCTGTGAAATCCTGGACAAGTCCTTTAAACTTTCTTAGACTCACTTTTCTCATCTATAACATGAAGAAAATAACATGCATCTCACATAGATGTTGTGAAAATTAACTAAATAATATATGTAAAGTTCTTTGCAAATCTTAAAAGGCGATGTATATGCTAGCTATTATTCTAAAGGATTACAAATTTTCCCACTTTATCTGACCAGCTCTACGTAAGGAAGATTTTGTTATCCTCTTTAGAGTTTAGTTTCTCAGGATCCATGGCCATGGTAATTTCTAGTTTCCAGGTGCTTAATAATAGCTCCCAGAATAGCTTCATGGATTCTAGATTCTGGTAGGTCCCAGAATCATAGTGACAGACAGTCTCACTGAGGCTGTGCCATGAGATAAGGGGTGACATAATGTAATATTTACAAGATTTGTACAGAATGACAATATTACTAAAGTTAACTTGTGAACTTAATGTTGGCAAGATGTCTTCTTTGTCTTTTCCCTATAAAGCAAGTGGGTAACTGGTCAATGAGGGGGGGAAACCCATGGAAAACCCGTAGGGGAATTTGTGTGTGCCTCAATTGACCCCCATTGAGGCTTGAGGGGATTTAAGGTAGTGTATAAAGCTGTGCCTGTCACAATTGACCCAATCCATATGTAGGGATAGCTGCCCCCCACCTTCTAGCTGGTCCCTGCGAAAAGGGTGATTAGGGAATGCTGTAGGAGCTGGTTCTCCCAACAACCCTTTGAGAAGACTGGACTAGAATAAAACTGATTATTAACCCCTGCAAAGCTGCTTGCCTATCTGACCAGATCAGGAGTGAACCTGTAAGAGGCTGGAGACTGAGAACTCGAGTGCCTCCTATGTATTATCTGTGAAACACCAGCCTACTCAAAGTATGTGGGTTCACTGCTCCCACACATAATGAGTAGAACTTTACGAGTTCCTACTCTGTGTTCTAGCTACATCAGAATCTGTATTCCATTACCTATTTGCCTGGGTGCCCTGAAAATGCACATTTCATTCCTATGCCCTCATTTGGCATATGTGGTAGAGACTGATCAAGGGGAGGGAGGGACAGAGGCAGTGCTAAAGATTCACTTACCTGAAGGAATTAGGAAATGGACAAAGTACCAAAGGGATAACAAAAGGAATGTTTACCAAAATAACACAGAAATTAATAAAACGAAAAATTAAAGAACTGGATAAAGTATATACAAATGAGTTGGAGATTTTTTTAAAGACCAATGTGATTGGTTTTAAAAATCTTGCAAATAAAATCAAGAGAAAATAAACTAACAAAATGAAAAAATACTAATGAATGCCAAAGAAATGAATAAAACAATTAGGGATTATAAAATGCAGTTTTATATTAATAAATTTGTTAGTAAATATGAAAATATTTATAAAAATATAAAACATATCAAATGACAATTTTTACTTGAAACTGAAAAATAAATTCTAAAATAAATCAATTAGCCCCCTGACACCCACATGGAATCTATTTAATTTTTTTCCAATGATTTTGATAGAAATGAAGGAAGAATTATACATTAAGCTGTATGTATGAATAATTGGTCAAACAATATAGTGATGATGTTGATATTTTACAAATTAACAAATAGATTCAATGAAATGTCATTCAAAATAGCAATGGGTTACTTTATGGAATTAGATAAGATGGATGAATGAGTAAGAATTTCAAGGTGAAACTATGGGGAAAACATTTTGATGAAGGAGGACTTGCCCTGCCCAATTTCAGAATATACAACACAGAAGTAATTGTTATAATAATCTAAAATGGGATTTGAAATGGAAAACATACCTATGTAAGAGAGTAGAAAACCTCAAAATGGGACCATAAAAGAGATTACAGTTTGGTATCTCCAAGATTACAAAGCATTAAAAGAAAAATTATTATTCCATAGAAACTGTTAAGAAAATAAGAAAGCAGAATGGTGAACAAGTCTAGATACACATCTCATACCATATAGTATAATAAATTCCAGTGGTAGTAACCATATAAATATTTCAAACAACATAAAAAGTTGGAAACAAGACTATGTTCATTACAATTATAGACAGGAGAAAAATTCTTATCCGGTGAACAAATGGAAAAATATTAAAGACAAAATAGATTTGATTATTTAAAGATAAAAGGATTTTGCACAACAAGAAGCACTGTATTTGAAATAAAAAAAGAAAATGAAACTGTTAGCAGACAAACTTTGCAGCAAATGTTTCTGCTAAAAATCTGATATTCTAAATATATTAAAAACTGATACAAATGAATATAAATAGTACCTAAGCTGACACAAATTTATTAGGGTAATAGGAACAAATACTAGACCTGTGATTTCATTTTATAGGCAAATCTCAGGGGGAGGAAATTCCATCTAATAATGTAGCTCATGGTTTTAGAGATTTTCCTAGAGCATTGAGAGGTTAAATGAATTTCGAAGGATCACAAAACAAGTAGACGTCAGAGTTGGGACTTGAACCCAGCTCCCTCTTAGCTGTGAGGTCATTTCTCAAGCCACTATGCTTCATTGCCTATTTCTATAGTTAATATGGGCAAAGAATGTGAACAAGTAATTTATGAAGAAGGAAACACAAATTTATAATAATTACTTGAAAAATTGCTCAAACTCCCTAGTAAGCAGACAATTCTGAGAAAATAGCTCATACCAATAAAGTTGTCAAAAATAATGAAAGACTGGTATAATTCATTGTTGATGGGCATGTATTTACACTGTTGGGGAGGCTATAAATTAGTATAATCATTTTGGAGGGCAATTTAGTCATCTATGACAAGAGTTGCAAAAATAATCAAAACATGAAGATGATTACAAAAAGGGGATTTTGTAACTAGCTGTACTAGACTACTTAATGGCAATTGTATCTGCAAAATCAAAGCTCTAGAACGCCCTAAATATCCAATAATTGATAATACTGACAAATACATGTGGTTTATCATGGGCTTTGTTGTTGTTTTCCCATCGTTCTCAAAGAGTACCATGACATCAGGGAGGTGATACCATGGCTTGCAAATGAATCGGATTTAAGTGGGAAAGACTGTGCAAAACCACCCTCACTTTCTCTTCTGGAACCAGCGGTAAGATAGAGATCAGGACAACTGGAGATGGCTCTGCATGTAGTCGAAGACCTTGACCTTTTTAAGCTAAGGTCTTTGAGAGGTCTCAGTTTGACTGAGGCAACACCCAATCAGTGATTTAAGGCTTAAAAAAAAATCCATTATGGTAACAAATATTTTTTTAAAAGGATCCCAAACTACAACCCCAAGAAACTACAAAGTTTGGACATCAGAAGTGCTCATGGTAATACCTTACGCTTTCATCTACAGAATCTTCTTCTGTAAACAAGGTATACTTTATTACAAGTCCTCATACCATAATGAGAACAAGGAGTAAAAACAGCTAGCATTTATATTGAGCTTTAAGGTTTGCAAACTATATTTGTTATCCTGGTAGATCCTTGCATTATTGTCCCCATTTTTGGATGAGGAAATTGAGGCTGTCTGAGTTGGTCAGTGTTACACAATTAACTTATTAGTTATTAGTTAGCCTGCCTCCCTTTGAACTCAGATTTTTTGACTCTGTCCAATACTCTTTCTACTGCGCCACCTAGCTGCAAGAGAAAGCATTACTACATTAAAGAAAACACCAAATAAATTACCATCCCGTTGTCACCTTCTGTGCCTTTAACTCTTAGTCTTCTGGTAAATAGGACTCTGAGAACCAGGTCTTTGTAGTGGCAGACACTGGAACTCCTCTCAACCTATGGGGGACCTTGGAAAAACTTGTACGAAGTGATGCAAAGTAAAATGAGCAGAACCAGGAAAGCATTGTACACAGTATATGTAACATTGCGTGATAATCAACTATGAATAACCCAACTCTTCTCAGCAACACAATGATCTAAGACAAATACAGAGGGCTTTTGAAGGAAAATGCTATCCATATCCAGATAAAGAACTGATAGACACTGAATGCAGATAGAAGCATTTTTTTCACTTCATCCTTTTTCATGTTTTTTTCCCCTTTTGATCTGTTTCTTCTTTACAACTGTGACCAATATGGAAATATTTTTGCATGATAGTACATGTATAAACTATATCAAATGGCCTACCATTTTCAGAAGACAGGAGGGGAGCAAAGGAGAAAAATTTGGAACTCAAAATCTTGTACAAATGAATGCTAAAAAATTTTCTTGACATGTAACTGGTTAAAAAATATTGTTAAACTTAAAAAAAATCTATGGTGGACTTTGTAGGACTTGACAGAAAAGGTCGTTAACACTGTTGCATCTCAATGCCTAGAATGCTGTTGTTTCTTACCTTTGGATAGATGTCTGCAGCATCTGGCACAGGAGGCAAGCTGTCCAGCACTGAGCAGTTCTATCAAACTTCAGGTCTGACATCAGGAAAAATAGGGAAGTCTCATTAGGTTGACCAGTGAGACCCAGTCTCATCAAGCTCATTGTCAATGAAGGGAAAAAAATATCAGTAAGTCACACACGCCAGGAAAGTGAGCTGAAGTTTGTTAGGCACCCTTGTGGTAGTTGTGGTTCCTCTTCTCCCTGCCTCTACATTTTTCTTGCTCTGAGTCTTAACCTAGACGTTTCCTGCTTCTGGGTCTTCTGTGAGTTCACACCAGCACACCCAGTCAATCACTTGCAAGGTGAGTGCTAAAACTCTGTCATGCATGAAGTGTCACTAGTGTATCTGCTATATAACAGCACTAGAGAGGAAGTGTGACACAGAGGGTATTCAACAGACCTCACAGTCAGGGTGGCCTATGTGCTAATATTACATGCTGTGGGACCCTAGACAAGTCATTTAAGGCCTCAGAGCCTACCCCACCCCCAAGGGCTTTCAATTCTAATGGATGATAGATAGATAGATAGATAGATAGATAGATAGATAGATAGATAGATAGATGGACAGATAGATAGACAGACAGATAGATGGATGAATGTTGTTATTGTTGTTTCCTTCATTCTCAAAGAGCATGATGGAGGTGATGCCATGACTTGCAAGCAAGTTGGATTTCAGTGAGGGAGGGCTGTGCAAAGTCACCAGTCTCACATTCTCCTCTGGAGTTAACTGGGTCCTGTGCCCAGAAATAGATCCAGATGACTGGAGATGGCTTTGGATGCGGTGGAAGACTCTGACCTTTTTAAACTAAGGTCCTTAACAGGTCTCAGTTTGACTGAGGCAATGCCTCGTTCCATGATTAAAGCTGAGTAAGAAATAATGCACATTTGGCTTTTTTTACCTAGTCAAAAAAGAAGAGAAAAAACCTATTTGGGGGGGGAAGATCTCAGTTTCTGGCCAGAGCAGGAAAAATTGCTACTTAGAGCCCAAACAAAGACCAAGCAGGGCTTGGCCACAGACCTATTGTTAGCCAGGCAATGAAATTCAGACTTTAAGGCACGGTCTTTAAGAAAAAATGTAGTCTGCAAAACCCAAGATATCTTGCCAGGTTTCAGTGATCAAAATTTACAGTCCTCTGGACAGATTACCCAAAGGAAAGGGTATGATACCCTATAGGGACAGAGAAGGTTTTTTTTAAAAAGGAAGGAAGAAAGAAGGAAGGAAGGAAGCTTGGTTGCTCCACTGTCCAGTTCCAATTGGGTCCCCAGTGGGCAACTCCTACTACTACTCACATAGGTTGTTGTTTGTCCTTCATTCTTGAAGTGGACTGTGATACCAGAGAGGTGATGCCATGACATGCAAATGAATTGGATTTAAGTGAGGGATAGAGAGAGATATAAAATTTGTTATTTGTCCTTCATTTTAAAGAGGACCAATCACATCACAGGATGATATCTTGAATAGCATGTAAATTGGATTTAATTGAGGTAAAATTGCACAATGTCCTCAGTCTCACTCTCTTCCAGAATCATTAAGTCCAGTGACAAAACAAAAACACGATGACTGGCAATGGCTCAGGATGAAGTGAATGACCTTGGTATCTTCAATGTCTGATCAAGTTCTAAGCACTCCACACCACTTTCTTCAGCTGCCTTTGTGGACATTGGGACAAATTGCTCTCATCTACCCATTCCAATGGAAGAAATCTTCACATGCTTGAAGCAGATACTCCCTTAACTCATCGATAGTTTGGGGTCCTGCTGGTTACCCTCAATCTGGTTTAGCCTGTCTGCTAAGACAGTTTTACTGAGGTATGGCCACTGCATATACAATAATTTCTTGGAGCCACAGGTGAGAATGGAGTGATAGAAGTAAATATATACATATACATACATAACACACATATACAATACCTACACATGTGCAATACATACATGTATGTGCATGTGTGTATAATACACATATATTTTATATATATATACACACACAAACAACACACATACATACATACATATTTATGGGGACAGCTAGGCACTGCGGTGGATAGACCATTGCCCGCAGAGTCAGAGAGACCAGAGTTCAAATTTGACTTCAAACATTTACTAGCTTTGTGATCCTGTGGAAGTTATTTAACCTTTGCCTGCATAAAACTGGAGAAGGAAATGACAAGCTACCCCAATATCTTTGCCAAGAAAACCCCATGAACAGTTGTCTCACAGGGTCAGTTGTCCCACATGACTGAACAACTGAACAACAATAAAAATATATGCATATGTGCATATAGGTAGGATGGTCGTAGAGTCAGGGATCATCTATTATGGAGGAAGACCAGGACTCAAATATTGCCACAAACACTAGCAAGCTGTGTGACTCTAGCCAAGTCTCTCAACCTCTCTCAGCCTCAGTTTCCTCATCTGTAAAATGGGGGAAGAGGGGGATTTAGTAACCTCTAAGATCCCTTCTGACTTCAAACTTATGATCCTATAATTGTGACTTTACATATTTTTCAAAAGAAAAATGGAAGGAAAACATCAGTAAGCTTATTGACAAAAAAGATACTAAGAGACATAGGAAATAAGTTGTTCTACTATTATTCTGCTAAAGTTTATATATTCATATATTTATAAACTAAATAAAGTTTTAGGTTTCAAGTTGTACTTAAGGTTTCTTTTCTCATGTTATTTGTTTGATTTTTTGGCATTTTTTGAAATTTTTCTTGAATTTGTAATAAAATCTTATTTAGAGCATTATAATGGCCCACAGGGCAGCCCTGCTCTACTTTCTGCCCCACCCCTCCTCTTTACGCTTCAGAGTGTCACGTTAACCTGGGACATTCACAGGGATTATTTGTATGAGGGGCTGGTAATCTCCAGAGAGTTTTAGAATGTGGATAAATGTCACATATGAGTTTTTACAAGGCTTTAGCATAAGGGACAGCTAGGTAATGCACTGGATAGAGCACTGACCTGGGAATAAGAAAGACTCATCTTCCTGAGTTCAAATCCAGCTCAAGACTTACTAACTGTGACCCTGGGCAAGTCACTTAAACCTATTTGCCTCAGTTTCATCATATGTAAAAGGAACTGGAGAAGGAAACAGCAAAACAGTCTAGTATCTCTGCCAAGAAAACCCTAAAATGGGGTCAGGACTGAAAACATCTAAACAACACGAGCATACATAATGTGGGATGGCTCTACATAGTATACTTTCCCCTGCTCTGCCACCAGAGAAGAGCGTGGAAGAGAAATGTGACAGAAATGCCCTCATGTGCCCATATTCAGATTTTTCTGACTTTATCTTCCTTTCAGGAAAAAAAAAATCTCGAATATAGAGAGATGTTCTTTACCAGTGACTTACATAAAATTTTCTAAAAGCTCAGAGCAACTGGAATACAAACTATGCAAAGGGAAAACTTAACAAAGGTGAGTCCTTGCTTCTTATGGGCTATTTCTACACAGGTAAAATAAAATGAAGGGAGCCCACAACCTGGACAGACCCAACTTTGACTAAATCCATGCCTCACAGAACAAATCTTCTTAGTCAAAAGGCCACACTCAAGGGTCTAGAGGGTCACATGTGGCCTCGAGGCCACAAGTTTCCTATCCCTGGCCCAGATTATTCAAGCATCACTCCCATTTTCTCCCTGAAATTGTCTGATTAACAGCAAAACTTGTTTTAGAGCATTACTTCATTTTTTTCATTTTCTCATTTCTCTTTTTGATTTTACCTATGATGACAGGGACCAAACCAGAAAATCCTTTCCCTGTCTGGAATGGAAAAAACAGATTCTAATCTTTAAATTCATCTCTCAGCAGAAAGATAGGAACTTTTAAAAAATTTCTTTTCAATTAATAAGCATTTTTTTCTTCCCTTCAACTTGTCCCTCCCCTCTCCCAATTTAAAAAAAGAATGAAAGAAGGAAGGAGTGAAAGAAAGAAGAGAAAGGAAGGAGAAAGAAAGAAGGATGGATGGAGAGATAGGGAGAGGGAGGCAGAGAGACAGAGACAGAGATAGAAACAGAGAGAAAAAGAGAGAGACGCAGAGACAGAAACAGAGAGAGAGAGACAGAGAGACAGAAAGAGAGAGACAGAGAAAGAGATAGAGAGACAGACGGGGTGGAGGGAAAACTTATAACAAACATGCATGGTCAAGTAAAACAAATTCTCACGTGAGACAACTGCCTGGAGTCAGGCAATGAACTTAGAGTCAGGAGTCAGGATAGACTTGAGTTGGAATCTAGTCTCAGACATTTTACTATGTCACTCTCAATAAATCACTTAACCTCTCTCAGTCTCAGTTTCTTCATCTTTAAAATAGGGATGATAACAATATCTACCTCCCAGGGTTATCGAGAGGATCAAATGAGATATTTGTAAATTTTGTATTTGTATTTGCATTTGTAAGTCGCTTGTCAAGTCTTCATAAATGCTAGCTATTATTACATGGGAAAATGTATGCCTCATTCTGCATCCTGAATTCATCACCTCTCTGTCAGGAAGTGGGTAGAATGCTTCATCATTGATCCTCTGAAATCATGGTTGGGCACTTAATTGAATGACTTCCCGAATCTTTCAAAACTATTTTAATTTGCAATGTTATTATTCTTCTCCTGGTTCTGTTCATTTCCCTCTTCCACAGCACAAACAGATCAGAAGGCGCTTTTCTAATAGCCTGCAACGAAGCACTTACATTGGGGAATAGCGGGGAGGAATGAGAGGGACTGTCCTGCAAGACCATAGTCAGAAACCAAACTGAGACAAAACATCAAGAAAAGAAAGTTTTTGCTGAAAGCTGAAATATTAGGATGGGGGAGAAGAAGGGAAGCAAACTGGTTGGAAATTCTTTCCAGACTTAATAATCCTGAGAATCGTTAGTAACCAAAGGGAGGCTTCAGACATATGTTTTGTGTTGACAGTGGACCCTTATTTAAAACAACCCCAACTAAAGAAGGGCTTGATTAAAAGAAGTGGCACTTAAATAACTGTCGATTAACAGGGGCTGGCAAAAGCCACAGCATTCTCTCCATCCTTGTTGAACAAGAAAACAAGGGGAAAACAGAATCAAGCTGGCTGGACCATTCTGCCCCCAATCCACCCAATTTGGGGGCAGTTCTAAGGAAACTAAATGTCTTGTCAGTTATAGAAACCATATGCCTCCACCCTCCCCAAACCTGCAAATAAAGTAAGTGGTTTTAGGTATTCTCACCCTGCTTGAGGGCATGGAAGGCCCAATATTCAGATATTCAGTAATAGCCTCAAAAATACTTGGAAAGGTTCAAAATGCCACTGGCAATTATTCCTGTCTGCAGCTCCATGTGAAATGACACAGGGGTGGGGAAAGTAGGGGTGAGGAGAAAGAATCAATATTTCATGAGACAGCTCAAATAATTTTCAGATTTCCCAAAATGAATCACTTCCTGTGAAAATTAGAGCCATTCAGAGGAAATGAGCCTAAAACAGGAAACAAAGGTATTTTCAACACGTGGGAAAGGAGGGTTAAGAAGCAAAGAAGTTGGTTTTTCTGAGTTGGGATGGGGGGGAGGTTCATTTTTATTCACCTTTGTTCTAAGGGAGAGCAAATCCAGTTGTTTTCCCCATCTGGTAGCATTCTCTACACATTTCCATCAAGTGTTAGGAAGCCAGCAAAGAAGAACAGGCATTTGCAAAGGATTTGGAAAGGGAACGTATGTGTGTGTGTTTAAATAAGAAACCAATTTTTAGTTTCGGTAAATCATTCTGGCCAAGTGATCAGTTTTCAGAGAACGGGGGTGAAAAGTAGTGTCCTAGGCCAGGGAATATTTGAACATGTTTCCATTCTCAGGGTCTATTTCCTGTCTTTAAGAGGTCCTTCCTGCATTTGAGATTCTTCCAGGGACACTTGGGGATTTCTTAATGTGGACTTCCCCAGCAGTAACAAGGATTTTCCCAGAGTGGCAGCTTGTGAGTGTCAGAGATGACTATTTAGGCGTTTCTACCATGGCCATATTGGTTCATGATGCCAAACTGATGGCTTAATAATCAGATATTTTCCTGAAGAGGAGAAGGAAAAAAAAAAGTCAAATATATTCCTGTCACTTCAGGAAACGTCATGACACCAACGCCAGAAACTAATCCCATGAACGAAAGTAAAAATTAGCTAAATACACTAAGGAAGTTTATTCGTTGAACCTGAAGACAAGAGGCACCTAGATTTAACTCTCAGCTGTTAGTATTACTAGGTGCACAGTTCAACGCTAATCATTTATGTTCTCTGTGAAGCTCAAGTTCCACATTTATAAGATACGACTACTTTCCTCATGTATTGAGAGAAAGCAAGCTGTATGTCTAAAGGTTCTATAGAAATGGGAATTGTTTATTATCGTTTAACTAAGTGAACTGTATGGTATAAATATTGCCCATGGAAGGAGAAATTCCTCGATTAGGTGTCAACTGTAGCTAGGTGATATCATACAACAGAATGAAAATTAAGAAATTCAGTAAGCTGTGATCATGTCTTGCAACAGAAAAAATGAGAAGACCTGGGAAAAGAATAGAGACTGTGAGTTTCTGTTATAAACTAGTTCTAGGACCTGGAGTAAATCACTTCACTTCTCTAGGCCTCAGTTTACCTACCTGTAAAATGAGGAGTCTAGGCTAAAGACCTCTAGGGTCAGTTCTAAATCCTTTGTTGTGTCTCTCTGTCTCTAAGATTCTTACTACATATGCTACTCTCTCTAGAGGGATAGGATCATTTTGTCGCATCTCCCCATCTATGAGTATTTTTTCAACCTTCTCATTCTTGTTGCTATTGTTCGGTCATTTCAGGCGTGTCTAACTCTTTATGACCCCATTTGGAGTTTTCTTGGCAAAGACACTGGAGTGGTTTGGCCATTTTCTTCTCCAGCTCATTTTACAGATGAAACTAAAGTCACCGGAGTTAAGTAATTTGCCTACAGTCACACAGCTAGGAAGTATCTGAGGCTGGATTGGACTCCAGGACTCCATCCACTGTGCCACCTTGCTGCCATTCTAATTGTAGATGTGATCAAATTATTTAAAATTCCAAGTTTATTAAGTCACACACAGGTCCTTAAGGTTTATTTTATTCTAATTAAATGTGATTGTAGCACTTAGTTCCTTAAAAATCAATAGACATGTATGCAAAATGATTTCTATTTAAGCATAAATAGGAATAAAAAAATAATCTGGTCAATTTAATTGGAGGATCTCAACACCAGAAAGCTAAATAAACTGCCACATGTATGTCATTAAGAAATTAGACCATTATAGGCAGTCATTGTTCCTAAGAAGAATCAGCTTATGGAATCTCTAACCCAGTTGAAGACAAATAGTAAATAAACCCTCTTAATTATTGTAAAATAATTAATGCTGTGCAGGGCATCATTCACAAAGGGAGAAGTCTAGTTTCAAATGTAAAATGACTCTTAACCCCAGTTGCCCTGCTTTCCCCTCCAAAAAGCAAAAAACAAAACCAAAAAGACCAAAAAGAGTGAATTTGGGGCAGCAAGGTGGGACAGTGAGTAGAGAACCAGCCATGGAGTCAGGAGGACCTGAGTTCAAATTGTCTCAGACACTTAACACTTAATTGGCCGTGTGACCTTGGGCAAGTCACTTAATCCCAACTGCCCTGCTTTCCCCCCTCCAAAAAAGCAATAAATAAAAATTTAAAAAAATAGGGGTGGGTAGGTGGCACAGTGAACAGAGCACTGGCCCTGGAGTCAAGAGGTCCTGAGTTCAAATCTGGACTCAGACACTTAACATGTCCTAGTCCTGTGACTTTGGGCAAGTCATTTAACCCCAATTTGCCTTGCCTTCCCCCTTCCAAAAAAAAAAATTTCTAAATGTAAAATGACAGACAATGAGAGCTAGTGTTTCCTCTTTCCCTTCTGCTTTCCCAAATGTCTAACCTGCCTACACACATCCCAAAGGTAGTAAGACAGTTTCTGTGTCTTCAATCTTGAATCCTGGGAAACCCAAAGTAATCAGACCCCAGATAATTAGCAATGCTGTGGGGGGAAGGGGAAGGGGTTGTGGCATTAGGATTTTTTTTTTCTAATCATAGGATTGTGGTGAGTGAAGCAGTTTGGAGTCTTTCAGGGTCTATGGGAAGGGGAGCTGTTGTGATTAATTACTAATAGTAAATAACAGAAATCCCCCCCTTTTTTAATCCAACACAGTGTTGAAGGAGGGAATCCAAAGAAATACAGAGAGCTGTCCTTCTCAAGGTATGTCCAGAGTACAGGACTTGGTGTCAAAAGACATGGGTGGAATAAAATTTTATTTCTAGTATTCACTAACTGTGCAACCTTAGGGAGTCCCTTAACTTTTCTGAGCTTCAGTTTCCTTATCTGAAAAGTGGAGGTAATAATAGCACTCCTACTTACCTTGCAAGAGGTAATTGTAAGGAAAGTACTTGGTGAACCTTAAAGCATTAGAAAAAATGCAAGTTTTTGTTGCTGTTACAATGCAGTTGCTGGGGGGGGAGGGGCAATAGCGGTGCAAAAGAGGAGACAAGATGGACATCTAAATAGTAAATGTGTTAAACTACTAGTATGGCTGACAAAACTGAACATAATCAAGTTAAGTCTACCAGTATTTAAGTGTTTACTATGAGCCACGTCCTGTGTATGCTAGGCCATTTGCAGGAGAAGGCAATGACGCAGCATTCTCATAGCTTTGTCAAGAAAAATCCACAGATGGTCCTAAAATGATAAAAGATATGGCACCAGAAGATGAGCCCCTTCAAGTGGGGTGGGAAGGTGTCCAAGACATTTCTGGGGAAGAGTGGCAGACAACTACGAGCAACTCTAGTGCTAATGAAGAATCCAGGTCAAAGCCAAAAGGAAGGCTAGCTGTGGATGTATCTGATGATGAAAAGAAAGTCCAGTGCTTATAAAGATCAATATTGCATAGGAACTTGGAATATAAGATCTATGAACCAAGGTGAGCTGGATGTAGTCGAGCAGGATAAGGAAATATTAAACATCAACCTCTTGGGTGTCAATGAACTCAAATGGACAGCAATGGATGAATTAAATACAAATGGTGTACTACTGTGGGCAAGAATCCCTTAGAAGAAATGGAGTGGGCCTCATAGTTAATAAAAGGGTAAGAGAAGCAGTAATGGGGCATAATCTCAAAAATGACAGAAAAATATCTGAATCTAAGGTAAACTGTTCAATATCACAGTAATACAAGTCTATGCTTCAATATGGAAATCAGATTGATTATATACTTTGCAGTCAGAAGTGGAAAAGTTGTATACATTCAGTTAAAACAAGACCTGGAGCTGACTATGGCTCAGATCATGAGTTTTTTACTGCAAAATTCAGACTTAAATTGAAGAAAGTAGGGAGGACCATATAGGTATGACCTAATTAACATCCCTTATGAATATGAAGTGAAGTTGATTAGATCTTTTAGATAGAGTGCTTGAAGAACTAGAGAGAGAAGTTTACAATATTGTATTGAAGGTAGCAAAAAAAAAAAACATTCTGAAGGGGAAAAAAAGGAACAATAAAGCAAAAGGCTCTCTGATGAAACCTTACAAATATCTGAAAAAAGACAGAAAGTGAAAGGTAAAAGAGAAAGGGAAAGATATACCCAACTTTTCCAGAAAACAGCAAGAAAAAATAAAAAGGTTTCCTCAAATGAACAATGCAAAGAAAGAAAAAACAACAGAATGAGAAAGATAAGAAATCTCTTAAAGAAAATTAGAGCTAACAAGGAATTATTTCATGCAAAAAAAATTGACATGATAAAAGACAAAAATGGTAGGGCCTTGACAGAAACAGAAGAGATGAAGAGATCCAAGAACACACAAGAAAGATCTTAACATTGCTGATAATCATGATGGTGTGATTACTGATCTACATTCAGACATCCTGGAGAAGAGTCAAGTGAACCTTAGGAAGCATTACTAACAATAAAGTTAGTGGAGGTGATGGAATTCTGGCTGAATTATTTAAAACCCTAAAATATAATGGTGTTAAAAGTTGCCCTCAATATGCCAGCAAATTTGGCAAATTTAGTAGTGACCACTGGACTGGAAAAGTTCAGTTTATGTCCTAATCCTACAGAAGGACAATGCCAAAGAATGTTCAAATTACTGAACAATTGCACTCATTTCACACACCAGCAAAATTATACCTAGGATTCCACAAGTTAGGTTTCAGCAATACATAAACTGAGAATGAGCAGAAGAGCAAGCTGGTTTTTGAAGAGGCAGAGAAACTAGAGACCAAATTGTCAAAATTCACTGGATTATGAAGAAAGCAAAGGAGTTCCAGGAAAACATCTGCTTCTGCATCACTGATGACACTAAAACCTTTGGTTGTGTGGATCACGCCAAAATGTGGCAGGTCTTCAAAAAGATGAGAGTTCCAGATCATGTTATTAGTCTCCTAAGGAACCCGTGTGCAGGCCAAGAAGCAACAGATAGAATTGAACATGGAACAACAGATTGTTTTAAGATTAGAAAAGGAGTTTGGATAAGGTGTTATATTGTCATCTTATTTATTTAACTTATATGCACAATCCATCATGCAAAATGCCACACTGGATGAATCAAAAGTCACAATAAAGGTTGCCAGGAAAAATATCAACAATCTCAGATATGTAGATGATATCACTCTGATGAAAGAAAATTAAGAGGAATTAAGAAGCTTCTTGATAAGGGTGAAACAGAAGAGTATAAAAGTTGACTTGTAGCTCAACATTAAAAAAAAAAAAAACCACCTAAGATTTTTTCAACTGATCCCTTCACTTCCAGCAAATAGAGGAAGAAGAAATGGAAGAAGCATCAGTTTTATATTCTTGGGCTCAAAGATCACTACAGATTGGGGCAGCGAGGTGGTACAGTGAAGAGAGCAGTGGCCAAGGAGTCAAGAGGACCTGAGTTCAAATCCAGTATCAGACATTTAACACAAAACTAGCCATGTGAACTTGGGCAACTCACTTAACCCCAATTGCCCTATCTTCCCTCTCCAAAAGGAAAAAAAAAAACACTACAGATGGTGACTGCAGTCATGAAATTAAAAAATAGTTGCTCCTTGGAAGGAAAGCTATGGCAAATATAAATGGTATGCTAGAAAGCAGAGACCTCACCTTGGATTTTTCCAGTAACAATGTATGGCTGTGAGAATTGGACTATAAGAAAAACTGAGTGCCACAGAATCAATACTTTCAAATTGTGGTGCTAGAAAAGACTTTTGAGAGTTCCTTGGACAGCAAGAAGATCAAATCAGTTAACATTTAGAGAAATTTATTCACTGGAAGGTCAAATACTAAAGATGAAGCTTAAATATGTTGTCCACTTAGTGAGAAGATGAGTCTCATTGGGAAAAGACCCTGATGTTGGGAAAAAGTTGAAGGCAAAAGGAGAAAGGGACGGCAGAGGATGAGATGAATCGGTGGTGTCATAGAAACAATGAGCATGAATTTGGACAGACCTGAGGAGATAGTAGAGGACAAAAGGGTGTGCTATGGTGCATGAGGTCACGAAGAGTCAGACATGACTGAACAAGTGAAAAACGACTATGTGTGCTAAGGGATATATTTTTAAAAGGCAGACATTTAGTGCCTGTCCCCAAGGAGTTTACATTCTAATGGGAGAGACAACCTACAAACACCTAGGCAGATACATATATGTGTGTGTGTATGTGTATATAAATGTATATGTGCATATATGTGTATATATATGTATATGTGTGCATATATGTGTATGTATATGTGTGTGTATATATGTATATATGTGTGTATATAAATGTATGTGTGCATATATGTGTGTATATGTATATGTGTGTATGTGTGTGTGTGTGTGTGTGTATACAGAGTAATGGGAAGGCCCTCTGAGAAGGAAAGAAGTTAGCATCTAGGGCAGCGGTTCTCAACGTGTGGGTTGCCACCCTTTTGGGGGTCAAATGACCCTTTCACAGGGTCGCCTAAAACCATGTGAAAACATATTTCCGATGGTCTTAGGAACCAAGACACTGCTCCTCTATCTGTCTCCAGGCAGGTCTGCCCACATGCAGATACACCCATATACAAATATTAAAGGGTCGACCGCATTAGGAAGGTTGAGAACCTGATCTAGGGGAACTAGAAATTAGTCCTAAAATATATGTCACACACTGTGAGTGTTATAGGCAATTAGGAATAATAACATAGCTGACATTTCCATAGGTTTACAAAATGCTTATTATCTTAATTTTAGTTATAGCAAATTTACTCTCCTTGTCAGCCACTGTGGCAAAGTATATAGAGTACACAGCTTGGAGGTCAGAAGACCAGAATAAACCTGGCCAAATCATCAAATTCCTCTGTGTCTCAGCAACTTCCAGGATTTTTCTACTAAGTCATAGTCATCTGCTTTTAGTGGAGGAATTTCTTTATACAGAGAAAGTCACAGATCCTTCCTGATGCCAAATATATATGTTCATGTGTTGTGCCCCCCCCCAGGAGAATGAAAGTTCCTTGAAAGATGGGATTGTTTTGTTTCATTCGAGATAGTAGATCCAGAGTCTCTAGGCTTAAATATCACCTGTTAAGTTTCTTATGACCTTTGGCAAGTAACTTCCCAGGGCTTCATCTCTCTGATGTATAAAATAATGTTGGACTAAATGGCCTCTAAGGGCCCTGCCAGTTCTATGCCTATGATCACACGATCTGATTCCCCATTGCCTGAGATGCAACACGGTGTAGTGGACATGGAGCTGCCTTCAAAGTCAGAAAAAACTGGGTTCAGTTCTTACCTCAGATTCACACTGACTCGAGACCTTGGAGAGACTGCCAAACTACTTCTCGGTGTCCCTTTGGAAATGTAAGGGCATGAACTGCAGATCCAAGTTGTAGATGTGCATCGGTAAAGGGAGTTTTCTCACTAAGAGTTCCCTATACCAATGAAACCACAGGTCAGGATTAAAAAAAAAATTCCTATTACTTAGCTGATAGCATGCCTTTATACATGTTTGTTGAATTGAGGCAAACTACATCTCGTTTGATACTTGCCAAAATCCTGTAAAGAAACTAGTACAAAGTCTCCTTTTCCCTGTTTTATAGAAGAAAAAAAAAGGCAAGGTGAACGGCACATGCTTATGATGCCTATGAAAAAAAGCTCAGCTAGAAATTTTCACATGTCTTTGTATCCTTAGACCTGCACTTAGCCGTGTGTGCTACATTCTAAGTCTGGTTGACTGAGTGCTTGAATTTGACCGCAAACTCAGTGCCCTCGAACATTGGGGTCTGCAATTTACTGCAGGCCCTGTACAATATCCTACAATAATGGTAAGCTGCCTTTGCCTCTCCCCTTGGGAGCTGAGAAGAGAACGTAGTCTTTCTACAGTCATGGAGCATTATTGTACAAGAGGAGAGCAATAGAGTTACTTATGGTGCAAGTGTGGAGATGCTTAGATAAGCTTTCCACTCCTAGCTCCTTTGTTTCAGATTCACAGTCCATTAGCATTTTCTGAACATTCATCCAGGGGCCAGATTCTTGCCTAAGACAACAGGAACACTTCCAAATAGTGGCCACAAGAGGGAGCTTTGATGCCAGGTGTTGGTTGCTCATACCTTAGAGACCTTCATTCTTTCCTCAGCCCCACAGGAAGGCTGGAATCTACTTTTCCAAAAGTTGTCAGTGAATCTGCGCTGGACTTCATGAGGGTTTTCTGAGTTGAGAATGAACAGTCACTGTATTCATCACATTAGAACCCCGAATTCATTTTCGCATTGAAAAGACAAATATTGTTCAACCAGGAAAAGTGCTGTTACTATTTTTTCATGAGCTAAATCACACGTGTTGAAACAGTGTAGTAAGTCCATGCTTATTATAAGCATGAAACTTGGAAAGTATTAAATAGGAGCACAGGCATCTTCCTCAGAGCTATCCTTTCAACATGGGTTAGGACACCATGGGACCTATCAGGGCTGGCCCTTATTGTCGAGTTGGAGAAGTCTGTCAGGATCCCACCTCCCTTGGGTGCCCCCAAATTTAAAGGCCCCCAGAAGCCTCGTGCTGTCCAGGACTGCTCACTGTACTTCCATTATCTGGCCTAATCTCTCTCCCCAATCAAAACTGATTCTTCCTTTCTCAGAGAAGCCAGAGGCCTTGAATTCAAACCTTGGCTCAACCACTAGAACTATACGACCTTGGGCGAATCTCTAGGCCAGTTTCCAAATCTTCAAAATGAGGGAGTTGGGTTAGATTTTGGTGATCCCTAAAGACCCTTCCAGCTCTCGATCTTAGGATTCTATGATGAGATAGGTACTTTCAGAGGCCTTCTCTTTCCTTTTCAAAAATGACAGCACAAAGGGTTATCTGATAAACTAACCAGCAGCTGAGGTGTGGATGACTGATAATAGAGTAATGTGTTTATCCTTCAGGGGTATTTACATTTTACCCAGGGGCCTGGTAGAGACAAAATGATTTTCTAATTGTTGGGTGTGGGGATTTTTGTTGTCTTTTTCCCTCTCCTAACACTATCAAATGAAAGTTTTGTGGTGTAGAAAGAATACTCCTTGGACCTGAATCCCGGAGATGATTGGATTAGTGCAGAGAGCTGGACCTGGAGTGAGGAAACCAGTGATCCCATAGCCATTTGGACAAGTCACTTAACCCCTGCTTTCCTCAGTTTCCTCATCTGTAAAATGTAGATAATAATGCACTACCTCCAAGGGTTTTTGTGAAGGTCAAATGAAATATTTATGAAAATAGTTTAGTACATGGCCTGGCACATTAATAAATGAGTGTCGTCTTCTTTATTCAAGTTCTGCCTCTGTCATTTGTTAGCTAACATGGCCATGGACAAGATACTTCACCTCACTAATCCTCATTTTCATCTGTAAAGTATAGGTAACTGCCTTAGATTAACTATATGATAGACCAAGTATAAGAAAAGTGATGTGTCAGCTTTAAAATACCCTGCTATCCTGGGCCCAGTCTCACCACACAATGGAAAGTTGATTCTACCCCCAGTGAGTGGCCTCAGAACAGCCATTTTCAGGGACAATACTGACATGTTGCTTGAACTGAGTGAATTCTTGCAGCTGCTTTAATAACATTCTCCCCTCCCTAACTTTGCTCACACTGTACTTTATCTGCAGAATATTCTTCCTCTCCTTCTTTTATGTCATGAATTGCTGTCATTAACCTTTTAATTCCTGACTCAAAAGATGTCTTCTCTAGGAAATCTGACATGATCTTTTTAGGAGGCAATGGCTTAACTGGATGTTCTTCCCTTTGACCTGACAAAGCACTTTGTTTTTAATGTTCTAATGTACTCCTACACATTATTTTATATTATAAGGAATTGGGCATGTCCATCCACACAGGAAAAAACAAGTGGATGAAGAAGTCCAGATTTCAACAAGCATTTGAAGGGGGCTCGTGCAACATTAAATATATCCAGGGCAAACAGTTCAGATGGACAACAAAACTCAGCCCAAGGTTGAACATTAGGGTAATATAGAAAATTGCAAAAACTCTTTTCTAGACCCTATGCTTCCTGTGACTTTTTTATACTGTTTTCAATTCTAAAAAAATCTACTGTTTTGGTCTAGCAACAAGACATGATAGAGTATTGCCTCTGAGGCATGAAATATAAGAATCACACAGCACAATGGAGAGGCATATGATGGTTATGACCAGTGTATAACCAATAAGGAACTTCAAAGAAAAAGAGTAAAGAATGTAATCAAGGAATTATATGATAGGAGACTATGGAGGAAGTCAAGATGGCAGAGTAAACACAGGGACTCTTCTGAGGTTTTTCAAATTCCCCTCCAAAATTAAAATAATGCCTCAAAACAAATCCTGGAGTGGCAGAACCCGCAAAAGGACATGATGAAAAAATTTTCTAACCCAAAACAACTTAGAAGGTCAGCAATAAGTTCTGTCTTACTGGAGTGAGAGCAGAGCAGAGTCTCACATACACCATGACCTGGAAGCAAGCAACAGACATTGGGGCAATGGAATCAGCAGCAACAACTTCAGGAAATCATCCCACAGATAGTAAAGGGGTAGAATAACTGGTCAGGAGATTACAGGGGACCTTTTGCTGGCACTGGGGTCAAGACTCTGCCCATATGCAGTTCCTACTTTCAGTCTCAGGGTGGAAAAAGCATTAGCAGGAGCAGGGACTCTGGTCACAGTTCCAGGGCAGAAAAGTATGTTTGTGATCACTTACAAACAAGGGCAAAGGCCAGGACAGCACAGACCACCTCTCTCCTTAGATCATGCTACCTTGAAAGAACTGAAAACTTAAAGACCCTCATAACTGTACCTGAAAACAGCAGCACACAAAAAACAGAAACTTGGGACAGTGTCCCCATTGACCCATAAGCAGAGTGCAACTTTAACACAAAGTTAAAATAGAAATAGGCAGAAAAAATGAGCAAATAGCAGAAAAGAATCTGACTATAGAAAGTTACTATAGTGACAAGGAAGATCAAAACACAAATTCAGAAGAAGACAACAATATCAAAACTGCTACATCCAAGGAGTCAGAAAAAAAAATATGAAGTGGTCTCAAGCCCAAAAAGAATTCCTGGAACAACTCAAAAAAGATTTTAAGACTCAAATTAGAGAGGTAAATCAAAAATTAGGAAAAGAAATGAGTGACACAAAAGAATCATGGAGAAAGAGTCAACAGTTTGGTAAATGAAACACAAAAATGTAAAAAAGATGTGCAAAAATTCACAGGAAAAAAAACTTCTTAAAAAGTAGAAATGACCAATTGGAAAAGGAATCACAAAATCTTACTGAAGAAATAACTGCTTAAAAATTAAACTTGGACAAGTGGAAGCTAATGACTCCATGGGACATCAAGAAACAATAAAACAAAATCAAAAGAAGGAAAAAAATAGAAAAAAAATGTTCAATATCTCATTGTAAAATCAACTGACCTGAAATAAAGATTGAGGAGAAATAATCTGAGAATTATTGGACTACCTAAAGCCATCATGAAAAAATAAAAGAATGTAGATATTATATTTTTAAAAAACTATCAAGGAAAACTGCCCTGATATCCTAGAACCAAAGAGTAAAATAGAAATTGAAAGAATCCACTAATCACCTCCTAAAAGAGATCTCAAAATGAAAACTACCAGGAATATTATAGACAAATTCCAGAGCCCCTGTGTCAAGGATAAAATATTGCTAACAGTCATAAAGAAACGATTGAGATATTGTGGAGCCATAGTCAGAATAATTCAAGATTTAGCAGCTTCTACATTAAAGGATAGAAGGGCTTGGAAGATGATATTCCAAATGGCAAAGGATCTAGAATTGCAATTAAGAATCACCTACCTGGGAGCAGAGTCAAGATGGCAGCATAGGAGGAGGAGAAATCCACAGCTCCCCCCATAACCACCTCAAATACTTATAAAATATGATTCTAAACAAATTTTAGAGTTCCAGAACCCACAAAATTACAGAAAAACACATCTCCCACTGAAGGCAGCCCAGCAGGTGGATGGGAAGGGCTCATCACAGAGTGCTGGGAGCTGAAACCAGCCAGGACTGAAACCATGGCTTAACCCCTGGGGCAGCCAGGACAAGCTGCAGCTGGAGTGCTCGGGAGAGTGGATCACTGGCAGCTGTGGCAGTTTCCAGAAATATCAACCCATAAGAACCAAAGACAAAGTGAAAGGTCAGTGGAACTTGGCTAAATTTGGGAGAGAGAAGTGGGTCTGGCCACTGGCCCCCAGTGCAAGAAAGCAGCACAGCCCCTCCAGCCACCTCCATGTGACTGCTTCAGAGCTCCCAACCTGCAGATTGCAGGCAGGTCAAGCAATCATTCAGAGGCTAAATGCTCTTGCCTTAATCTGCCTGCATTGGGATTGTGGTCTTGGGTGGTGGTTCAGATGTGTGTGACCAGTGAGCCAAACCTGGTGGGTGCTGCAGAGATGGTGGCCTCCTAATAGCTCCAGCAGCTGCAAAAACTCCAGAGATTTGGGACAAAACTCTTCCCCCAGGAAGCACAGATCTACTGTGGCTCAAAAATCAAGTTAACTGATTGGCAAAATGAGCAGGCAAAGGAAGCAAACCAAGTTCAGCAATCCAACTTTAGACTGCTTTTTGGGGGATAAAAAGGATCAAAGTGCAGAACAGGAGGAAGACAACACAATCAGAACTCCTACACCAAAACTTTCAAGAAAAATGTAGACTGATTACAAGCTATAGTACAGCTTAAGAAAGATTTTGAAAATCAAATAAGAGAAATGGAGGAAAAATTGGGAAGAGAAACGAGAATGATGCAAGAAAATCATGAAAAGAGAGTCAAGAATATGACTGAAGAAAATAATACCTTAGAAAATAGATTAGCTCAAATGGCAAAAGAGGCACAAAAAGCAAATGAGGAGAATGCCTTAAAAAGTTGAATTTTCCAGATAGAAAAAGAATCTCAAAAGCTCACTGAAGAGAATAATTCCTTCAGAATTAGAA
>CM053595.1:47831205-47853129 GCA_028646575.1 Pseudocheirus occidentalis | reverse complement strand
CTCAAGTCCTCCTGACTCCAGGGCGGATGTTCTATTCACTGTGCCACCTAGCTGCCATGGCCTCAGATCTTATAGGACATCAAAACTATTAAGGACCTCCAGAGAGATGCATTACAATATGGCAGATCTCAATAAATCTAGGCTCTGTATCATGTCCCTTTTATTGGTCCTTAATATAATTAATTGGCAGTTACCTGTTAACAGTGCAGAGCCTGGAGTTAGGAAGGTTCATCTTCTTGAGTTCAAATCTGACCCCAGACATTGATTAGCTCTGCAACCTTGGACAATTCACTTACCTCCATTTACCTCAGTTTCCTCATCTGTCAAATGAGTTAGAGAAGAAAATGACAAATGACTCCAGTATCTTTGCCAAGAAAACCCCAAGTGAGGTCATGAAGAATGTGACATGACTGAAGACAACTGAACAACACCAGAAAATCATTATTGATATTCACCAGGAAGTATCATGACATAGTGCAGTGGTCATCAAGGTGTTGTCCAGGGACCCATAAGTATCCCAAGGACTTTTTCAGGGAGTCTATGAAGACAAAATTATTTTTATAATATCACTAAGATCTCTTAATTTCTAATATAGTAAATATTGATTGGTATAACCTATATAAGCCAAAGTTCTTTGGGGAGGTCCTTAATAGTTTTAAGAGTTTAAAGGGGTCCTGAGGAGGAAAAAAAGAGAATTGTTGGGATAGTAGAAATAGCACTGCATTTAGATTTAGAAAGATTTGGGTATGAATACTGCTTCTGTTCCTTATTAGCTGTGTGACAATTAGCAAATCAAGTAAAGCCTCAGTTTCCTCAATTGCAAATTTTAATAATTCAGAAAAAAAATAATTTTTTGGACCTAGTCTTTCTTGTGGTGGGTTATCTTTGTCCTCTTTGGTACCCCTTTCTTTTCCTTGAATCTTCCAGTAGCCATCCTAGCTAAAAAATTCTACTTTCTATGCAACCTTAATGAAATGGTACTACCCTACTATTGACATCAGAAGTGGGGAAACCAATCAGATGTATCTGATATTTCTGCCCCACTTTATACTAAGGATGTTTCTTTGACTGTATGTCTTCTTCTTTCTACAATTCTATAATACTGTGCGAGCTGGGCAACCCAGGAATGAATTATATAGGAAGAGAGGAAATATTTTTCTAAGAATCATTGTATCTTTTGTGACCATACACAAACTACTTTCTCTCTCTGGGCTTTACTTTCCTCATTTATAAAATAAAGGGGTAAGACAAAGATGTGTTGATAAATGTTTAACAACCAGCACTGGGGGAAGAGGGGGATGTTGATACATGCATGACACACTTTTAAATTAAAGCTATTGTATTAACATTTTCTCCATCACTTTTAAAAATTCTAGATAATTAACAAAACAATAAATCAAGCCCTGATTTTCAGCATTTCTGTCTCCCAAGATGTAAATGCTCATATTTAAAATTTAACAATGGCTCTTAGAGCTAGTGAAAACTGTTCCAGCACAGTCCTCATGGGCTAAATGCTCTCTAAGGTCCTCACCAGATCTGATCTCCTATAATACTTCAAAACTGGATCAGATACATTATAAATGAGAGTGCCAGAGACAGGCAGGCAGAAGCTGTATTTTTAATAAGATTATACCTATTTCTGGAACATTTTAAAGATTACAAAGTGATACAGAATGTACTAATATTATTAACTCTATCCTACTGATTCAGAAAACTAAGGCTCTTAAAGGATCATAGAGGCCCAGCTTGTAAGTATGGAGCTAGGAAGATAACAATTAGAGCTTTCTAATGGACTACCTTGGAAGATAAGGAGCTTTGCCTTGTTAAAGCTTCATAGAATCATAGATTTGGAACTAGAAAAGACCTCCAAAGCCATCTTGTCCAACATTCACCTCCCCCTGCCGTTCTTCAGACAAGACTTGAACCTATGTCTACCTGACTACAAGATTAACCCTCAATCCATTATATTTTTCCATTGTCTCTCATTACTGCCATACTTGATGCCAATGGCTATAATCAAATGCAATGTGAAATGACTTATTAACAACCAATCATTTGACAGGCATAATCTTCTCAGCCTTGATCACCTATATGTGAGGATACTGAGGTCCAACAGATGAAGTAATTTACTCAGGGTCACACAAGTATTAGATATCAGATAATACAAAGCCATGAAGAAGCAGCTTTCCAGAGGATGGCTGCGGTGAACAGCTTTCAAGGTTCTGATTACACAGTAGAGTGAACACTTTATTTATTCAGCAACAAATCAAAGCAAAACATTCACTGAAAATCAAGGTATAGCATTCACAATGTTACAGCTTATCACAGAAAATCAAAATACGGCATTCACAATGACATAATAACTTATGACTAAAATGTCCACATAGTTTTCACCAAAGTGGTCACAGAGTTATGAACAATTTACAATCATTTAGTCAATCACTTAGTAATTCAATCATTCAATCATAAAGTATGAAAGGTCAAAGTCCTCCACACATGGGGCACACTAAGTTACAAATCAGTCATTATTCAGTCATCAGTCACTATTCAATCCTCAGTCACTACTCAGTACCCTCTTAAGGAGTAATGGGAAATACACAGGCAATCCTCCCCTCAGTCACAAATAAATCATAGTTCCATCACTACTCTGTACCCATGGAGAGGTCTTTTGCTCTTGACTCAAGGCAGGCTTTCAGCTTCCCTGGATCACCTTCTATGGTCCCAGTTCCTAACTAGACTCACCAAACTGTCACCTGGGTTCAAAAGCAGACAGCTCCCAGTTCTTTGTCCAGATCTCTGGGCAGTTTCTGTTCCACACTGAAATTCACAGTGTCCCGTCTACCTGAAATCCATCACCATCTCTGTTCCCAGGTAGTCAAGGCTTAACAAAGCCACATGGGTTCGTACAAAGTACTGGCATCACAGTCATGCTTCCTCAGTCTTCTGCAGCTCCAGCTGGCCCTCAGAAATCCTCAGCAGCTCCAGTTGACCCTCAGAAGTCGTCAGTGGCTTCATTCTCAAAATCAAAAACACTTTCTCCCATTCTCAAAATCACTTTTTCCACAGAAGTTCCAGTCCAGCAGCAGCAGCCCAGCTTTCAGGTGCTCATCGCAAGAAGTTCTAACTTTCACAGCTGGGGTTTTTCCCTATATACAGTATTGATTCTCCCTGTTTAGTCCCTTGATGTCACATCAGCAACAGGGGTTCATACCTTTTGTTTCTTTGACAGAGGCTTACTTAGAAACTAGGAGCTAAGTACCTGTCAGCTTCCAATATAAAGGAATCTTCAAATTTCATTATTATTACAGATATTCCTTCTGTATCCATCACTGGACTAGGTATTGGATGGTGGAGAATGTAAAAATACCTTTTAAAAATTCCTGTCTCAAAGGGATGCCCATCAGTTGAGGAATGGCTAAACAAGCTGTGGTATATGATTGAAATGGAATATTATTGTGCTGTAAGAAATGAAAAGCAGGATGATTTCAGAAAAATCTGGAAAGACTTACATGAACTGATAAATAGTCTAGTGAACACACTAAGGAGAATGTTATACACAGGAACAGCAATATTGTTTGATGAAGAACTATACATGACTTAGCTATTCTCAGCAATACAACGATCTAAGACAATCCCAAAGGACTAATAATGAAGCATACTAGCTACCCCAGAGAAACAGTTGATATTGTTTCAGTACAGACTGAAGCATGGTATTTTTCAATTTCTTCCTTTCATATTTTTCTTTTAGTTGAGTCTTCTTGTAAAAAAAATATTAATATTGAAGTGTTTTACATAATTGACATGTATAACCTATATCTGATTGCTTACCATCTCAGGGAGTGTGGAAGGGAGGTAAGGAGGGATAGAATTTGGAACTCAAAACTTGAAATAAAAATCTTTAAAAATTAAAAAAAATCCTGACCCCAAAGTATCTGAGCACAGAGGGTTTTGTTCGAGGGCATAATGCTTGGCATTTTTCTGTGTCTGTCTCTGCGTGTGTTTTAAAAGGTAAAGAATTGATGAACACAAAACACTGTGGAAATTCCAAAATAAACATCATAACCCAAAGCCTGAAGGGCATGTGTGAGTAAGAGGGAAGGGGGAGGAGGGCAGAGGGTAGGTGACGTACATAGCGGTTTGTCTGGAGTGCACAGTTCTACAATGTTGTAGTTACCCTCTAGATTTATTAAAAATGCCAATCTAACAAGCCCTTATGGCCCCCAGCCCATGGAAAATGGCTTGCTGTGTTTTGAATGGCACGAAGTTCCAGGCTGGGGCTTTAAATCAGATCAAGATGTGTTGGTGGCTCTGATGTGAACAACAGGAGAAATTCAAAGCTCTCTGGAGTTAACCTGCAGACCCTCCTGACTGATGCTTATCAATACTACAATAGAAAGTGGAGCCAGGAGAGGTGAATTCCTCACACCCTTGATTTCATTGGTATGTGTTATATCTTTTCCCCATTGAGATATAAAATGTAATAGATAAAACCTTGATCCAACAAAGAAACATGGCATTCTAACTGGATGTGGTCTATGGAGAGACCTGTAGGAACAAAATATGATCCCCTTATTGGTGGTAGCCATTACTGTTTATCCTTCAGTTTTGTAGATGAAAAAACTTAAACTCAGTGATAAGATTAAGTGACTTGGCTAAGGTCAGATAAATCAGGAACATCAGAGAGAGAATTTGAACAAGTGCCTTCTGACCTTTTTACTGTGCTATGAAATGGTTTTTTGTGACTTTAGAAAGGGCTAAAACAGAGTCAGGAGCTTACTAGCTGTGTGACCCTGAACTTAACCTTGCTTGCCTCAGTTTCCCCATTTGTAAAATGAGCTGGAGAAGGAAATAGCAAACCACTTCAGCATCTTTGCCAAGAAAACTCCAAAAGTGGTCACGAAATCAGACACAACTGAAATACAACTGAATGGAGCAGAGTCAAGGAATCCCTCTTTTGGATTAGAAAACTAAAAGTCACTTCAGGGACTGTACACCTGTCTATCCATCCACATTCCACAAAAAATATATTAATTCATCCAACAAATAATTATTTGAGCATTTAATCTGTGTAAGTGGTATTAGGGGAGATACAGAGTTCAGATGAGATAAAGTCCCTGATTTCATGGAGCTTTTGGTCTAGTAGAGAGATAGGACACAAAACACATTACTCAAAGTACAGAACATTGCCTGCCAAGGGCATTGGAAAGGTGTGCATAGGGGGTAAGGGAGTCAGTCAACAAATTTTTATTAAGCACTTATGTATTAGGCACTTCTATACCAAGTACTGGTCATACCGATAAAGGTACATGAAATCCTAGGGGAAAATCATTTAACAGCAGGAGAATAATGGAAGTTTTTTGGGAGAAGGTGTCACCTTAGCTGTTCTTTAAAAGATAGAATTTACAGGGGAGAGAGGACATTCCAAGTTTGCATTTTCTTGTAGCTAGTGGAAATAATCTTGGTAATGTTAAATCCCCTAAATAATTGTTTTCCCCATAATGCATTTACACAGAAGTAAAGGAAAATGATCACATTCCTCCACATGCATCCAATTCCCTGGTACTCCAAGGATACCTGGGTGAGCTGGTAAGAATGTTCCCTTAACCCATAGAAATAACCACTCCTAAGAGCTACAGAAGATGTTTTCATGAATTGCTGGGGCTGAAAAAAATCATCACCTAGTGGCCTCTCTTCTGGTAATGAGAGTCCCTATACTTGAGTTTGGTCCTTAGATAACAGACACATTCTATACTTGAAGCCTTCTAGTACGATAGAACCTGTCAGACCTTGTGCCCTGCTGACCTGATCTTTAAGAACTCGGTCACAACCAAAGCATAATAAAGCATGAGAAGGGGACATTTTCTCACTAAATAAACAAATGTGAATAAATGAATACATAGATGAATACAACCAGATGGATAGAGATAGATGAATAAATAAAAATGAGTGAATGGATAGTGAGAGATAAATGAATAAAAATGGATGAATGAATAGAGATAGAGATGATAGGTGAATAAAAATGGATGACTAGATAGATAGATAGATAGATAGATAGATAGATAGATAGATATACAAATGGATATGGATAGATGGATAGATAGATGCATTGAAGGATGAATAGGTAGAGCACAGATGCATAGACTTTAAAACCAGAGATAACCTTAGTGCTTATCTAGCCCAGCACCCTCCTTTCACAAATAGGGGTCCAGAGAAATGAAATGATTTTGCTTTTTATCACCTGTGCATCGAGTGGTAGAGCTAGGTTTTTAATTCAGGTTTCCCCAACTCCAATTCCAGAGCTTTTTCCATGCCATGCCAGGCTGTGGCCTCTTTTTTTTTCTCTTAATTATGAAGAAGCACATACAATTTAACAAACTTCCTCTTGTGTTTGCTTGTTGCAAACGATGCATGTGATGTTTGGCTCCAGCCCTGTTGGCTTCAGCTTCAATTGGTCCTCCAAAAGACCATGTTTCATTTGTGATCACAGGCTTGAGTTATGTGAGAAAATGTTGATTCACAACAGGGTTCTTAACATTGGCAAGAGAAGCTTTAAACAGTGGGGTGGTTTCACTGAATTTTGTGTGGCTGCCTTATGCAATTCTAGACCTACACTGGAACCCGCAATATATTAAAAGAATGAAGGAAAGGCCTCTGGCATGTTAGGTGGACATTTGATGGCAGATTTATAAAAGACAAGGCTAAGAATCATACAGGATAAGAAGGTGTAAGAGGGGTTGGAATTTGCACTAGTAGAGATTATAATTAAAGACATTCCAGGCATTGCTCTAGTGGTCAAGAAAAAAAAATCTCACCCAGAAAAATCAGAACTAGGGATTGATTTTCAAGATATCAAAGAGAAAAAAAAGTAAAAAGAAAGGAAGAGATTCTATATAATATTTCCCCAACAAGGGAAGATGGAAAAGAAACCAGAATCAGAATTTCAGTGTGAAGAAAGAACTCAGGAGCCATTGAATTCAACACATACCCAAAAGAAATATCTAATATAATGTTACAAGTGGTCATCCAGCCTTAACTTCAAAACCTCCAAAGAAGAGAAACCTACCACCCCTTAAGCTGCCCATGACATTTTTGAATAACTCTCCTTCTGAAGAAGTTTCTTTTCCTAATATCAATCCTAAGATGGCCTTTCCCTAACTTCTGTGCATTGCTCCTGCCTCTGCTCTCTGGATTTATACAGAACGAGCCCAACGTTTCCTCCATATGATAGTCCTTCAAATATTTGAAGTCAGTTAGCATGGCCCACATTGGTCTTTCTCTTCTCTAGCCTAAACATTCTTAGTTCTCACAGCAGATACTTGTATGACATGGACTTATGGTCTTTCATCATCCTAGTTACCCTTCTCTGAATACTCTCCAGTTTATCAAAATCCTTGATCCTATGACCCCTTTGAATTTAACAAAATAAATCAGATGACATCTGACATGGATAAAGTATGGGGAAAATTACCAATAACTACTGATCCATGTGCCTGCTTTCTCTCTTTTGTTTGCTTTTAATTGAATTTTTTTCAACTAATAGACATGTATTTTCTCTCTCTTCCGTCCTCATCATTGAAAATGAATAAAGAGGGGGAAAAATGTATAATCAGGGAAAACACATTCCCACATTGTCCTTGTCTCAAAATATATGTCTCATTCTGCACTCTGAGTTCATGGTCTCTCTGCCAGGAGATAGGTTACATGATGCTTCAGCATGGTCCTCTGGAAACTTGGCTAGTCATTGCATTAATCAGCCATATGCCTTTCAAATTTGCTTATCTTTGTGATGTTGTTATTGTAGAAATTGTTCTTTTGTTTCTGTTCATTTCATTCTGTATCAGTTTTCACAAGTCTTCCCACCATATGCCTCCTTTTTCATCCCTCTAAAATCTTTCTGAAGATGGTCTATATACATAGAAATAATATTGATGAAAATATGTTTTGGGAACAGGCAGACTTCCCACATACACAATTAGATGTAAAAGATACAAGTTCCTGCTGTGTCCATTGTTTGTTGATTATTAAAAAATAAAAAGCATTAGCGAAATGTAGTTTTAAAGGCTCTCCTCCAACAAAGTACCTCCTACACATGTTTAGATCACAAAAAAATCCTTAAGTTTACTCAACTGCAAGTATATAATCACTACTATCAAAATCCTGTCCTAATTTTTGTGGTTTAGCTAAGCATAAGTAGAGAATACATATAAATCTGAGCTCCAGGATTATACCGTCAAAGGATCTGGGACTGAAAAAGACCTCTGAGATGTAACAGGCAACTGGCTAATGGGAAATCAGGACTCAGAGTTTCTTACCAGACAACATGGAGAAGTTTGGTAAACCTATTTCTAGAAAATGATCATATATAACAGAAGGGACTTGCTCTCCTCTTCAGGGCAGGTGTATCAGCAAGCACCCTAGCATACCCAGGGCAGCTGCTTTTCTAAGCAGCTTTTAGATCTGCTTTTCTAAAGGAAAGCAACTCAAAATGGGTTAACAATCTTTCTTTAATCAAATGAACATATCATTTACGTAGTTCAGGGAAAAAAGTCAGCACACTGAACTCCAGAGAATACAAATAAAGTTACAAGCACAAGTTACAAACACAAGTTACAAGCAGACCAAGAAACAGATCAGCAGATTCTTTCTCTGGATATGGATGGCATTTACCATCATGCGTCCTTTGGAATTGTTTTAGATCCTTGCATTTAGGAGAAGTGCTAAATCTATCAAAATCAGTTATCATAGACTTTGTCTGATTCTGTAAACAATGTTGTCCCAGTTCTGCTCACTTTATTCAGCATCAGTTCATATAAGTCTTTCCAGGATTTTCTGAAGTCTTTCTGTTCACCATTTCTTATAGTACAATAGTATCCCATTACATTTATATACCACAACATGTTCATCCATTCCCCAATTGATGGACATCCTCTCAATTTCCAGGTCTTGGCCAGCACAAAATGCTATAAATATTTTTGTACATATAGGTCCTTTTCCCATTTCTACAATCTCTTTGGGATACAGCCCTAGAAGTGGTATTGCTGGGTCAAAGGGTATGCACATTTTTATAGCCCTTTGGGCATAGTTTCAAATTGCCCTCCAGATTAGCTAAAATAATCTAACTCTCTTCTATGACATTTTGGAGGTTATACACCCGGGCACAAATTTTACAGAACCAGAGAAAGTACGTAAGTTATCTCAGTGAATTCAATGTGAAGGTGAACTGAGGAAAGGCTAGTGTGTATATATACACACACAGGCTCACAAACACACACATATATATATAAAGACACATTTTTGTGTGGATATATATGTAGTATACATAAGTGTATGTGTACATACATATTTGTATATACAGTATACACATTTGTGTGTATCTTATGCACACACACATACATGTATACACATATGTATATCATAGAGTTGACGGCTGTGTAATCACATGTGTGTATACATTATACATGTGTGCCATATACTATGGGCTTATATACATGTAATCATTCACATTTGTGTATATGCATACATCTGTTACATGTGCATGTATTGTGCATAAATGTGTGTATATTATTCACGTATGTTTTATGTGTATGTATATGTGTGTATGGTGTGTATAATGTAGTTTGGGATTCAGAAATGAAAGAGGTAAAAGAATTGTAGAAATATCACATAGCAGGAGTACTTTTTTCAATTAGAACAAGGATTCTTAATCTTTGTTCTATAAACTTTATTTTTTTCTAATATTTTGATGACTGCATTTCAATATAATTGGTTTCACTTCCTATTACAGAGGAGAAAGCCAGGCCAAAGGCAAGGCCATTTGCCTTGCCCAATGATAATCACTAGCTAGCATTTATATAGCACTTTAAAGTATGCGAAATCCTTCCCATCTGTCATCTCATTTGATCCTCAACACTATCCTGCCAAATCGGTGCAGTTATTATAGCCCAACACAGAAGCACAGATTCCAAGCATGAGAGGGCACCTCCGAGGGCCTCTAGCGTGAGTCATGCCTTTACTGGAATTCCTCTACAACATTTCCAATAAGAGATCATCCATTCCACCTTGGGATAGATGAGTGTCAAAAATGGCTGGATATTTTCTAACATATATATTTGGCTGAAATCCTCCTTTAATCTACACATTGGTCCTAGTTTTAGTCTCTAGGGTAAAGTAGAACAAGCCTTACTCTTATTCAACATGACAATCTTAATACTAAAAGACAGCTATCACATTTCTCCCTTGTCTTCTCTTCTCTAGACTAAACATTCTCAATTCCTCCATCCTTATATAACAAATAGCCAGCCCCCTATGGAATTTCAAGTAAGGCTGATAATAAAACTCATATTTTTATTGTACTCATTTACTTCTCAGCCCTGTCTGGCTCAATATATAGTCTCACTCCTGATCCTAATATGCTACTGAAACTGCTCTCTCAAAGGCTTTCAAAGATCTCTTGAAAAAGCATCTCTGCCACTTTGTCTCCATCTATCTCCCATACCAATAATCATGACTCTCCTCAAGACTTTGTCCTAGAATCTTCCCCCTACCCCCTCTAAATGATAAATTGAGACACTAATGCACTGTTGGTAGAGTTGTAAACTCATCTATCCATTCTGAAGAGCAATTTGGAACTATGCCCAAAGGGCTATGAAACTATGCATACCCTTTGACCCAGTAATATTGCTTCATTGGTAAATTTGAGTTCTCCTGGGTTCAAGTATCATTCCTATATAAAAAGTTTCCTAGTTTATCTATCCAGACTGAATCTTTCTCCTGAACATCAGTTCCATGTCTTTCACATCTCTTAGTACCTGATGGATATTTTCACCTAGATATCTCATTGACATCTAATGTGTCCAAAGCAGAATTCATATTTTCTCCACTATACCTTCCCCCTTCCAACCTTCCATATTTCTAAAGAACAAACCATCAAACTTTAGTGGACCAGATCTATAACCTCAGAACCAACCATCTATTATTTCTTTTTCACCACCCACCTTCAATCACCTGCCAAGTCCTCTGGATTATACACACATTTCCCACATTATTCTCCTCTCCACTCAAATGACTGTGGTAGAAGGTCTTCTTCACCATTTTCCTGGACTACTGTACTTTTGTTTTCTCCTAATTGGTTTCCCAGCCTCCAGTCTCTCCCCTCCCCAACCATCCTTCACATAGAAAACAATACAATTTTTCCTAAGGCATATTCTTCCCCTGATCATTAATCTTTACCAACCCTCTATTGCTAAAAAGGAAAAAGGAAGAAAACAAGCATTTCTTAAGCCCCTACTATGCTCCAGGCACTACGCTAAGTGGGTTTTTTTAATATTATCTCAAATTTTTGCAGCAGATTTCTCTGATAAAGGCTCTATTTCTCAAATAAGTTAGAAACTAAACCAAATTTATGAAAGTAGGGGCTTTTCTCTCATTAATAAATGGTCAATGGATATAAACATGTAGTTTTCAGAAGAAGAAATCAAAGTTCTGAATAGTCACATGAAAAAAAATTCTCTAAATCACTGCTGATTAGAGAAATTCAAATTAAAGCAACTCTGATACACCACCCCATATCTATCATATTGGCTAACATGACACGAAAGGAAAATGATAAATGCTACAGGGGATGTAAAAATCAGGACATTAATACACTGTTGGTAGAGTTGCAAACTGATCTATCCATTCTGAAGAGCAATTTGGAACTATGCCCAAAGGGCTATGAAACTGTGGATACCCTTTGACCCAATAATATTGCTACTAGGTCTATATCCCAAAGAAATCAGAGAAAAAAAGAAAAGGACCTATATGTACAAAAATATTTATGGAGGCATATTGCTTGTGGTTGCAAAGAATTGGAAATCAGGGGGATGTTTATCAATTGGGGATTGGCCGAAAAAGTCGTGGCATATGGTTATGATGGAATACTATTATTCTCTAAGAAATTATAAGCAGAATGGTTGCAGAAAAACCTAGGGAGACTTACATGAACTGATTCAAAGTGAAGTGAGCAGAACCAGGAGAACATTGTACATAGTAATAACAATATTATATGATGATCAATTGCGAATGACTTGCCTATTCTCAGCAATACAGTGTTCCAAGACAGTTCCAAAGGACTTGTGATGAAAAATGCTAAGTATCCAGACTGTCCTCTAAACAATAAGCATTCTATCTTATTTCTTTTTGCTTACACAAAGTATTCCCTATGCCTATAATGCAATCACAACTTACCAAAATTCTTATCTTCTTTCTATTTGAACTGAGCTTTCTAGACTCAGTTCAAGTACAATCTCTGTTGTGACACCTCTCCCAACCCTCTGGACCAAGGTATTAATACCTCCTTCAAGTTATCTTTTATCTATATACTTATATGTATACACAAAACCATAGAGCTAAACCTGGAAGGCACATTAGAAGCTATCTTTTTCAACATTTTACAGATGAGGAAACCAAGACCTAGAATTATAAAGTGACTTATCTAAGGTCACACAAGAAAGCATTCAGTAGCAGAGGTAGTATTACATCACAGGTGTTTTTTGTCTTCAAAACCAGGGATCTTTCCACTTTATTTCTCTGCCTCATGTTTACCCAAAGTCACATAGGTATTTAATGGCAGAAGTAGAATAACACGAATCCTGTGAGTTTAAATTCACTTCTTATTCTCCCATTCAGCTGCTTCTCACTGCTTTCTATGCCTTAACCCTTTAGTAGAATGTAAATTCTTTGAGCATCAGGATGTTTTTCAATGTTATCTTTGAACCCTTAGCATCTAAACCAGTGCCTTGCACATAGAAAGTGTTTTTAAAATGTTGGTTGCATTGAATTTTGGTATATAAATGCTTTGAGAAGCATTTATATGAACTGATGCTGAGTGAAGTGAGCAGAACTAGGAGAACATTGTACACAGTAATTGACACATTCTGAGGTGACTAACTTTTATAAACTTGGCTCTTCTCAGCAATGCAAGGAACTTGGACAACTCCAGAACACTCATGATGGAAAATGCTCTCCATATCCAGAGAAATAACTATGGACTCTGAATGCGAATTGAAGCATATTATTTGATCTCTTTTATTTCTTTCGTTTTTGTTTTCTTTCTTCTTTCTTGTGGTTCCTCCCATTGGTTCTAATACTTCTTTATAGCATGACTAGTATGAAAATACATTTAATATGAATGTATATGTAGAGACTATATCAATATCTGATGGTACACCATGTTGGGGAGGGGAGGAGGGGAGGGAGATTAAGGAAACTGAAAACTCAAAAGCTTAGGGAAATCAATGTTGAAAACTAAAAATAAATAAATTTAAAATTTTTTTTAAATGCTTCACCACAATAACCCTGCAAATTAAGTTGTACAAATTTTATTAGTCCCATTCCTTGGATATGAGACTAAGATTGATTCACACAAGTAAAATTACTTGCACAAGATCATAAAATTATTATCATCAACAACCCCATTCTCTCTTCTCCATAATATGGAGGAGTTCTCATTACCAATCCTATCTTCTTCACTGTAAACAGGCCAATTTAATGATGTGTCAGTACTCGTACTGATAAATTTTCCCAGGTTCTCCTAAACCCAAACAGAGCAAACTTCAACATATGAGTTGTAGTTTTAGACCAGGAAACTGAGAAGGAATGTGAATTAAAAGGAACCTTATAACAGATGATAACTAAATTTGGCAGGAAATCTACAATTAGACACTGAATATCAGAATTGGAAGGGAAATTAGAACGTAGACTGTATAATGTCAGAGCATCATGGGACCTTAGAAATTACTATAATCCAACCCTTTCAAAATGAAGAAAATAAACCAAGATTGAGAAGTGGCTTGTTGAAGGCTACATGATTAGTAAATGGTTACAACAGAAAAAAACACGTCTCATGACTCTGAGTGTAGTATTATTTCCATTACTCCATGCTGAGTCTAGAGAAAATGTGGTTTCCCTGCTCAGAGATGAAGGTTTATGGGAAATCAGTCACATTATGCCATAGTATGTGCTCACCTCCTTCACAAGAGCTTGAGTCAACTGAAAAACATCTTGCCCTTTCAAACATTACATGAGGACCAATTAGTCTTCTTCACCTATAATCATTCCTAGCAATATTATGACAATTTAAAATCCAAAGCCCAGTGCTGGATTACTCAGAGAATTAAGACCTGTTAATGACAATATATCGTAACATTTTGACAAGACCCTGAACTGCCAGCCATGGTGTGACTACTGGGCGTGGTCAAAAGCTCAGTTCTTCATCTAGAAATGATGCAAGAACATCAAAAAATATGGGGTGGAGTGGAAAGAACTATGGATTTGAAGTCAGAAAGCCTGCTTTCAATTGTCCAGATTTGTTTCCTTCTAGCATGACCTTAGGCCTCAGCTTTCTCATCTGCTCTTCTTTGACCTTTAGATTCCATTCTAATTCTGGATTATATCAATTTGACTAATAAAGCACTAGTCTATTTCCAAAGATGATTAGGAAAAAAGAAAATTAATCTATACATGTTCAAATGTTGAGAGTGGCTCTCTTCATGGTGGCAAAGGACTGGAAATTGCAGGGATGCCCATCAATTGATCAACAGGTTGTGCTTGTAATGGAATACTACGTTTTTTTTTCTTTTCGGAGGGGGAAGGCAGGGCAATTGGGGTTAATGACTTGCCCAAGGTCACAAGGCTAGTTTAGTGTGTGAGGCCTGATTTAAACTCAGGTCCTCCTGACTCTAGGGCCAGTGCTCTGTTCACTGAGCCACCTAGCCACTCCTGGAATACTACTTTTATCTAAGAAATGATGAGCTCAATGATTTTAGAAAAATGTGGGAAAACTTGCATGAAATAATGCTGAATAAATGAGCAGAACCAAGGGAGCATTGTATATAGCAATATTGTTCTAAGAATGACTTCGAGCACATGGGTTATTTTGACTATTCTGCATCCAGAGAAAGAATTGATGAATAGAAGTATGTCTAGAATAATTTTACACCTTCCTGTGTCTAAGAGTAGCCATGTTTGGGGCAGGGGGCAGAGGGGAAGAAGGAAAAAAACAGAAAAAATGCACATGATAATTTTGTTGTATATTTGAAAGAAATAGCAAGTTATACATAGTAGTTTGCAGTTTTGTGTGCAATCATCTTTTTATTGTACTGTTTTGGAAATGCTTGTTTTATTTAATAAATTAAAAGTAAAATAAATTATAAAAACACAAAATATTAGAGCTAGAGCTAATCTTAAATGGATGAAAGAATGGATGGATGGATGGATGGATGGATGATGGATGGATGGACTGACAAGTGACTAGAAAAAGAATATATTGAGTGCTTACAATGTACAAAGTACTATACTGTTAGGAATAAAAACAAAAAGGTAAGACAATTTGATCTCAATGAGATCACATTCTAATGGACTTCTCATGTACCTTTTTCCCCTGTGGCCTTGTCCTCTGATTAGTTCCTTCAAGAACCTTCATTTCATGGAGGAATCCCAGGTTAGTCTTGTCTTCATTCCTTTCCAGGATTCACTCCTGACTCTGTACTTTTTCAGCCATGCTGTTATACCTGTCCATATATCACCCCTTTCCATCATCTCCTCTTCCTCTCCCTGTCAGTTTTCTTTTATATGTCATCTTCTCCCCTTCCCTCAGAAAGAAAATAAGCTCCTCAAAGACAGGGACTGTCCTTCCTCCTACTTGTATTTGTTCACAGCACTTATCCCAGTGTTTAACCCATAGTATGTGCTCAATAAATGCTTGACCTGACTTGACATTCTACTGGGGGAGACAACCAAGAAAGGAAACTTACAATATAGATCAGAGAATATCAGAATTAGAAGGGAAATAAGAACACAGTACACTAGGAAGGTTTCAGCTATCAGTCAGATGGAAAGGTCCCCTACTTCTTAGAGGGCAGAAAGCAAAGCACTTGGTAATGCCTCTTTTTTATCATTAGTTCCTGATGTTGAGCCATTTCACAGTGCCAATGACTCTGGTTATGGGGACTTTCTTTTTGTGTCTTCATTGCTGTGGCTACAGTGCTTGCAGTAATAGTTACCAGGTAGCATCTCCACAGGAATTACTTTCCAGGATGACGGCTGAGGGCACTGTGTTGGAAGCACTGCCTTTCCCAGGCTCTTGGGGAGTTGTTCCCTTAGGGTCTGAAGAAGGATGGTGGTCAAAGTGGTGGCAGTGGAGATTTGATTTGCTTGGCACATGCTGCCTCTTGTCTCTGTCTCTGTCTCTGTCTCTCTCCCCCAGGGTTCCTTGCTCAAGTATCCAGCAGTTGGGAATAATAAGAAAAGCCTCCTACAGAAAGCAGAATATGAACTGAGACTAGAAAGAAGACATGAATTCTAAGAGGAGGAGATGAAGAGGCTGAGTATTCTATGGATAGAGGACAGTCAGAGCAAAGGCCCAGCATTTGGTACATGGTGTATTATGTACAAGAAACAGCAAATACATAATGTGACTGGATCATAGAGTGTGTGACAGGGATGAAAGTGTCAAATGACTGGGAAGGTAAGAAGAAGCCAGGATACGAAGAGCTTTACATACCAGAGGACTTGATACAAGATCCTGGAGACTGAAGACAATAGGGAATCTCTGGAGTTTACTTATGGGGGAGGTGGGGGTCACCTGGTCATACTTAAAAGATAGAAAAATCCCTCTGGCAGCTATGTTCTGAATGGATTGGAGAAGGGCGTCAGGGACTTTATTCAACCTTTCTGAGAGTCGCCTTCCTTGTCTGTAAAATGAGGTCTGGACTGGATCATCTCAATGGTCAATTCCAGATTTTAAATACATACATACATACATACTTAAAACATATATGTATATATGTGTATTGCATACATGTGTGTAATGTGTAGCCTTAAATACATATATGTGTGACTATACATACATATATATGCATATATATGTATATATGACTTTAGGATTAGAATGAATTATTTCAGAGGGGCTAGCTTTTGTTATTGTTGTTGCTGATTCTAATATCTAATTTTTGCATAATCAATTGTATTGACCACACAGTTGATTCTATTGGGCATTAAAATGGACAGGAATGCCGAACATTTGAACTATTCTCCATACTAATTTTTTCTCATGACCTTTATCTCAAATGGGGGTAACAGAAACAAACCCGTGTGATTTAGGTTAATCACATTCTCAAGTTTTGATGCCATTTCAAATTCTGGCAGAGACATCTATTAGAAAGTCAGACTTGGAGCAGACTATTAAACCAAAAATAAATCCCTTATGTAGGTCTCTAAAAATAAACCACCAGAAAAGCCTAGTTTGTGGAGGAGATTAAAACTTTTCAGAGGAGGAATAGTAAAAACATATCTCTGTATTTAACCTATTTCTCTACCCTGGGATTTATTAGCAGAAATTGTTGAGTTCTGTGTTGTTTCCATGCCTTGAAGCCTGGTACAGTAACTGAAGCTCTGAATTTAGAGTCATTATGACTTGTTGGAATCTCAGGTTTATTAAAGCATTTCATAGATTTTGAGATGGAAGAGACTTCAGACATCATACGTCCTACCTTGTTCATTCTACCACCAGTATACTCTTCTTAACCTCAGTGTTCTTCCAGGGATGTCAAAAACCACGGAACAGCCCACCAATACAAGATTCAAATTTGAGAGTCACTCAAAGGGTAAGAATGGAAAATGGTGAATATTAATGGGCTACATAAAGCACATGAACTATACAAGCGGCACCCAAAAAGCAGCACAAATGATATCATAGAAAGCATAGTATCATGAATTTAAGAGCAGGAATTGACTTTAATGTCATAGAGTAAAATCTCTCCGTTTTACAGTTTAGTAAACGGAATCCAGAGACTTAAAGTGACTTGCCTAAGATCACGCTGATAGTAAGTAGCAGTGCCAAGGACCTCTTTCTCCAAATCTGGTAGTCATTCCATTGTACCACACTGTCCCTCAACATATGATTGGAAAAAGAAGCTGACTGGTCAGATAGCAAGAGAGGGGGATTCTGTTTATTTCGCTTTGCATCAATTCATATTTCTTCCCATGATTCTCTATATCATCACTGACTTTAAAAGCATTTGAAGATTGTCTAGTTAAAATGAAAATGGACAAATTTCCCACTACATCTATTGAGGTTCCTGGGAATAGTTCCATATGCCAGGGTAAAACAACAACAACAAGAAAAATAATAAATACTTTGTACTTTCACATACCCTGCCTCATTCGATCCTGAAAACAAATCTGTGAGACAGCAAAATCTACTTCACAAATAAGGCAATTGAGACTCAGGAAGACAAATGACTTGTGTAAATTCACATGGCTAATACTTAGCAAAGCCAGGACTGGAACTTTGTTCTTCAGTTTCTTTATCCATAACATTTCCCACTATATCACACAGTCTTCATTTTCAGTGGGAAAATAATGTCTCTTCTTAGATTTGGTCACCCCACATATGCATAGTTCTGATCACACAGCCATAAAAAAAGGGCTGGGGGGGGGAGGGTGCACAGCTTCATAAGATGGCTAAACTGGAAGGGATGTTAGAGACCATCTGGCCCGACCTCTTGACTTTATGGGCAGCCCTGGAGTCAGTAGCCTCTTGGGATTGATGATGCCATTTCTTGACATGGTCAGAACATACCATGCTGCCAAAGTCATCTGTCAGTGTGACCCCTTTAAGGCTCCAATGTTCGGTGCCTCTCTAGTACACTTACCAAGCACCATTGTGTGATACTGTTATCTGAGTATACATCATTCAGTGAGAAGAGAATGTCCTGTCAAAACTTTGTATTTCCCCCAACATGAGTATAGAGCTCTCTTTTCATAGGCAGTAAATTAATAAAATCTGATTGAATTTCATTGAATTTGATTCTAATAATTAGAAAATTAGCTGGCATTTAAATGCCTTCTTTTACATAACTCAGTTGATTCTCACAATGATCCATTGAGTTGTAGACTATAAGTATTATTTTTCCCATTTTAGAGAATAAGGGAAGGAAGATGCGGAAAATTTAAAGTACTGACCCAACGTCACAAAACCAGTGAGTGTGAGAAATAAGATTCAGACGGAGGCAACGCTTGAATACGAGCCCAGCAATAGTACAAATAGGGAAAAAGAAGGATCTTTCCTTCCCAAACACAGTAATAGTCTTTGTAAGGCCTATCTTTATATTCTTTCAATTAGACAAATATTCAAATGATTGTATTTCAAAGTCCATGAGCCTGTGGAACTCTGGGAAGAGCCTTACCCTCTCAGTACATCAAGGACCTTTAAAGTGATACATTGCAGAAGAGTTTTGTATATGGAGCAATAGAGAGAGTTTGTTCATCAAAGAATTCTCTTCCACAATGACACCACAGATACAACTTTTTAAAAAAGCCTGTGAACTGGAATGATCTTTATCAGCTTTCCCATGTAATTCCTGCCACTCCCTTCGGCTAATTGCATCTTATCTTTGTGTATCTTGGCAGTATTTGAGTCTGGTCAATTCTTTGTTATTTACTATCAGTAGTCTCTAATGATGGTAGTAAGCATTCCTTTTTGGCTACATAGATTACAAAGCATTTTCCTTATAACAATCCTGCCATGGTCCCCTAGGGAAGGTGAAGAAACATGAATTAGCAGACAGAGCATAGGACTTGGAGGAAGAATGATCTTGGTTCAAATTCCACCCTGATCTGGTCCTCCATCAGTCGTCTTTTGCTCACCTGACAATTACAGGTAGTAATAATAGCTGCACCTACATCATAAAGTTGGTGTGAGGAATAAATAAGGTAATGTATGTTAAGTGCTTTGAAATCTTTAAAGTACCGTATAAATGTTAGCTATGGTAATTGTTGCTCCTTTTCATACAGGAGAAAACTGAGACTTCTAAAGATTAAATGATCCCAAAGTTATCCAGAGTTCGAAGCTGTACCTGTACCTCCTGGTGTCATTCTACATTTTTTGTACTGTTCTCCATTGTGTTCACAGTCTCCCATTGTTGTGTGCCTTTAGAGGTGCTCCATAACAATAATATCAAAACCAAAGGAAATAATGTAGCTACATTATTTTTGGGAATACACCTGTTTTGGGAAAATCCAACGTAATACATAAAAATCAAAATTCACAAGATAGATAATTTAGAGAGTACTGAAACTTTCCAAACTAATGTTTTCTTTTATGTAAGACTTTACCATGGGCTCTTCTAAATAGACAATAAGTTTTTTTAAATGGTTCGTTTTTTAAAAAAATACAGTTGGGGAGACTAGGTGGCTCAGTGAATAGAGCACTAGCCCTGGAGTCAGGAGGACTTGAGTTCAAATCCGTCGTCAGACACTTAACACTTATTAGCTGTGTGACCCTGGGCAAGTCACCTAACCCCAATTGTCCTGCACTCCAAAGCAGCAAAAAAAAAAATACAGTGAATATCAGGAACCTATATATGGTATAATACTCCATACTTCATCTTCAGTGGATCTGTGGGTTTTTGGATATGGGTACTATCTCCAAAGGTGAGTGCATATTGTGACCCACTCTAGCCTTCATCATTGGGGCAGCACTAAGCTGAGGTCCCTTGTAAATCCTAAAGAACATCCATCTGGACTCTTCAGTCCTGGAGAATGGGTAAATACCATAAATCATTACATTCTGCATACTTACCTATGGGTCTTTTGATTTTGTTCAGGGACAAATACAGCTCCTAATCTGTCTATCCATTATCTCTAATTCTCACTGCAAGATTGATCCAGCTCTTTTTCTAATTATAATGATACTTCTTGTTTGTTTGTAGTTTCTCATTAATGAGAATGAGAGTGAATATATAAATAGAGAGCTGGCCTTGGAGTCAAGATGACCAGGGTTCAAACTCTTCTTCTGATATATATTGGCTGTGTGTTTCTGGGAAAGTCACTTAACCTCAAAGCCTCCCGCTTTCAGAAAAGATGTATATCTGCCTTGGTAAAAGGAAGCTCTTCACTAAGAACTTTCAATATCATAAACTCACAGATTAGTTTTCTCCTCTTAAAATAACAATAACAACAACAACTATAGACTACACAAATGGCCACCATGCATCTCCCCAATGCCTTTTAGGTCACCTGCAATTTTGATATTTTGGAGGTTGTGGCCTTCCAAAATTCAAACATATGTATATATATATATATATATTTTTTTTTCTTCTATTGATGCTTCTATTTTCTTCTATTGATGATATATATTTGCATAATATTATATCTATAAAATAGAAGAAAAATGGTGCTTTAAAAAAAAGTGAGGAGTTTTGTTTGTTGATCAAAGAATTACTTGGAATGATTGATAGCACCATGCAACTTCATAGATGTAATCCACCCTGTTCTCTCCCTCCTATTCAATCCCAGGGCCACTTCTTATTTACCTACAGTGTCTATTCATGGTAGGGGTGCCCATGGACTAACTCCATGGACAGCTCATCAAGTGTCTAGTTTAAGTAAATATCAAAGTACTAAGGATGTCAGTCTAATATAATTTTTACTTAGGATTTGGGTCTGAACCAAGAAAGGAGTTCGCAGTCATCACTGAGTTGATCAAGGTTGTTTATTGGTAAGTTGGCAAGGATATTCAACAGGCACATGGATATTTCACCAAAAGTAATTCCAAGTTCCCAGATTCCAAAGAACACTAGAATACCTTGTGGCATGATGTTGGCTTCTGATGACTGAAAATTGCAGCCGCTCATGAAGTGGCAAAATGTTTGGTTTTACCTAACTCAGTAGTGGGAGCTCTAGGCAGTGTTATAACGCTCAACAATTATAGATAGATAGATAGATAGATAGATAGATAGATAGATAGATAGATAGGATAGATAGATAGATAGATAGATAGATAGATAGATAGATAGATAGATAGATAGATAGGATAGATAGATAGGATAGATAGATAGATAGATAGATAGATAGATAGATAGATAGATAGGATAGATAGATAGG
>CM053595.1:47792887-47830705 GCA_028646575.1 Pseudocheirus occidentalis | reverse complement strand
TTTAAATGAGACAGAATTATGCAAAGTCATCAACCTCACTCTCTCCTCCAGAATACTCAAAGTTCAGTGGCAAGACAAAAGTCAAGACAACTGGTATATTGCTCCATCCAAAATTTACTGTTATTGGGGATTATTATCTGCCTCTAATAACAAACCCAAGAAGCTGCGTCTGTGTTTTCTGGTTGAGTGTGTGAGTTTGTTACTATTCTATTTGCTTTGAATCAACACAAGTCACTGATTCTGAATCAGCCTTTAGCAGTACAGAGCGACCCAAATCTTAGCAAAGCATCATTGAGAGCTCTGACCGTAAGCAAACAACGCTGACCTCTCTAGTGAGGTTTCTCCAGTGAGGGTGTGTTCTTGTAGATAAATTCCAAACAAACCAACCAAAGGATAAAGCATATACAGGGGGAGGTAGTTATGATAACCAACTGCATCTGAACCAGACGTGGAGTACAAATGCAAGAAAGAAACTATTCCATGATATGGCAAAGAGAGTCCCCATGAGTAAAGTACATATGAAAACATGGAACAAAGACGGTTTGCCAAAAGTATATTTCATTGAAAACAGTGGGGGCGGCTAGGAGGCGCAGTGAATAGAGCACCGGCCCTGGAGTCAGGAGGACCTGAGTTCAAATCCGGCCTCAGACACTTAACACCAAAACTAGCCGTGTGACCTTGGGCAAGTTACTTAACCCCAATTGCCCTCCAAAAAGAAAAAAAAAGAAAAAAAAAAGAAAACAGTGGTGAAAAGCCTCAGAATGCTGATCAACACAATAAGCAATCAGCACTGCAGAAGACTGCTGATGGAGAGTGCTTCTCTTAGCAGAGGTGGGAATGAGACATAAATTTTCAGATATAGCCAATGTGTAGATCAATTTTTCATTTACCATACCTATTTGTTACAAAGGAAGGCTTCTATTTTGGGAGTGGGAGACAAGATTTGAGGAGCTATTGGTGGGTAGTGACAGTGATGCAAAAAGAAAGACTGTTAATGAAACTAAGCAATAAAAATGAGGCAAAGTTTAGAAGGGACATCAATAGCATTGTAGCTACCACATTCAATTCGAAATTTAGCACTTTCTTGCCAAAAAAAAAAAAAAAGAAAGTTGTATGTAATAAAGATTGACAGTTTCATATTCAAGAGCTCTTTTTCTTTCTTCATCTTTATACATGCAAAGGCTGAAGTTTGTTGACATTTGTCAAACTCAAAATCATAAAAAGTGGGAAAAAAGTTTTAAGTTAACATCATGGGTCATCGAGGCCTGGAATAGTTAGATACCCTGGTTGGAACAATATGTATTCTTTACCCATTTTTTTCTATAAGGATTATTAGGCTAATCTCTTTTGAGTGGCTATGAATTTTGTTGAGGGAGACCTTTAGTAGTCTAGGGTCTGGAATAATCAGAGTAATATCATCACTGTACAAGTGAGGTCCACATAAAGGGAACCTCAATATCTGGCATAGTACCTAGCACATAATAGATCCTTAATAACTTGTTAAATGAATGAATGAATCTATTATCAATTTTGGATGGAAGTTGTAGAAAAGCAGATTTTGGTTTGATATAAGGAAAAAAAAATTACTATAGCCAAAAAGTGGAATGAACTGTCTTGGAGATGTAATGAACTCCCTGTCACTGGTTGTCTTCAAACAGAGTCTGGATTATAGTTTGTTAGGAATGTTGTTGAAACAATTCCTAGTCATCTATGGTATAAACTTACTGCTCTTTGAAGTCATTTTTAAGCTCTGACATTCTGTAATTATGTGATTCTATGATACCTAGTACCAAAATCCACTGACACCTTAGCTGGGTTTAGAGATCTGAAGGTTGCTGCATTGGATGGTAGCACCCAGCTGAGATCCCATTAAAGTTCTAAAGAGCATCCATCTGAACACCTCATAAGAAAGTCTCTCAAATACTGGAGAATGGGTGATCAGCAATAATTAATGGACACACCTTCACCTCTGATCTCCTAAAGCCCACTGTAACAGAGTTTTTATTCAGTAGGCATGCACTCCCTGTCTTAGATAGAGTAGGCAGTTATTTAATAAATATTAACTAGATGGGTTAATGAAGTTGCCTTCAAGTGACTATAAAAGAAACAGTGCTGAAAAAGAAAAATAGGAGCCATCTAAGTTAAGAGAAAGGGTATCCTTTTCTGATAAGATCCTGGGGCTAGAAGAACCTGTTGGCTTGTAGCTTATCGCACTTTTCAAAGGAGGTCAAAATTGACCCAAGTCCCTAGAAATTCCAGAGTTGGTTCATGTTGCTTTAGGAAATAAATTTCTAGTCAAGCAGGAGAAAAGCAAAAAAGATCAAGGGATCATAGAATTTCAGTTGTATGGGACCTTAGAGAGCTTCTGTTCAGCTCCCTAATTTTTTTATCATGAGTTTTATAAACAGAAACATTTTAGTATATGAAGAACAGAAAAGGAGATTGTATATAAACTGAGTTTCTGTTATGTCATTTTAAAAGTACATATTAAATTTATCCAGATATTAATATATATTTATATTATGTATGCATATGTATATTATATTGTATATGTATATATTTCTCTTATATATGTATGTATTGCCCTACTTGCTTCTCTTCCCTTCTGAGTTTCCTTCTGCTTTCTTCTGAGTACTGTTTAAAACATTTCATTGATGTTCTTTCTTTCTTTTGCTTCCTTTTTTCTTCCTTTCTTTTTTTAAATACCATCTTCACTACTCCCCAGTTATCCTACTGAAATAAAATACTTCCCTGTAACACATAGGCACAATAAATCAACTCATTGGCCCTGTCTGAAAAATGTATTCCTCATTTTATAGCTCTGGTCTGCCATTTCTCTACCAAGTTGTGGGGAAGCCTGATTCATCATCTTCTAAGGTCATGACTGTTCGTTCCATAGGTCAGAGTTCTGAAGTCCTTTAAAGCTGTTTTCCTTTACGTTATTATAATAATTTGTAAAAATTGTTCTCACTTTGTGTCCTCTCATGAATTTTCCCAGGTTTCCCTGAATCCATTATACTGGTCATTTCTTGTAATATTCCATTTGTTCAGATATTCCCCAATTGATGTACACACATTTTGTTTTCAGTTCTCTCACACTGCAAAACAGGCTACTATAATTATTTTTCTACATGTGTACTCTGTATTCAATCTCTTTGAGGTATATACTTGGTAATGATATATCATTGGCTCAATAGTTCCATATTGCTTTCCAGAAAAACTGGAGTTTCTCCCTTATTTTACAAACAAGAAGCTTAAGTGACTTGACCAAAGTCACACAGCTAGCTAGTGCCAGTTGATGCTGCAACTTGATTCCAATTAATGCAAATGAGTCCCATTCCACTTCCCACCCTCTACCCCCATCTGCCAAGTGGTCTCCTGCAATCAGATTCCTCACTCTTCAAAGTTATAATTTGCATGTGATTCCAGCCCAATGGAAGTATTCAGTGTGGATCCAAATAATGTGCTTCTACACTTCAGAGGATTCACTGTTCACACTAATAAGGACGTGACTGTAAAACTCAGGTCTCATCCAGAGTTTTTATTTCACTTTACAGAGAAAAAAATTGAGGGATAGAGGAGCTTAAGCTACTTGCTCCAGCTCAATGGGGAAGGGGGGAAGAGTGAGAATTAGCTGGCTACCCCTTAATACTGCCCCCCCCATCTTTTCCAGTACCTGACAGAGCAGATGTTCAAGAGAGAGGGAGGGATGTAATCCAATCAGAGGGAGCATGAAGAGGACAGAGGGAAGCTGCCTCCCTGTCTAATGAGAAACATTGTTGCCAAACAGACTTTGGGGCTTTGCACATGGTGTGAAGTCCTTGTCCCCAAAGTGAACTCTCCCAGCTCTGAGCCCAGCAAAACGGGGCAACTCTCCATTAGGGCCCTTCTTTTCCCTCCCTTTTAAGAGAACAGCCCGATTGTGTGGATTTCACAGTCTGAACGGGACTGAAAGGAGTGGAATTAAGTTTCTATCACGGCTCTTTTCAAGGGGGCTGAGTCTGAGATTGGCCTCCAGTCAGAATATATGAATCTTTTGTATGCCAGAGCCGGGTTGCATTAATTGCCTCTTCTATTTCCCTGACACCCTTTTACAGTGGAAACGTACAGTAATTAACATGGGATTCTGCTGTTGCTTGTGTTTGAGCTAAAGGAAGCCGCTGCCCTGAGCCTGGGAATTAGGCCTGGGGACAGTACTGGGGGTGGGGGAGCGGGGAATGGAGCAGTGGATAAAAGCCATGCATTTTTCTACCTGAAGATGCAAAGTTAAGCTTGTAGCTGCTGCATTTCTAGACTGGAATCCATCCGCTTGATGTTGTTCCTGCTGTTGCTGCTGTCAGAGTCTGGGAGATGTTTTTATGACATGTGTTGTTAATAAAAAAAAATTTTTTTTAAACCCGACTGGCCAGGACACTGGAGGATACACCATAGGGAACAGTCTTTTAGTGGTGATAGGGGGTGGGGGTAGCAAGGGGCCCAGCGAGGTGACCTGATAGGGTCTTTCCATCTCTAATTTCTTGAATTCTGTGATTCTAGGGGCTCCCGCAGGCAGGGACAGAGTCAAAATACCGACACACCCTGAAAGGGACTTGTAATCACAACGGAAAACATTTTGCAGAAAGGAGATGGAATCTGGCCCCAGTGACTGGTGCCTGCCAATATTTTGGCTGGATGAGTTTTTCAAGCTGCTTTCTCGTCACTCTGAATCGGATGATTCACGCTGGTAGCATGTTGTATCGGTTAGCCAGTAAAGCTTCCTAATAAAAGACTCCTTAAAATGATTTTCCTTAAAGACACAGAGGAATTTGTTTCTTGCAGAATCAAACCAATGTTCTTAATCAAGGCTGATTGAATAAAACTAGCTGCAAGCAGAAAAAAGGGGTTAATTTAACAGCTTGTTGATGAAAATCTGTCACTGCCTCTCCCCCTGTCCCCATAGGAAAAGATGGTTTAAACACAAAGTTTTAAATGCAAAGTTAATTTTTTTAAAAAATCCATTCTCTCAATCTCTGCACTAAAGCTTTAAAAGTTCCCTCCACTAAAAGGAATGCCAATGCACTTATTTTGAGCTCTGAAACAAGGAATGGACTCATTATGCCTGTAATTACCAAAGGAGAGGTGGCCATGGATTAGTGTCACATTGAGCAGGGCAGGAGCCCTGCCTAGGAGGCCAAACTTTGGGGAAGGGGAATTCGGTGGGTTTCACTTGGGACTAGTTTTCTTTTCTCTGTCCAGACTCAACTGGCAAGTCCAATCACTTCATACCTGTCAGGGAAACCCAAAGATTGTAAAAAGGTTATATACCTTTGGGATTGGCAGGAACTTCTTGATACAGATCATAAAGTTGAAAGAAGGGACCTTAGAGGGAATTAATTCAATGCAAAATTCCTCTTTTTAGCATGTAATAACTCATATTTATGTAGTGATTTACAAGGATAATTATATATGTGTATGTATTTGTGTGTGTGTGCATGTGTTCATATGTGTTTGAAAACTGGGACCCAGAGAGGTGAAGGTGTTTGCCCAAGGTTAGAGAGGAAATTACTAAGAGTCTGGATTTAAATCCAAATCCTCTGATTTCAGATCCAAGGTTCATTCCAATAGGCACATCAGGTCTATTCCAATATACTCAGAATGTCTCTACAGGTTTATGCTGTTAAGTGCTGGAAGGATTAACAACAATGCCTTTGTATATTAAGGACATTTTCTTTTCCCCTTCCTTCCTTTCTTCCTTCCTTCCTTCTTTCCTTCCTTCCTTCCTTCTTTCCTTCCTTCTTTCCTTCCTTCCTTCCTTCCTTCCTCCCTTCCTTTTTGCCTGTCTACCTGCTTTCCTAGCATGGGGGAGGGTGTGCGTATGTGCTGAATTTGAAGTCTAGAAAACCCAGGTTTGAATCCTAGTTCACCTATTTACTATCATTTAATTTCTCTGGGCCTGTGTTTTTATCTACATGTAATAAGAGACTGGCCAATAAGAGATCAGTCTTTGGACAACGCTCATATTTGCCCTTCCTAGTGAGTTATATACAGCATGTACAATATTCTTTGCCTGCATCCAATCCAATGCTTAAAATATTGGAGAGCAAGTTTCTGTCTATGAATGACTGAGGGGATAATATTGTGATGAGGGAAAAAAGAAAATCTCCTCATAGGCTGGGGTGCTGGAAGTACTGATGACTCAAAAGCGAAGGGGAACAGTAATCAAGGGTAAATTCCAAAATTTCTAGTGGAATGATCTCTCAGCTCTCTTCCCTGTAGGCTTCTATATAAGGAAGACTGCTCTCAGCTGCGATGTTTGCCTAATATTCTTACCTTCTATCCATGTATGAGCAAATTCATTGTGCCTTTGTTTCTTTTGTGTTTATTCTTTCCTGATCCTGGGTGAATGACTATTTGGGGAGAGAACTGAACAGGTTATAGCTTTGTGAGTTTTGAAAGGTCCAAGGAGCCATCAGAAACCTCAGCAACCAGAGTTGGTAATAGGAACCACTAGAGATAGGTGCTGCAGCAGCCAAGTCTGGTGAGGAACCAGCATTGCAGCCAACCTACCTGCTTGACCCAGCTGTGATGTCACCCATTAGCCAAGACACTTCATTCTAGAAGGAGTTGGCCCCACTGAACAAAGGACTGATTCCACCACCATAATCCAAAGCAAACTTGATGAAGTTGCTGCTAAAAGAGTAAAGGACACCCAAAGTCAGGAGTTGTGATGTACCTTTGGTCTAACATGTTCCCTGACTGCCTCACTACTTTTGTGTTTTAAGTTTAAAGCCACTCAAGGGCTATTATGTATGCAAGCAGAGACTGTGCCCCCAATCTGGGAGCTGTAACTTCTGTCCTAGTGATTCCTGCTCAGAAAATGCTCTCTTTTAAAGCTAATTGGAGTCAACTAACTGACCATTATTGGAGAAAACACATCAGATAGGGGTTTATGAGTTCTAACACTGGAAGCCCCTAGCTCCTCAGAATTACCTTTCATTAGGACTCTAGGGGAGTCTTTGAAAATAGAGGTTGAGAGAATCAGCTCCAAGGGAGATGCTACATACAAAATAAAGAGTTTGTATTAGATGGCCTCCAAGATCCATTCCAGTTCTAAACTTGTGCTCTCATAAGTGTATGTAAACCTTTGGATCTTCAAATTCTAAGATCCAATCCTTCCTACCAACCTTTTATTTATTTGGTACATAATTATTTGGCTTGTCTTTATGTATATACATTGTCTCAATGAATAGAATATAAGTTCTATGAGAGGAGGAATTGTTTCATTATTTGTATTTGTGTTCAGAACCAAGTATAATTCTTGACACACAATTCATAATTAATAAATACTCATTGACTGGTTGATTCAAGGCATTTTAATAATCAGATGTGCAGATAAGAAATACCTTTCTACCTATATCCCTAGGCTTGGATAGGTTGAATTGAGTGCAGTGGAGAAGACTGGTCTCTTTTCTTCACTTGGCTACTACAATAATTCTTCATCCTTTAAAAAAAAAAGGAGTAGGATATTCTTTCAAGTTTAACATAGTGGGGCCTACAACATATTTCAGCTATGCAGAAGTCTGATGGAGCCTAATGGCTGCCATGGGGGAAACTGAGTCAGGTAATTGAAACTGGGAAATGAAGGCATGATCTCAGGGATGAAATAACATGAGAGATCAGGAAACAAAGGCAAAATTTTTGTATGCTGGTGCACAAACCAGTCCCTTCCCCTTAGACAGTCTGTGGCCTGTGGTCATTCCCATTTAGACTGACCCACCAACATTATATTCTAGTCATACAATGTAACCATTTTGCTATTTTTTCCCATGTTGGTGTCAATTTAGGTATTGGAAAGAGAAGAGAGGATGAGCCAGAGAACTGCCAGGAAAATTAGGCTTCTGCTTTGGTATCTGAGATGCTTACTGCTATGGTTGCTCCTAGACAGAACTGAGATCTGTACACATAAGTTGTTGGCTAGGTTTGTGGGATGCTTCACTTCTAGGGAGGATATGAGAGTTCCAGGATGGCAAATTATTGGAGAATAAGGCCACAGTAGTAAGTGGAAGATCAAAACTGGATCTTTCTTCCCACACCATACTTGACTCTTACGTTCAACACTGAGATTCTAGCTGTGCAACTTCTTTCTCTAATTCTTCTCCTTATACCTCAGGAGCATGAACAGTAAGGGTGGTCTGGAAAAAGCAGTACCCTTATAAATTTGCTGTGGAATTACATTAGCTATCCACTTCATTGTCTCTTAATAAAATTAAATTGAAGTGTTGGCATCTTAAGAATAATGTTGTTCAAATGAGAATGAGGGATTACTCACATCTGGGGTAAGGGCAGAGAGCTAAATCAAGAGTGCCATAATTTTCATAGTTAGAATGTTAGTCCATTATTTTTTTCCTTAGGCTAAAATTTTCATCAAGCCAGGACATTGCCATGAGCCCAGTGAGCTCTGAGCTATAGGAAAGGGAATGATCTAAGAGCTTCTGAACTGGAGGCCCACTGGAACGCTGTAGGGATACTACAAACTTTGGGAAAGTCAACACATGGTCATGAAAAACTCATGAAAACTCTTGGTGAGTGACTTGAGTATAGCATCATCTGGTGGCCAAATTACATACTACTACCTTTTCTATCTGGTTAATTAAGTGACAGCCTGCTTTTCTACGGGTTGCAAAAAGCAAGGAAGAAATCCTAATGTAAAAAAAAAAAAAAACAAGAAACAAACAAAAAACTATTGCTATCTTAGTATCAACTAAACGAACACTCAGCCTGTGCTATTTTCACATTAATAATCACCAGTGAAAACCAAGTAAAAAAAACAAGGTGAGATAATAAAGAAAACCACAAATTCCAAACTGTTATCTTGCTTTTAAAGGACATATATTAACTTTAATAATAATAATATAACATCATACTTTTCATCACCAGAAAATTGACTACTGGATAAAAAATAAGTCCAAATACAATGCTCCATGAAAATGCTAAGGCATGAAGAAGGTTGCCTGGAACATAATAGACACTTAAGAAATGCTTATTGTTTGATTGTGGTCTGCATTAGAGGTGGGAAGTATCCACATCAATTAAATTAGATTCTTGATTTATGAAAATAATGTCTTGTTTACTCCTCCATGCTTTTCCATTCTCTTTCTTCTGTGGATAACATTAGGGCTGGGGGAACTGTATTAATACTTATATCATTATATTTACTGTTAATATTATTCTAATTTATTTACTCTGTATCACTGTCTTTTCATATTTTTGTATTATTCTTATCATCTTTTTAAAAAAATTTAAAACTTCTTTTATTACTTTCAGATGAATAAATTTGTATGTTAAAATGAATGTATATGAATGTTACATTTGAATATTTCTAATGTTTATCTTTTTAAGAGTGCATATAACTTTCATTAAAATTATTGGCAAACCATTCTTTCTCTGCATTCCCTGTGAGATAATATTGCAAAAGACTTGGCACAGTTTCAGGTATATCATAGCCACTTAATAAATGCTTGTTTCCTTCCTCTGCATATTTGTCCAGGTTTGGCTGTGATTACTGCTCTTATAATTTTCACAGTGGCAATCAGGGCATATGTTTGTACTTTTGATTCCTCTGTATATTATTTCAGATAAGTCATCCTTATTCTTTATATATTTGTATATATTTATATATTTGTCACTTTCTTTATGGTGCAATAATGTTTCATGGAATTCATATATCAAAATTTGCTCTGTCATTTCCCATATCGGATACTAAGGTGGTTTCCCTGTTTCTTTTTTCCTACTATGAATTATAATGATAGGAAGACTTTTATATAGGTTGTTCATTATTTCCTATGCATTATATCCTTAGGGAATATCATAGTATACCACTATGTCAAAGGGTATGAACACCTTTTTAATTCTTAATGAATAATTCCATCTAGAGCATGCATGACACAAAATGATTTGTGGAGCACTTACGTGACTTTCTACCCAAAAATGTTTTACCCCTAGGCTTGATATTTGAAGCTTCATCATTTAAAATTTATTGCCTTTAAGTTTAAGAACTTTATTTGCCTTTTTATTTCACCTCTTTTTAACCACAAATATTCCTCGAGTGGCAATCCATTTGAGAATTTTTCTCAGTTATCAACTTTTTAGTAAGAATTGCGATAAAGAAGCATCCTTTTGCTAGGAGGATAATAATTGTATTATTTGATTGCAAGATTATCACAACTCACATTCTAATATTTTTATGGTTCATAAAGCCCATTGCTTATAAGGACCCCATATATTATATCTAATTGTCTTTGTTTTCTAAATGAGGGAATTGAGATAGACTAGAACTCAGACCTTAGAATTCCAAATTTAGGGGTCTTTACTATAGGAGACTTAGAGGTCAGTTGATCCAGCTCAGACCTGAATTCTCTCTCTAAATTCCTCCAGGCTTCATCGAGGCTCTGTTTCAAGAATTCCAGTGATGGGATCATTTGCTGCATCCCAAGATAGCCCATTCTGTTTGGGGAAGGCTTTAATGGTTAAGAAATCTTTTTTTCACATTGAACCTAAATTAACATCTCCTAAACTAGTCAAAATTAGCAAACTTGCTGCCTACTACAGAATTTTTAATTGCTAAAGTATTAGAAATGACTTGGCTTTTACTAAAGGTGAAGTCATATACTCTGGTCAGAAGAATCTATGAGTATCCAACAAGTGGTATATCACCTAACATCGGCAAAAGGTAAGAAGGCTGGAGATAACATTCTTTATTGAACAGATATTTATCTTGAGAAGGAAAAAAAAAGGTTTTCAGTGCTAATAGCAAACTACACTATTTAAAAGACAACAAGCGTATTTAGTATCTTCGGGGGGTTGTGGATATATTACAATGTCCTGTTCTCAGCTTCTTCCCTTCACACTTCTGTCCATTAACAAAAACTTATATTGGCATAGTGGGTAGAGAGCCAACCTCAGAGCCAGAAAGACTTGAACTCAACTACTCTTTCTGACATAGCAATTAGGTGAGTCACTTAACCTCTAAATGTTCTACACAGCTCCCTAAGACTATAAGTGACAGAGAAGGTACCATTCTACATTGTGGAGTTTTCTCATGCAAGAGTTCTCTACACCAGTGAAATGACCAATCCAGTCCCTATCTCTATAACGTTACAGCTTATTATAGCTCTTGGCATTTTGTTAAATGCTTTCCATGCATTATCTCATTTAAACCTTAAACCACTCCATACTACAGATATTATTAATCCTATTTTACAGACAAGGAAACTGAAGTTAAGTGACTATTCCATGATCGTACAAGTAACTGCCCACCCAGTTTCACCTATATCTTCTTCAAACCAGGGTTAGCACCCAATTCATTAGAGGATACTACCTCACAACTGAACCATGTTGTCTTTCTTATTTCTAATCTTATAAAATTAAATATAACAAATTTTAAGGACTTGGGCTCAACCCAAGAAGGAAAAGTTTTTTGGCAAGATGACCAGGGAGCTGTTATGTGGAGGCACCAGACATGGGAGAGGTTTGGGGGAGAGGGTTAGTAAGGATACCAGAAAGAAGAAGACTCAGAAGACATCTTGGCCAATTCACAATGTTCTCCAGCTCTATTCTTAATCATCTGGATCATAGGACGTCAAAGCTGAAAAAAAAAACCTGTAGACACTATCTAGTCCAAGTCTCTCACTTTATGGATAAGGAAACTGAGACCCCCTAGAGGGAAAGTGCTTTGTCCAAAGTCATGTGAAAATAAGGTAATAACAAGCAGCATAAAAAGAATGAAGAGCCTCCCATATCTGGCCACCCCATAAAATACTAATGGACACCTGTGGGAGAAGGTCAAGGTCAGCACAAAGAAAATTACCCCAGAACTGAGGTCAGGATGAAAGCATTCTTGGCAAACCTAGTGAATCATTAGTATGGTACTGGCCAGTAAATAGAAGAAACACTGGAACAAATCTCACTATGTCTCTTATTTGCTTGGCAAAGTCGCTTTAACACTCTGTACCTCATCCAGCAAATAAGGTAATAGTAAAGAAGCCACTAGCTACATTAGATGAATTCAAGTCATCAGGCCCAGAGGAACTAGATCCCAAGGCACTGGAAGAATTGGTGGATGTGACTGCTGAGCAACTATTAGTGATCTTTGAAAGTTCATGGAGGATTAAAGACATATTCTAGGACTAAAGAAGAACAAATGTTGCAATTTTTAAAAAGAGATTTTACAATGTAAAAACTATAAGGCAAGGAAATTTGAACATTAGAGATGGTTGATGAACATCTAGAACATGGCATGATGGTCCAAAAAAAACCAACATAGCTTCATCAAGAACAGGTCATGGTGGACTTACTCATTTTCTTTTTTGATATGCATGCCAGACTAACAAATCTGGAACTACTACATAGCTTACTTAGATTTTTAAAAACTCTTGACAAAGTCATGTCATCCATCTAATCCAACATGATAATTTTATATATGAGGAAACTGAGGTACAGAGAAAGGAAGTGGCTTGTTATAGCACCAATGCAATAGTCACAGTGCCAGCAGTTACTATAAATATACCTACATAGTGCTTGATCACAAAATGTAACAGACTCTCCACATAGAAAACAGAAGCAAAACATTTATTCAGACACCAGAAAACCAGATCCCAATACCAGGAAACTTAATCCCTCATAGAAATATTGAAGTTAATGCACTACTACATAGCAGAGAGCCACATTATCCTTTAGCCTTCCCACAAACTGACACAAGACCAATATTTACTCATAAATCTGTCTCCCTCTGATCCATCCTCTCCGCCAACCATGTCTAGCTACTCTGTCTCCCACATTCCTATGGGCTCTGCTCCACCCTTCAGCAAACTCCTCTCACTATAGGCTCCATGTGGTTACATTCAGTCTATTGGGGGGCAGAGTATATTTTCAAAGCAGGGAAGGTCTTCAAATTCCCTGAGGCTTATTAAGGGGAAGGGAAGATCTTTAAATTCCCGTTACCATTACACTTGCTCAAGGTTACACAGGTTGCAAATGGAGTGGCAACAGGTCATAGTAGCAGGCAGAGCATGAACCAAGGTTTTAAGATTCCAAATCCAGCCATTTTTGCACAGGAAAAGTACCCTGAACAAATGATATGTCAGATGTATATTCTATTATAAATTAAGGCATTAGTCCTCTGGAGTAGAAATCAGACTCTTCCCCACCCTTTCAATATCACCCACCCCCATGACCTCTAATAACTTCCCTCTGAAATTACCTTCCATCCACCCTGGACATATCTTGTTTTTACAGTTATTTGTGCTATGCCTGTCATATTAGAATATGAGTTCCATGAAGGCAAAGACTGTGTTTTTGCCTTTCTTTGTGTACCAGTCTTAGCACAGTGCTTAATAAATGCTTGTTGACTGATGATTTGCTATTAACTAGTTCCCCATAGACTGATCACCTCTAGGTGGACAGATAAAATTCATTTCCTGAGCTTGCAGAGCTGTACCCCAGATGATGTCCCACAACCATAAAGCTTGAGCTATAACATTGATGACACCAACTTTAGAAAAAGTGAAAATGAAACTCAGAGTTAAGGAATTCCCACTTTCCTTTACTTTCCATTGTCAAACAAATATGGCACAAGCTCCTGATCCTGGCATTCAAGGTCCACCACAAGCTAATTCCAAGTTGCCTTTGTATTTTTAGCCTTTCATAAGCATTCTTGCCATTTTCCATCACGGGGTGGGGAGGGGGGGACAGCATTGAGATGTAATGGAGATAATCCCTTTGGAACATGTGCTTTGGTTCAATGTGGGATGGAACAGAAATTTGGGCCTCTTGCATAATCATGTGCAATCTTGTAGGTCTTTCCTCACCCTTATGATGGGGCACTGCTTAAAAGAAGATTAGTAGCTCAATCAAAAAAGAATGGCTCACCCAAGTAGACCTTAAAAGAAATGATACTACCTTCCGATGATCTCTCTACCAAGAGTGTGGAGCCTCTGTGAACTTCTTTCTTAGACTTCCCTCAAAGAGAAAGAAAAGCTCTTCCCCAGCTCTCTACCCAGATATTGCAAGTGCTTATACATGGTAGCAAGCACAGATGCTGTCTAGGTGAATCTGAGACTACATCTCAAGTCTCTGCTTCTTATCAATATGTTAGGCTTCTTTCTCTGAGTACAAGCAATCAAGAGGAATGACTTTTCAGGAGGAAATACTTTAGGAGTTTGGGAAATCCTAGGTTCCTCAGTCTCTGGTCACTATTGGTTGGAGGAGTCTTCTGCCTTTCATGACTTAATTTTTATTTTTTAAAATTATTTTTATTTATTTTGTTAAATATTTTTCAACTATATGTAAAATAAATTTAAATCAACACTCTTTTTTAATTTTGTGTTCCAAATTCTTTCTTTACCTCCCATCCCCTTCCCCGCTCCTTTGAGAAGGCATGAAATGTGGGTCTATGTCTAGTTTCTATCAAACAACTTTCCAGTTTTCTCAGGAATTTTTGTCAAATAGTATATTCTTACCCCCCAAGTCTGGACCTTTGCGTTTATCAAACATTACATTACTATGGTTATTAACTACTGTCTACTCCATACAAAATCTATTCCACTGATCTACCACTCTATTTCTTAGCCAGTACCACACTGTTTTGATGATTACTGCTTTGTAATATAGTTTGAGGTCTGAGACTGCTTGGTCACCTTCTTTAGCTTCTTTTTTTTCTCATTGATTCTCCTGATATTCTTGTCCTTTTCCTCTTCCAGATGAATTTTGCTAATTTTTGCAGTGCTAAAAAATAATTCTTTGTGGTGTGATTAGTATGGCACTTATTAAATCAATTAACTTAGAAAGAACTGTCACTTTTATTATACTGGCTTGGCTTACCCATAAGGAATTACTATTGCACCATTTCTTTAGATCTATTTTTATTTCTGTGAAAAGCGTTTTGTAATTGTGTTAATATAATCCATGGGTTTGTCTTGGCAAGCAGACTCCCAGTTATTTTAAATGGAACTTCTCTTTCTATCTCTTGCTGAAATGCCGATGATTTGTAGATGTTTTTATATCCTGCAGCTTTGCTGAAGTTGTTATTTGTTTCAATTAGTTTTTAGTTGATTCTCTAGGGTTTTCTAAGTATACTTTCATATCATCTGCAGAGTGATATTTTTGTTTCTTCCTTGCCTATTTTTATTCCTTCAATTCTTTTTCTTGTATTATTTTCATTGCTAGCAATTCTAGAAACATATTGAATAATAGCAGTCCTAATGAAGATCGTTATTTTATTCCTGATCTTACTAGGAAAATTTCAAGCTTATTCTCATTACAGATAAAGGTTACTTTTGGTTTTAGATAGATAATACTTGTCATTTTAAGAAACTCTCCATTGATTCCTATGCTTTCTAGTGTTTTTTATAGGAATGAGTTTTGTATTTTTTTTCCCAAAGCCTTTTTCTGAATCTATTGCATAGCTTAATTTCTTGAGAAAGCTGCTACACCTCTCCTCTCACTCAGCTATAAACCCCCTGAAACCTCACTTCTAATCCCAACACTCAAATTAATCTGTTCTCTCCAAAGTCACCATTGAACTTCTAATTGCAGTGGTCTCTTCTCAATCTTCATTAATCTTCACCTTTCTATGTAGCCTTTGACACTATGGATCACCCTTCTTGCCTATATATTTTCTTCTCTCTAGGTTTTACTGATTCTACTCTTTCCTACTTGTCTGCCTGCCTGTCTGCTGCTTCTCGGTAATTTTTGCTGTTTTGATCTTCTTCTAAGTTATGCTCACTAATACTGGGTGATCCCCAAGACTCTACAATGAACCCTCTTCTCCACTTTATATTTTCTTGATTGGCAATCTCATCAATACTTGTAGATTCAGTTACCATCTCTATACACATGATGCTTAGATTTTTTTTTTATCCAGCTTGGCCTTTCTCCTGACCTCTGGTCTCCCATCACCAGCTGCCTATTAGATATCTAGTACTAGATGCCCTGTAAATATATCAATCTCAATTTTTACAAAACAGAATACCTTTGCCTCCCAAATCCTGTCCTAGTCCCAACTTCCCAAGTATTTTCAATTGAGGATACCACCACCCACCTAGTCTATCATGCTCAACTCCGTAATCACATTCAGCTCATATATCCAGTCTATTACCAAGTGCTATTTTTTTACATTCAAAACATCTCTCATATGTTCCTTTTTCTTCATTCATAGTCACTGGCCCTTATTGATTCACCACTACACTATTGTAATAGCTTTCTGGTTAGGATCTCCCCATTGCAGTCTACCTTCAACTCAACTGAGAAAGTTCTCTGCCTAAAACTTAGGCATTAAGTGATTTTTGGTACCAGACCCTTGCACCATAGTCAAGAATCCTTTGGGGGATTCATGAACTAACTGGGAGCCATTGCTTCATGTCAATGCCAATATCATTGTGAATCAATAGAATATTAAAGTTCAGGGGGACTTTAGAGATCCCTTTGGGCATTGAGGACTGTGGGATGTGGAGGATCCTCATACTTTCTTATTGGCTCTGGCTGATTAACTCTTATGGCTAGAATGGAAGCCCATGAATTGGAAAACCTGAGTTTCCTTTATATAGTCTTTATTGCCCCTTTCGTATGACTGTGACGTTGTTTCTGATATTATCTATGTCATAGTTCTTCAGTAATGAAACAGAAATGTGAAACCCTCAGAGGCAAGGTAACATAGGACCATAGAATGATTATTCTCTCCTACTTATATTAATAATCCAAGTCTCTATGATTTCATTTGTGTGGCTATTCACTCAACTAATGTAGGATTCACAGGATGTGACCAAAGAAAATATTCGCTTAGTTTAGCTGCTCTTCTAGGAAAATCGTCCTCATTCTCATCATTGTCTAATTCATTTAATGGTCAATCCTCAAAACTTTTCCAGTTTGATTAGGCCCAGTCTGTCTCTCCCAGCATCTTGCTCCTATATCTTACTGGGTAATTGACTCTGGGTTTTCAAAGACTCTGTTTATGGTAAAAAAAAAAAAATTCTGGTACAGTATATTGAACTGGAAAAGTTTTTTTTTTCCATTATATGTCTGGAACAAAGAGATCTTAAAAAGGACCATCTGATCTAATTCCCTCATTTTATAAATGAAGAAACAAAGTCCTAGAGAGTTTAAATGACTGGCCACAGGTCACACAGGAATTTGAACCTAGGCCCTCTCACTCCAAGGTGAGAATGCCCTTTACACTGATCCACATGGTGTCTACTCTGTGTCTTTTGTTTAAGGTCCAGACTATCCAAAACGTCCATCACTAAGTTGATCATGAGGTAATGACTTCCTCATCCATAGCAAGTCATAAATACTATACAGATACAGAAAAGTTGCTATCTTCATAGATGGAAAAAGTTCTAAAACAAAAAAGAATTTATTGAAGTATTGTGGTATAATCCCCTGTCAGATCTTACTTTACCCAGCACAGCTTTCAAGAACACATTTCACCTCAACACCGTGACGAGGCGATGGAGCAAGATCTCTTTCACAGAACCCATTTCTTGGTCTCCAACCTACACTATTTTGATAGGCTCCTAATTGGTTCCCCTCACACTGATCTCTCCTCTTTTCCAAGATATCCTTCATAGCATCATACATCTAGAATTGGACTTTACCTCAGAGACCATCTAGTTTATCCCACTCACTTTATTTTTCCTTTTTCTTTAATATTTATTTATTTTTACCTTTTTGAGTTCCAAGATGTCTCCTCCTTCCCAAAAGCTGCAGTAGAGAAGATCAACATTTGATACATGTGCATGCGTGTATATGTGTATATGTGTGTACAAACACATATTATGCATACATGCATGTGTGTTTCTTTTCTATATATCATGTTATGTATGCACACATGTATATATGCACGTATACATGTGCACATATCCATGAAACAATATGATACATAATTCCATGTTACCAATTCTTTGGAGGTAAATAGAATCTTCCTTCGTGGATCCTTTGTAGTTGATTTGAATTCATATTACTCAGTATAACTTAGTCACTCACACTTAATCTTTGAACAATATTGCTATTAATGTATACAACATTCTCTTGGTTCTGCTCATTTCACTCATTATTTCATGCAGATCTTTCCATGTTTTTGTAAAAATCAGTCTGCTCATCATTTCTTACAGCACAATAGTATTCCATCACTATTATATACCACAGCTTATTCAGCAACTCCTCAATACATCCCCTCAATTTCTAGTTCTTTGCCACCACAAAGAGAGCTGCTATAAATATTTTAGAACATATACGTTCTTTTTTTTTTTTTTTTGCCCTGATCACTTTGGGAAACAGATCTAATAGTGGTGTTGCTGGGTCAAAAGGTATACATGGTTTTACAACTCTTTGAGAATACTCTTTTGCACTCCAAAAATAGTTGGATCAGTTCACCATTTCAAACTCAGAGTATCATTGTCCCAATTTTTCTACAATCTCTCCAACAGTTGTCATTTTCCCCTTTTATCATTTTAGTCAATCTGATAGATATCAGACAGTATCTCAAAGTTGTTTTAATTTGCATTTCTCTAATCAATAATGATTTAGAGCATTTTTTCATATGACTACACAAAGCTTTGATTTCATCTTGTAACAACTGTCTGTTCATATCCTTTGACCATTTGTTAATTGGGGAATCACCCATATTCTTATAAATTTGACAAAGTTCTCTAAATATTTGAGATATGAGGCCTTTATTTGAGAAATCGTCTGTAAAACTCCTCCCCCCTTCCTGCTTTCCTTCTACTATTGGCTACATTGGTTTTATTTATACAAAGTCTTTTTAAAATTAATATAATAAAAATCATCTGCTTGTTTACTCACAAATACTTCTCTTATCCATAAATCTGATAGGTAGTATGTTTCATGTTCTAATTTATTTATGATATCTTCCTTTTATGTCTAGGAAATGTAATTGTTTTAAAATTATCTTGGTAAGTGGTGTAAGATGTTTGTTTATACTTAGTGCCAGCTTGCTTTCTGGTTCTCCCAACAATTTTTAAAATAGTAAATTCTTATTCCAAAAGTTTAAATCTTTGAATTTATCAAATACAAGGTTAGTATAATCATTTACTACTGTATATTGTATATCCATTTTATTCTACTAATTCACCATTCTATTTCTTAGCTAGTACCAAATAATTTTAATAATTTCCACCTTAAAATATAATTTAAAATCTGGCACTACTAAGCCTCTTTCCTTAATTTTTTTCCCATGAATTCCTTTGATATTCTTGACTTTTTCTTCTTCCACATTAATTTTGCTATTATTTTTTCTAACTCAATAATTTAGGGGTTTTTGCAATTTAGTTGGAATGGCACTAAACAAGCAGATTAGTTTAGGTAGAATTTTATTTTCAGTATATTGGCTTGGCCCACCCATGAACAATGAATATGCCTCCAATTACTTAAATCTGACTTTATTTATAGAAAAAGTATCTTATAATTGTGTTTGCATAATTCCTGTGTTTGTCTTGGCAGGTATACTCCCAGGTATTTTTTGCTGTCTACATTTATTTTAAATAGGGTATTTCTTATTCTATCCTCTTAGAGGGTTTTGTTTATGATATATAGGAATGCTGATGATTTATGTGGGTTTATTTTATATCCTGCTATTTGCCAAAATTATTAATTATTTCAGCTAGCTTTTATTTGAATCTCTAGGATTTTCTAAGTATATCATTATATCGTCTGCAAAAAGATAGTTTTATTACTTCATAACCCATTCTGACTTCTTCAATTTCTTTTTCTTCTCTTATTATTATTGCTAACATTATTAATACAATATTGAATAATATTGGTGATAATGGACATCCTTGTTTCATTCTTGATCTTATTGGGAAGGCTTCAAGCTCATCCCTTTTACAGATAATGTTTGCTGATAATTATGGGTAGACACTTCTTACCATTTTAAGTAATAATACATTTATACCTGTGCTTTCAAGTATTTTTAATAGGAATGATTGTGGTATTTCACTAAAAGCTTTTTTCTGCATCTATTGATATAATCCTATGATTTTGTTACTTTAGCCATGATATGAGTTATGTTAATAGTTTTCCTTTTATTGAACCATTTATACCATTGTTGTAGTTGTCTAGCTAGTATTTTATATTTTTCCATCAACATTTTTTAGTGAAATTGGTCCATAATTTTCTTTCTCTGTTTTTGTTCTTCTTGGTTTAAATATGAATGTCATATTTGTTTCATAAATGGAGTTTGGTAGAACTCCATCTTTGTCTATTGTTCCAAATAATTTATATAATATTGGAATTATTTTATCTTTAAACATTTGGTAGACATCACTTATAAATCCATCTAGTCCTGATACTTTTTGCTTAGGAAGTTCATTTATGATCTGTTCAATTTCTTTTTCTAAAATGGGTCTATTTAGACATTGTCTCTTTTTCTTCTATTAATCTTGGCAATCTACTTTTTGAAAGCATTCTTCCATTTCACTTAAATTGTTAAATCTGTTGGCATATAATTGGGAAAAATAACTCCTAATAATTGCTTTAATTTTATCTTCATTAGTTATGTATTTACTCTTTTCATATTTGATACTAGTGATTTGATTTTGTTTTCTCTTTTTTAAAAATCATATTAGCCAATGCTTTTGGTCAACATTTTATTGCTTTTTTTCATAAAATGAACTCCTAGTTTTATTTATTAATTCAATGATTTTCTTACAATCATGCCACTCATTTTAAAGATGAAAAAAATAGTCCCAAGGAAATTAAGTAATTTACCTAAATCAGGATTTGAATCGAGGTCCTCAGTCTCCAGGGTCAGACCTTTCCTTCCCTATTATACCATACTGCCTCCAAGGTTGCTAAATTAATCTTTCTAAGATTTAGATCTGACCATGCTATTCAGTCAAATCCTTCTGAGGCTCTAATGGCCTCTCAGATGAAAAAAGAACTCTTGAATAAAACTCTAGCTATAGAAGAACTCAGCAAATTGATTCTAAACTACCTTCCCAATCTTATTTCACCTTACTATCCTCCACAAGCTCTGGTTCTGAATAAACAAGATAGCTGATCTTAAACATTATTCGATCACCCATTTCTCTTCATTTGGACAAATTCCTCCTATCTGGAATACAGTCCCTCCTCATCTCTATCAGCAAGAATCTTTATTTTTCTTCAAGTCTCTGCTCCAACATTTCTTCTTTGTGACTTTCCCTACACTAAACTAAAAGTATTCTCTCCCTTCTCAGATATTCCTAGCATTCATTGTCAGAATTTCTCTTTTCCCTAATACTCTCTCTCTCTGTCTCTCTTTCTGTCTCTCTCTGTCTCTCTCTCTGTCTCTGTGTGTGTATGTCTCTCTCTTTCCTCTCCCTCCTCCCTCTTTCTCTCTCTCTCCCTTCCTGTCTCCTTCCCTCCTCTCTCTTCAATCATTACATTCATTACATGTAGTAGTGGCTTAGTAAACTTCTGTGCAGTTATCTAATTTTCACAGTGATCACTAGGATAAAAATACTGAAAGTAACCCTATTCTGCTTATGAGTTGTTCCAAGATCATTGAACCTTAAATACTTTAAAGATCATCTGGTCTCACCTTCCTCATTTTGTAAATAAAGACACATAGACTCCAAAAGGTTACACAGCTATTTTACAGCAAACCTAGGTTTGATTCAGAGGCAGATTCTCTACCTCTAAATCTAGTGGTCTTTAAGTAGACTATTCCTGTGAAAGTCTAAATTCACATGTGTTCACATCAAGGAATTTAAAAGCTTATTTTTAACCCTTCATAGAGACCTCTTACAGTCTAGGATCTTGGATTAGTTTAAAGACAAAAACTTAATTTCTTCTGCTCAGCTGCTATTATAAACACCGATCAAAAGGACTAGTGAACAAATGCAGTTGGCTTGGCTGGATAGAAAACGCCTGTGATTTACAGGGAGACATTCAACCTCCCTGCTCCCCCTCGGCGTTTTGAAATCTTTTTGGTCAGTAATTCACTGGCACATTGGGGAGTGCTGATGAATCATAACATTTTGAGGCCTCAAAGAAAGGAAAAAGAAAAGAAAGGGAAAAGAAACAGCAAAGACTCAGTGTTCTCCAGTTTAATACATGTTTTCATTGCTGTGTGATGGGTTCAGGCTTCATGAATAGCCACGATTTACTTATCTTTTGGATGGATGATTTTAAATACACGTTGAAGAAGGCTCTTGTGAAACTGACCATTTTAAAAATAAGGCAGAACATCAGTGTCTTTGGTAGAGGGAGCATTGTCAATTTCTCTCCTGTCCTCTATTGCCTGTGCAATAGTGCCTTCTAAAGTCAATTTATTTCCTTGTGGCTTTTTATTCTTTTGATTCATGTAAACATTTTCATTTCATACTTCTATTTATAGGGTCATCTCAGAAATAGGTAACATTAGTTTGCAAGTAAGTGACAGAGTGTATATGTGTAGTACGAATTGGAGCGAAGGGTTGTGTTTCAAGACTCTCAGATCACTTCTTTTTTTGTACTGAAACTTGTTACACCCCATAAACATTTATTAATCACCTACTCTGTGGAGTTCACTGTACCACCATGCCAAAGAAGTACCAAATTTAGATAAGACACAGTCCCTGGTGCCATGCAACTTTAGTCTAATAGAGCAAGAAAAGTCCTAATAGATTTTTAGGGGAATTCAATGTAATTCAAAATATATTCAACAAATGCTTACTGTGTGTAAGGGTGCTGAGAAAACAAAGATATAGTTAATGGAGCAGAGTACTCTTCTGCGTTGGCTAACTCACTTAGCGTCTCAGATATATCATTTTCTCGTTTTATAATTTTACTAGATTATCTTTAAGTTTCTTCCAAGCTCAGACTTTTTTTTTGATTCTGTAACCTGATTCAGGAAAAAGAAAGGCAGAGAAATAATTATAATGCAAAGAAGAATTTTTAAAACTACAAACATGTGATCCAGGTCAAATGTTATAAGAAATGGGGCAAGTAGGTGACGCAGTGAACAGAGCATCGGCCTTGGAGTCAGGAGGACCTGAATTCAAATCCAGCCTGAAACACTTAACACTTACTAGCTGTGTGACCTTAGGCAAGTCATTTAACCCCAGTAGTCCTCCAAAAAAAGCAAAAAAAAAGTTATGAAAAATATCTGGGGGAGAAAACATTTTCAGTTTGGTAAGTTTCTTGGAAGTTTTTATAGAGGAGGTAGTACCTGACCTGGTCCTTTTAAGAAAGGAATCAACTTCATCAACCATGTTTTAGTAGGAATGAAGGAAGGAATCAATTCAAGACACAGCAAATGGAGGGAACAACATGAGAATGGAGTAAAAAAGAGTGATTCAGTTTTGCTGAAGGAAGTGAGCGGACGGTATAAAATAAGATAAAAAAGGTTGTCGGAGGTAGATAGCAGTGGACCTTGAAATGACAGAATCAGGAATTTGTACTGGATTTCATAGAATACAACTTGAAGGCAAGTGGAAATTCCACTTGAATTTTGTTGCCACTCTTCTGGAATTTGAAGTCATCAGTGTTGCAGTTAAAGGACAGTGCTAGAACTGCCTGCCTGCTTAGTCTGAGCCTCACAGGGACATCATCACGCACCCAGAATCTGAGCCTTAGATCTGCAAGTTCAGCAACTGGATGATATCATCCCATCCAATGATGGCCAGGCTCTTGGGAACTGATCTATAGTAAACTGTTAGTCAGTCAGCAAGCATTTATCAAACACTTATTATGTGTCAGTCACTGTACTAAGACTGGGGATGTAAAGAAAGGCAAAAGCACAGTCCTTGTCCTCTGAGAACTCTAATTCTAATGGGGGAGATGGTATACAAGTAATTGTACATCTAAGATGTATACAAACAGAGATAGTAGAAGTAGTGTGAATAGAAAGTAATTTCAGAAGGACAGCACTGGTGGAAGACGGGGGGAAGGGAAGGGCAGAGAAAGAGACTGTTTTCTACTCCTCAGGGATAATATTTGAATTTGTAATAGGAAATATATCTGACAAAGTCAATCATTTGTACAGGACTCTCTTCTTGTGGAAAGAAGACTGGACTTGGAATCTTAAAACCTTGGTTGGTACTCTACTTGCTGCTTATATGACCTCCTATGACCTTTTCTGTACCTCAGCTTCCTTGTCCATAAAATGATCTGTAAAATGAGCTGGTTGGATTAGATGATCTTTGAAATCCCTTTCAAGCCCTAAAATCTAGATATTTTGTCACTGCCACCTCACAAGATTGTTGGCGAGAAAGCACTTTGCAACCATTAAAGTGGTATAGAAATAGAAGTTTGCTGGTTGGTGTTGCTTTTGTTAAAAGCTCAAATGCCAAGTCAGAATGTTGCTTTGTGAGCATAGTTATAGAGCACAAGGACCTTGCTGTTTTGCCAAGATATTTCCATCATCATGATTGTCTAATTAATTACCTTTCCCCACTGGGATTTACTGGTGGAAAAGACAACAACAACTGGTAAATTTGCTAAATGGGATCTAATCAGCCTGTAAAAGGTTAAGAATCACTGATTTTCTGTGACCCATCTAAGCATACTCAGGCAAAATGTTATTACTAGAGGGAAAGTTCCAAGTCCCTTTCTCCTAGTTAAATACATGCTAAGGCCAGTTTTTAAAGAGAACAGGAGTTATCTTCATTCACTGTGAATCCTAAGGGGCATTGACATGGAGGAGTAGGAGAAGGGGCAGGGCAGTCCTTGACTTTGCCTTGGTTATTGGTGAAAGTTTAGGAGTTTGTAAACAGGCTGTATGTATGTGAATACCAACTGTTGTTTATCACTAGCTGTCCTCAAGTTGTGGAAGAGTAGAGGCGGGGAGGAGTCCAGCATTTGGGTTTAGAGCTTGCTTGGATTACTGAATAATAAAAATGATTCTTGTTTAGAACACTATGAGGTTTACAAAATATTTTCCTCAAAATAACAAACATTAACATCATAAGCATTACAGAAGAGGAAATTGAGGCATGGGGAGCTGAAGTGATTTGCCCTGAGTGGCACAACTAGTTATTGTAAACCTTTCAAGTGTTTAAGTCCAGTTTAGGGATGTCCTGGTCCTTGCTACAGGTCCCTGGTCATTTGTTTCCTATATCAATATACACATAGAGTATGAAAAAGATACCAGATTGAGATTCAGAAGACATGACTCTATCATTAACTTCTGAACCTCAGTCTCCCCTTCTATAAAATGAAATGATTGAATTATAGGTAACTGATTACTTATATCAGATAGCTTTCAAAAGAATAGTTATAAACTATAACCACCATTTGAAAATGTAATGCAGTCACAAATAAGAGACATGCAAATTAAAACAATTGCAAGGTTTCACTTCACATCCAACAAATTAGCAAAGAAGATTTTAAAAATGGGACAAGAGTCAATGATGGAAGGGTTGTGGCAAGCAAGGCATGCTAAGGTATTATTGATGGAGGTGTGAATTGATCCAACCACTCCATATGACAGTTTAGAATTGCATAACAACAAAAATACTAACTTGTTCTTACTCTTTGACCCAGCAATTCAACTTAGTAAGTCATGTAGTAGAAAGGGGAAGAGGAGGTGGAGGAAGAAAAGAATGAGGAAGAGGAGGAGGAAGGGCAACAGCAACAGTAATACCTAGCATTTATATAGATCTATAAAGTTTATGAAACATTTTACATAGGTTATCTCATTTGTAAGGTAGATGTTATCATTATTCCCGTCTAGGTGAAGAAACTTTGACTTAGGAAAGCTAAGTGACCTGCCCAGAATTCCATAGCTGCTGCACAGGTATTTGAGACAGGATCCAAACCCAGATCTTTCTAGCTCTAATTTCAGCATCTATGCACTGTACGACCTAGCTGCCGTGAACCCTGTGGTTCATGGTCAAAGGTCAAAGTTTTAAGGTCAAAGCCAGAAGCAAAGATTCAATATGTACCACAATATTCATAGTAGCAAAGAACTAGAAACAGAGTAGCAGCCCATAGGTTGAGAAAATGGTTAAAAAATGGTGAATGTAATATATTACTGTACAGTAATAAATGATTAATATTTAGGAATTCTAAAACTACAGGAAAATAACACATGAACTAATGAAAAATACAATAATCAGAACCAAAAGATAATATATACAATGGATACTACTTTGTAAATAAAAAGGTCACTGAAGGGAATTTGTATTCTGAAAAACCAAAAGTGTCTTGGAGAACAGATAATACAATATACCCTCCTCTCAACAGAGCAGATACTTTGATGGAAATCTGTGCACATTGTCCTTCATGGTCACTATTTCAATTGTTGTTGCTTAACTGTTGCTTTTTTCTCCTTGTGGCAGGCAAGGATTAATTGGGGAGATATATATCCAGAAATGTTAGTGAGAAAAAATAAGTCACCAAAATTGCTGTTTTCTAAATTTAATAAAAAAAAAGAAATGAAATAAAATGAGGGCATTGGCCTAGGAATTTAAATTCTTTTCCAACTCTGACATTCTATTTGTCTATGATTCAAGACGAGAAAACAGTCAAAACCAAACACACTCTATCACAAAGTATTCTTTGTCCATTTATTTTGACACGAACGACTTAGTTTTAATTTATGATCATATTTCATAACATACTATTAAATGGTTTGTCTGTAATAGTATGTTTAAAAATGAAGTCTTAGTAATAGAAGACCTTACCTTGCCCTTGATTATTAAAAACTGAGCTGACAAGTGTCACAAGATTGTCTGACTTTGGCTGCTGAATTTTACAACCTGAGAACTAGCAATGGATGAATTGTTGATGTCCTTTCATGATCATCAGTGATGACCATCAGTACATGGGTACTTACCTAGTGCCCAGAGCTCTGCTGGGTGCTCCATTCTGCTATTTTTCTGGTTGTGTAATAGGAAGCTCATTTGTCCTCTCTGAGCTTCCCTTTCTTCCTTTATAAAATAAAGTAGTTATCTAAATGATCTCTAAGCTTTCCCAAGCTCCTATGATCCTATGAAGTGCCAATAGAAGCATAATACAGTCCCTCTGACCACAAGGTCCAACATGCACCACAATATTCATGGTAGCAAAGGGCGAGAAACAGAATAGCAGCCCATAGATTGAGAGAATGGCTGAAAAATGGTGAATGTAATATAACATGATTGTATAGCAATAAATGATGATTATTAAGGAATTCCAAGTTAAATATATTCTAGTCATTGTAAAGTCCTATCCCTTCTATCTCTAAAATCTTAGATCAAAATCATCTTGCCAATAACTAGGTTATTCTCTTTCTTTGTCCTAATATTAATAATAGTAGCTCACATTTCTATAGCACTTCAGGACTTATGAATTACTACCCTCAAAACAATCCTCTGAGACTGATAGTTTAAGTCTTATTACAAATAGGGAAAATGAAACCCAGGGAGGGATCATAAGATTTAGGTCTGGCAGGGACTTTAGAGACAGAGTCTAATCTCCTAATTTTACAGTTGAGGAAAGTAGTCAAGAGTGGTTAAATGACTTGTTTAAGGTAAAATAGATATTTGAATGTAGGGCTGAAATTTCTACGTAAGCCCTTTGACTATTATGAGAGAGACTGTCTACATCACAAACTTCATCTTGCTGACTCTTGCCTGAGCCATACACTGGGCATGAAAGAAATATATCATAACTTTATCGAGCCATGGAATACAGTTCAGTTAGTTCAGTTTCCTATTGAAGTGGCACTTTAAAGTTTGAAAAAAGGACCTAGGTTCCAATTCAGAGTTTACCACTTAATATCTATCTACCTGATTTAGGGCAAGTTGCTTTAACCTGTGCAAGCCTCAGTTTCATCATTTGTCAAACGTGTGTGTGTGTGTGTGTGTGTGTGTGTGAGATGGGGAAAGGAGGGTGTACTAGATGACTTAATATTCCATTCCAGCTCTAAAATTTATGATTCTTGTGACCCCATGGTATACTTTAAAAGCTCTAGGATTCTCCCACCAACATTAATGGCCTATTTCCTTCTTAGTTCTAACCTCCTTGTCATCATACTGCTGTTGACCCTCCTAAGCCTTGCAAGAAAAAAAGTCTTACAGTCACATCCAATTAGGTTGTGGTTTGGTGAAAGGACCAAAGTCAGCAAAGGATAAGTGCCCCAACCCATTTTCCCATTTCAAATTCATAGGAATTTGGACCTGAGCTCTAGCTATAAGCCTGAAACTTCCTCTGCCCCTACCACTTGGGTCTTAATTTTGTATCCTGGGGAGTATCCAAGTATGGAATGTAACTCTTAGGAAAACATATCCTGACCATCTTTTACAGCTTCATAATTCACCCCCTTCCTTTTAATTTTATTTACATTAGAGATCATATTCTATTGTTTGCCTTCCACCCTCTCCATTCATTCTCTTTTGGGCTTGTCTTTGTTCTTATTACTAGGCCAAAATAATAATAATAATAATAATAATAAACAATCAAAGCCTAAAAGGATGGCCCAGCAAGCACCATCATGGTCAAGGATCTATATTAGTATCTATATTAGTATCATTTACTGGATTTAACAAATTTAATCATTTTAATAAATTTTATAAATTTAATTTATAAATTTATAAATTTAATAAAAAACAATAATTTTAATAAATTTACTGGATTTAAATAAATAATTAGAATTTTCCAAATAAAGTTTACTTGGCAACTATTGGTATAGGGAAGTGTTCCATTGCCAAGTATTTTCCTGCCATTTCTATGGCCACTTTGAAGCCTCATACATAGAGACTCATAGGTTTTTAGATTTAAGAATAAAAAAAAAATACTGGTTCAACTCACTTATTTTACAGAAGAGGAAACTGAGGCCAAGAGGGAAAGGGATTTGCCCATGGAGAAGAAAGAAAGCATCAGGGAGGGACTGAAGTGATCTTCTCAATCCAGAGCCAATGCTATTTCCACCTCATCCACAGTGTAGACACCATAAATTTCCGTATCATGAATTTGGAGTTAGAGGACCTGAGCTTGAATCTTGACTTTTCCTGATTATTACCTCTATGAACTAGAGCAAATCACTTAACATTTCTTGACTTTCTGTTTCCTAATTTGTAAAATGAGAGGATTAGATTATACAACACCTTAGGTTCAACTTTAAATCTATAATATCCCATCTCTAAAAGCTCCATACAATATTTTCATAATTTCCATAGAAATATCTAGACCAACGATGCCAAATTACCACCCCACCTCCCACCCCCACCCCCAATAGTGGCCAGGCCTGATTTACTTTTTAATCTCCAGACTGAAGGCTTTGCCAAGATAGCAGCTAGCAGCGTATTTAATAATTTGTTGAATGAATGAATAACCGACTATCTCCTTTCTCAGTCAGAAAGCTCTTTTAGGACCCTAAACATTTTTTTAAACAGACATAGAAAGTGCCAGACTTGTGGTCATGTGAGTCCTACACAACTTAAATGCTAATAACAGAATAATGGGGGAAGGAAAAGGAGGATTGATTTCACTGGCTTCCGAGTGAAAGTAAAACCACATAAAAAGCTCCTCCAGCATCCTCCTAAGCCAACACAGGTACCTTTACCCTCAGTAGGACTGTCACTGGCTGGAAAGGTTGTTTCGTGTTTTCCTACTTGCTTTGCTCCTTCCACTAGGTGCTGAGGTGCAAGTTTAATTATCAAAAAACCTTCCCGGTTGTAATGTTTCCAGTTCAGTTCCTTTACTGGGTAAATCCCTTAAACGTGTTGTCATTCCTTATTTATTGATTGCAGGTATTTGGGGTGTAATTGAGCAAGGCGGTCGTGGCCCAGGGCAAAAAGTGGCGCTACATGAGCAATTAAATCTGATTAGACAGAGGCCTTTAAGATCCAGCTGGGTGATTGATAACCGAGACCAACATTCCTCAATTGACTTGCTACATCAAAAAGGAAAAGGGCTAAGCCGAGAAATGCTTGGGTCCAACATGAGAAATAGCAATGCAGTTCTGCAGATTAGACTTGTAAAGGAGGTGAATTAAAAGGGGGGATGGGAGAAATGGGAGGGGGACAGAGAAGGAAACTACTTTGCTTGCCCAGGGAACTACGCGTAGGTGTCTTTCTTTGTAGAGGAGCACAAAGCCTCGCTGTACTCGCTGTAGAGAAATGACCAGGTTGGGGCAAAACTGAAGCATAAAACAATTTGGGAAGGAATAGCTTTGTTGGGTTTTGGCTGTAATTCCTATCCTTCCAAAGGAGTCCAGGGAAACCCAGCCTCGGGGACAACAGCTGCTAGGCTCTTGAAGTTGCTAGGTTTTCGTTTGTTCGCGCCATATTGACTATGTGGTGCTGAAATAAAATGAAACCCTCACCCCAACAAGTTGAAGGACAGAAATAAAGTGCCTTCTTCTCCCTATTCCCCACATTCTCCCTACCCCCAGTTCATCAACTTGATGTATTTGCCTATTCCAAAATTCAGAGAAAAAGGAAGGGAAGGAAGGGGGAAGACACTAGGGTAGTGATTATTAAATAGAAAAGTTTTTGGTTTTGTTTTTTAAGAAACTTCAACCGCCTTCCCCAATACACACACGCACACACCCCAAACACACCGTAAGAATTCTTTCTGTCCTTTGGGCTGATGTGGATCCTTCCCTAACCTGTTGCCTCTGTGTCCCAGCTTTAGCTGGGATTGGGGACAGAGAGGGAGGGGGCTACATGAGACCAGGAAAGCTTTGTGCTACGGAATAGTAGCGTCATGACTGTCTGGGGACCGTCCAGCACCCAGACGAGGGTCCTACGCTTAACTCACAGAGGGAAGCATCATTTTTCTATGTTCTTTAGTGCACTCTGAGCTGAAAAGGAGAAGAGAGGTGGGAAAGGAGAGGGAGAGGAAGGGGGTGGGGAGGAGATGAAGAGCGTGAGAGGAAGAGAATTTTAATATCTTATTTACAAGTCCAGTCAGTCTGAGACAAATTACTCCCATTCCCTCAAACTCTGGGAAAATCTATTTCTATCCCTAAGAACCTCATTCCTATTAGGACACAACCAGACCACTCTACCTGGAGCAAAATTAAAACACGGAGGTGTCGGATCCCTCTCCCACAGCCCCTCCGTCTTGTCTCCGAAAAGGAGGTTTCCCTGGAAAAGATACTCAAGCCTCGACAATGATATACATTACAAGTGCAGATAGTGTGTGTGTGTGTGTGTGTGTGTGTGTGTGTGTGTGTGTGTGTGCGTGTGTGTCCCCTCCCCGGTTGCAGAGCGATCCGAGGGCCTCTGGGCCAGGGAGCAGTTTCTCTATGTGCTGACTTTACAGAAGGATCAAAACAGCATGAAAGAAATCATAGAGAGAGGGAGAGAGAGAAAACGTCAGCAGGAGCCGGACTTCTAAAAACCCCTTCCGCCCCATAGGCTTCAATATTAAAAAACCCCCTAGGAGCCGCAGACACTGTATTAATTAGTGCAACCACCCATGAAAAGCTGGGTTCGGAGAGGCATTCTTTGCCCTGTGTGAAAAACCACCCCCAATAAACAATTGTTAAGTTGGCCTATTGCCGCTGGTAAATTGCACAGCATTAAAAAAATAATGCTTTTCATATTAGGCACTAATTAAAGGTTGGGACAGCTTTAAAACAAGAGAGGGAGGGGGGAAATCAAAGAAAATATAAAAATGTTCTTTCAAGAGTTATGGGAGGTTAATAAAGTATGTCTGTTATAGTGAGCTACTTTGCCCCTAGCTACAGCCAAACTGGAGCCACGGCAATTGGGTCTCAATAAGATAATGATATTCCTTTCTCTGCTATTAAAAGACTCCCAGTGCAAACTTAAAATGATTTATTTAATTTAGGAAATTATGAGGTGTAACTTCAAAGCCTGAGCCGTTAGTAATGGAAAACACCAGGTTGTTTAAAATTATAATAATAATTGTTTGGACGACTTGGGACATCAAAGTGTTTGCTTCAACAAATAAAAGCGAGCTCTAGGAGATAGAATGAGGGAGCAAGCGGGGTCCGGCGGAGGTGGGACCCGGCTGGCTTTGTTAGCTGACTGCTTATCGGAGGCCGGGAATTTATCAGCTCCTCTGCACCCAGCTTTGATGTGAGGGCGTTCTGAAATTAACTTTATAACTTTCATTTTTCTATTTCCCCCCCCCCCTTCTCTGACCGGGTCTCCAAGACAGAGAAAGAGGGATGGAGTGAGAGGAGAAAGGTTGGAAGAAGCGGGGAGGAAGGTGGAGAAAGGGGGATGGGGCAGGCGGAAAGAACTTGCTACTTCAGGATTTGTCTAGGGTGCAGCGCTAGGGAAACTGTCCATCCCAGGAAGTTAAACCAAGATTCCCAGAATGACAATATTAAGATGAGAAGGGTCTATAGAGCATGGAGTATTAAAGAGTGAGGCAAAGAAAACATACCTAGAAAGAATCTTAAAAACATAGAAGTGTAAAATGGAAAGCGATCCAGGGAATGTCTACTTATAGCCCCCTAAATTTATACACTGGAAAATGGAGGTTCGGGATCGCGAAGGGACTTCGTTGGCAAGGGACCTAGTCGACACTCAAATCCAGAACTTCTGCCTCCAAGTCAAAAACTTTCTTCTGCACCCTGCTACTTTGCCCTTCTCATTAGGCTCCGGAGAAAGCATTCCTACCTGAATAAATATGGGGAAAACTAACATGATTTCTCTCATAAAAGTCTCCACATCGATGGGAACTTACATAATACATATATGCATACATACATACACCCACATATATCTATATCAGAATTTCATGCATAACCTAACCATGACAAAAAGAAAAAAATTCTACACTTCCTCCCCGCTTATAAACAAAACAAAACAAACAAAAAACCATAAGCCAAATGACCTGCTTTTTATACAAAGTAATGTCACAGAGGGCTTTAATTTCTTCCAAAAGAGTTCCATTTATCGCTGTGAATTCCCTCAGAATGATAAACCAGTGGGTAACTTTAGCAATCAGATAAAAGTCTTCATGCTCTGTTTTGCATCTTGGGAAACTGAGACCCAGAGAGAAGTAACTTGACTATGGTCTCAGAATAAATGTTTGAATTGGATTTAAAGTACCCCTCTCCTCTTAGAACTCTCGTTCTGGGTCTATAATATTTCCAAAGCTTTTCTGTAAGTACAATTCGCTATTCCAGCCTCCAGGCCCCATAGGGATTGGATCAGGAGGAAGAAACAAGAAGAAAGATTTCCAACCAGCTTGTACCTCAGCACAAAGAAATATAGTAGCTTTTCACAAGAAACTGAGTTGTCTGCTTCCTTCATCTGGTGGCAAAGGATAGACTTAAAGGGAAGTCTACAGCTGGATTTGTATATTACTGTGTATTATAATTATCTGTATATGTATCACAACCTCTGCTTGGTTGTAAAACTATTGTGTCAGAGATCCTGTTTTATCTAAACTTTCTATCTATACCAAGAACCAGCAAAATAGTCTTTAGTATATTTTCACTGAATTTGAATTCATTGACCAAGACATATAGAAAAATGAAGAGGCTGTTGTAAGTTGGGGGGAGGGGTGGTGGTGGTGGAGGTATCACAGAAAGCCTTGAAAGGCAAAACTAAAGGGTACACAAAATTTTTTGCCCACACTCCCTCAGAGAGAACTGTTTTTGGGGCCTACCGTTGCCTGATTTTTGGCAGGTCAATCTGACTTTCAGTTTTTCTTATAAGCAGAGATCATTTTCAGTTTTCCTGGAAAACACGCAACTGAGAGAAAGGGAAGGAAAGGGGAGAATGGTTTTGATATTTTCCTGCTAAAATGAGTATAGATAATAGAGAACTAAGGAGGTTAAATGGTGGTGGAATATAACCCTGAACCTTTAGAGTAGACCTAACTGGATATGAAATAAGAAAGCTGTGTAACCAAAGACAAATCACTTTAGTTTCAAAGGAGTTTTCTCCTTTGTAAAATGAAGGTACTAATCATTGTACTACCCATTTCACAGAAAGCCTGGGAGAAAAATACTTTAAAGGAACTAGAGCTCCAAAAGCTATTGTTATTTTAGAAATGTCTTCACTATGTGGGCACCTAAAGCTCTGTCTTGGGTTTGAAAATGCATGATTTGTGTCCGTATTCCTTAAGGCCACTTCCTTCTTTTTTTAATAATAGAGACTGAGAATAAATCCCAACTCTGGCTGAGCTGGGTACCTAGCCCAAGCTTTTAAAATGATAAACATTCGCCATGAAGTCTGGCCAAGACTTGAGCAATTAATTTTGAGATGAAACTGAAAATGGATTAGGTGATTTGGGTGAAGGGAAGAGGGAGTGTAGGGCAGGGCTGGGTAGGAAGGGCAGTCAGGCAGATAGGCAGGCAGGCAAAGGAGGCTGGGACGGATGAAGGCATTTTGCTTCCTTGTATCTGGGACATCCCCAATCCTGAAATTCACTGCTGTGCAAAACCTCAGAACTCATGGGTGCTTAGGCACTGCTCCCAGGCACTGACACAAATCCAAGCTGAATTTGGTCCTCAATCTTAACATCATCTCTGTCCTGAACTGAAAGTGGGCCAGTCTAGGCTTCCTGGCAGTCAGGCCTTCCTGATCTCTATGCTGAGGTCAGGGGAGGGGGTGGCTGTGGCTATTGTGTAGCACTTGCCCACCCCCAAAGCATGTGTTCTTTTCCTTTTTGTTGGATTCTCTCATTCTAAGAGGCCTTTACATGGAATTGGATGGTATCTTGGGGGTTGGGGAGTGTTTTCTGTTTTTTTTTCTCCCTCACACATACACACTCCAGTCCCTATGTTTAACAGAAAGTCTCAAAAGCTGAATGACTACTTGAGCCCTTTGCTCATAACTGCAAAAAGAAAAGAACCAGATGGGCCATTTTTTTCTGAACCTCTTAAACAACCTGCCTCCTCAGAACAGGACTAGCTTTGCTTCATTAAATGCCAAATCTGAAAGAAACTGTAGAACTTAGAATATAGAATATCAGAGCTGGAAGGGTCTTTGAAAATCAAATAATTCAATCCAATTCATCTTTACAGAGGTGAAAACTAGACCTTTCTCAGCAGGAACCAATAATAAAAGAAACTTGCTTCTTGAATGTTGTGACTCTGAGTAAACCACTCATTTCTCTCATCTGTGCCTAAATTTCCTTCTGTGTAACATGGGGACAGTGATCCCAGCACCTCTTAGAGAAATTGGGAAAAATAACTTTGTTCTTTAAGTGCTATAAGATATGAAAGATGCTGGCATAGTTGCTGTCTTATGATGACAGACATCATCATGACCATCACCACTACCATCATTCATGTCCCCAGTCAAATTCTTTTTTTTACCACTCCTGGACTAGTGGAGACGGGATGGAAGGTGACAGTGCCCTGGGTCAAAATAAGATCTAACCGGGGCGGCTAGGTGGAGCAGTGAGTAGAGCACCTGCCCTGGAGTGAGGAGGACCTGAGTTCAAATCCGACCTCAGTCACTTAACACAAAAACTAGCCGTGTGACCTTGGGCAAGTCACTTAACCCCAACTGCCCTCCAAAAAGAAAAAAAATTAAAAAAAATAAGATCTAACCTGCCCGTACCTTTCTTGCTGCCACTGCCTGACCTTTCTTGGAGAAAATCAAAGCTGCTTATCTCCCCCAAAACTCTTCACAACAAAAGTGGAAGCCATTATTGGACCCAACTCTTACCTAAGAAGATGACAGTCTCCCAAGCCGAGACAGGGAGAGCGGTTTTCAAGAAGATGCCTGACTCTGAAATCAAATTATTCCAAGATCCTCTAATAAAGTTGAGTTAGGCTTTCAATCTTAGAGGTGGAATGGACTTTAGATAGCTTTACCTATCCGTTCGTTTTACATACAATGAAACTGGTGTCGGTAGAAGGGAAGCAACTTGCCCCAGATCATGTGGCGGCAGAGCCCAGCACCAAACCTAAAGTCCAGTAAGCTCTCCACTACTTCAGAGCCCTGCTTGAAGCAAAGCACTAGGCTCCTCCGCCGAGGACAGCCCAAGAGTCAGGGACCTGACCATCTAAATGACACCTAACGCAGCACCAATTTTAATGGACTGTTCGGATTATATGGGCTAGTCATGATAGACAGAGCCTCGGTTTAGGAAGAAAAGGAGGAAACATACCCGACTTTGTGACCACAGCATCCTCTAGGCCCCGGGGATTTCAGGGTATTTTGCAAGTAGGGAAGAGAGAAAGAGAGAGACAGAGAGACAGAGACAGAGAGAGAGAGAGAGAGAGAGAGATAGAGAGAGAGAGACAGAGAGACAGAGAGACAGAGAGACAGAGAGAGACAGAGAGAGAGAGACAGAGAGACAGAGAGAGACAGAGACAGAGACAGAGACATAGAGACACAGAGACAGACAGAGACAGACAGAGAGACAGAGAGAGGGAGAGAGAGACAGAGACAGAGAAAGAGAGAGAGAGAGGGAGAGAGAGAGAGCAATAATTAGAGACCCACCTTTGCAGAGGATTACGAAATGGGGAGGTTCGCGCGCGCGTGTGTCTGCATGTGTGTGTTTAAGTGCATCTCTAAAAGGTTTTAATGACAGTATTCCGGCTGTTCCGCGTTGTGATAAATGTATTCAGTTCTCAGGAGGGCCTAGGGGCATTGTGCATTAGGGTCCCTGATGAAGTCTTCTCTGAGTAAGGCCTGACACCTCCCTCTAATAAAATATAATACTCAATTAACTAGGGCTTCCCGAAAGGTTTTCATTTAAACAAGTTAATAATGGGCGCCAGGCGAACGCCGTGCTCGCGGCTCAGGAAGTAGCTTAGCGAGGCAGGGTTGAAAGCCCAGGATCCCCGGTGGGGAGTGTGTACAGCAGGGAGTCACTCACAATAACAACTCTCTTTTGCCGTAGTGCTTTACGGTTCACAAAGCGCTTTCTTTCCTCTCCAGAGTCCGGAGAGAGAGGTGGTGCAAAATGCAAATAACAGTGTACCCATTTTACAATCTACAAAACTGAGACACAAAGTCAGGAGGTGGTTTGCCCAACACGTCAGCTTGTATCAAAATACGACCCTGAACCCGAGGTCTTCTGATTTCAACATCTCGGAACTGGCAAAGAGAGAGGGAAAATAGAAACGGGATAGTGCTTGGGATGGGCATTTGTAGGGCGGGAAGATAGAAAATAGTTCCTCTTGAAGAAGTTCGGCCATCAGGCACTCAACAGGTTCCTGTTTCCAAGATCAGCGTTCCCCGGTGTTCCTCAAGATAAAGACACCAATTTACCGTTTTGATCATTGTGGCAACTTCGAAAACTGAGTTATTTAGAACTGCCTGACAACATTCTTATTCTTCCCCTTTGATTATTTTTAAAGTACAGTGGGACAAAGTGAGACAAAATACGTGGAAAGTTAAGTGTGTAAGGGGACGCTGAATTCTGAGCCTTCCTAAAACAACTTGTGAGCTCTCCACTTCTTTAAAATATATGTGTATGTATATATATATGTATATATGTATATATATGTATGTATATATACATACACATATACATACATACATACATATGTTTATATTAATATGATCGAGTCTATTTAGACTTTGTGAATTGTGCACTTCTCTGTAAGCTGAGGAGTGAAGTCCGAGGGAAAGTACTTCCACCAGATTTTATTGACTTATAGTCATCGAAATCGTGGAAAATCAAACTCAAAAAGGCCTTTTTGTAATCTAGGAGATGCAGTACTGTGGGGAACATAAACTCAATTTGCCGGGATTGGACCCCAGTTGGACCTTGTACTTCTATCTTTAAACCGTGTGACCTTGAGGGGAGCCACTGGTTCATCTCCTGCTCTGCAAAATGATTCCCAGATAGCCCTAGAAACTACTTTGTTCTCCCTTTTTGTGAGTTTTAGCTTTCTCTTAGAAATCAAGAAATGGAAAGAAGAAAAAAAAAAGTTTGTTTTACCGGATCCATTTCAAGGTAGCTTGAACCCCAAGCGGCCCAGGT
>CM053595.1:47755457-47783030 GCA_028646575.1 Pseudocheirus occidentalis | reverse complement strand
TGTGGATATGGATGGCATTTTCCATCATGAGTCCTTCGGAATTGTTTTAGGTCCTTGCATTGCTGAGAAGGGCTAAGTCTATCAAAGTCAGTCATCACATGCTGTGGCTGTTACTATGTACAATATTCTCCTGGTTCTGCTCACTTCACTCAGTGTCAGTTCATATAAGTCTTTCCAGGTTTTTCTGAAGTCTGTCTGTTCATCATTTCTTAAGTACAATAGTATTCCATTACATTCATATACCATGCCTTGTTCAGCCATTCCCCAATTGATGGGCATTCCCTCAATTTCCACTTCTTGGCTGTCAAAAAAAACCCCCAACTGCTATAAGTATTTTGTACATGTGGGTCCTTTTTCCATTTTGATTATCTCTTTGGGGGTGCACTCCTAGAAGCAGTATTGCTGGGTCAAAGGGTAGGCACATTTTTATGCCCTTGGAAATAGTTCCAAATTGCTCTCCAGAATGGCTGGATCAGCTCACAACTCCACAACAACGAATTACTGTTCCAACTTTCCCCCATCTTCTCCAACATTAATCATTTTCCTGTTTCATCATGTTAGCCAATCTGATAGGTGTGATGTGACACCCTATATTTTTGTAGAGTATTTTGTAATTGTGTTTATGCAATTCCTGTTTGTCTTGGCAGGTAAAGTTCTAAGTGTTTTATACTGTCTGTAATTATTTTAAATGGAATTTCTCTTTCTGTCTCTTCCCCCTGTGTTTTTTGGTAATATATAGCAATCTGATAATGTGTATAGGTATATTTTACACCTTGCAACTTTGTTTAAGTTGTTAATTGTTTGAGTTAGTTTTTTAGTTGACTCTCTAGGGTTCTTTAAATAAACTGCCCTATCATTTACAAAAATGGATAATTTTGTTTCTTCATTGTCTATGCTTATTCCTCCAATTTCTTTTTCTTATTTTTTTCCTATAGCTAACATTTTTTATACAATAATAAACAGTAATGATAATGGATATCCTTTCTTCACCTCAATCTTACTGTAAGGTATTCTAACTTATCCCCATTACAGATAATGCTTGCTTTTGATTTTAGGTAGATACTTCTTACCATTAAAAGGAATACTGTTTAATCTTATACTTTCTAGTGTTTTTTTTAACAGCCATGGGTATAGTATTTTGTCAAAAGCTTTTTCTGAAACTACTGAAATAATCATATGATTTTTGTTTTTTGTTGTTGTCAATTATGCTGATAATTCTCCTACTATTAAATCATTCCTGTATTCCTGGAGTAAATTCATCTTGATTATAGGGAATGATCTTTGTGAGATATTACCACAATCTCTTTGCTATTATTTTATTTAAAATTTTTGCATCAATATTCATTAGGGAAATTTGTCCATAGTTTTTTTTTCCTTTCTTTTGACTCTGGCATACTTGTCATGACCATATTTGTGTCACAGACAGAATTTGGTAGAATTCTTTCTTTATCCACTCTTTCCCACAGTTTATGTACTATCAGAATTCATTGTTTTTTAAGTGCTTTGTAGTTGCATTGCTCTTCCATCCTGCTCCATTTTTCATTTAAGATCATTCCAATGTAATAGAATCAAATCCCAACCCTATTTCTAGTTAGACTCCGTCTAAGATCTCTGGTGATGACAAAATTCTGAGGGGTTAATGTATCTTCTCCCTATGTAATGATGTGAATAGTTTAACTTGTGACCTCAGACATCAATACAGAAAATCAGAAAGGATGAGTAACAAGTATGGATAGTCAAGTCTTACTCACGGGGCCTCTATGAGTTCATGTCACCATGCCTAGAGGAGTTAGCCCAAAAGTACTGTAAATAACTGGCAACTGAGTTTATTGAGATACTATCCATGATTTTTAGAAGACTGAAGAAAATAAGCGAGTTACTAAATGTGACTGGAGAAGAATGATTTAGTCTCTTACGATTTCTCACTCATATTTAACTTTTAGTGCTGCTTTCAAATCCCGTTTGCCATTTTTTCTATTCAGCATTAGCGTTTCATCAGAAGAGTCTCCTATTTAACAAAACATTCAGTTTTCATCTATAGAATTGTACTGATTATTACTGGGTAATTTATTATTGATTATAATGGAATATCATATTCCAAGCCCTCTTTTTTTATATAGTGAGAGCCGCCAGCTCTTGTGCGAACCTGACTGCAGCTTCATAGTCCTTGTACTCTTTCTGACTGTATTTTCTTTTTGACCTCTGTGTTCTGGATTTCCCTATAATATTCCCGGAGTAGGGTTGTTTGGGGGGGAGTCAAGTTCCTTCAGGAAGTTATCTGAAACTTTCCATTTCTACTTTTCTCTCTGATTCTAAGATATCTGGGCAGTTTTCCTTTCCAATTTCTTGAAATATAATGTCTTTCTTTTTTGTTTTTGTTAATGGGGATTCAGGCAGTCCAATGATTCTTAAATTATCTTTGTATTTTGGATCATTGTACACAGTAACAGTTACACTGTAATAGTGATCAACTGTGAACAATTTAGCAACTCTTACAATCAATACAAGGTTTAAGACAATTCCTAAGGATTCATGATGAAAAATGCCATAGACTTCCAGAGAGACAACTGATGAACTCTGAGTCCAAGCTGATGTGTGTGTTTCATTTTCTTTATTTTTCTTGCTTTTTTGTAGCATGGTTAATATGGAAATGTTTTATATGATTTCATTTGTATAACTGATATCATATAACTTGCCTTCTCAATGGATGGGGAGGGGCAAAAGAGAGGCAGATAATTTAGAACTCAACTTTAAAATAATCTTTAAATAAATAAATAATGTCAGTTAATAAGCATTATTAAAAACTAACTATGTGCCAGGCACTGTGCTACCTACTGGGGATATAACTGGGGGGGGGAATATAATTTCTGCCTACCTGGGTGGGAAATGAAGAGATGGTTGGCTTGGGACCCCTCCTTGAATTTTTGGGAGAAGCTTTCCACTCTATCCTCCTGTCAGAGGGGTCCAAGGAGCAGAATGGACTGATGAGTGTTAAAGCTGATAAAATCTTGTGGAACGATGAGGTTCCTAGAAAGATGATGGGAAAATATCAACCCAGAAAAGTTAAAACTGGAAAAATTCATTGTCTTTTTGCTTTTGCAATTGTTTTTCAGCCTCCTATCATATTCCTTGAGGGAGAAGCAGTGCTGCAATACTATATGATGATGCTGTCTTTGTGGTATTTCTTGTCTCACCAGAACAAAAAGGATTAGAAGCTGTACAAGTTGCCTGTTGACTCCAGGGGGTCCGATGAGTTTTGGATAAGCTTTCAAATATGGGAGATCGTTATCCTGACTCATCCTCAGATATTTTGAAGTGGTGACCCTTCAGCTCTAGGGAAAGGAGGTCGAGTGGTTACAGACATTAATACGATCTGTATTTTGTTCCCAGGAATGTGTGGAATTTGGTGAAATCAGGATTATAGCTATATACCTCATTGACTTTATACCTTTGCTGGTTAGCATGGTGCTAACACATAGTAGGCACATAATAAGTGTTTGTTGACCTGAATTGAATCCAGTATGGACCAGTAGAAAGAGAAATGAATTTGGAGTTGAAAGAACGTGTCTGAATCATTCCCTTTACTACTACAACTACTGTCCATGTGACCTTGGGCAAGTCATTTAACCTCTTTAAGCTTCAGTTTCTTCATCTATAAAATGAGAGCACTGGACAAGAAGACTTTGAAGACGCTTTCCAGTTTTAAATCTGTGATCCTATGACTTTTCAACACTAAAGGGTATCTGAGTTAACTGAAGGTCACCCTGAAGAGGTATGATAGAGGAACTAGATTCATCCCTAGAATCCACAAATCTTCCTGAGGTTCTCTAGACCACTGGACATGGATCATTTCTAACTAGCTATCCTACCCCACTCCAGCCTGGCTTACATATAGGAAATATCTATTAGGGAGAAGATATGGGCAATGGTCAATCACTGAGTCACTTTGTGGGCAATGATAATATCTTTTTCCTTGGTTCTGCAAAGTGATTTCCATTCATTCTCTCAAAAGGTCTAAATTATAAACTCTTCAAGGTAAAGAACACTTTACATGAATCTCAGACTTGGGGTTCTATCTGGAGGAGGTACTCAGGAAACATTTGATAAAGGATTATTCAGCACATATTAGGAATGTACCTAGACCCAAAAGCTAGGTGAATACATAAATAGATTCACTAACATAAAATTGTAAGGTTCCCTATCTAGTATAACTAGTGATCTCACAGAACAAAAAGAGTTATGAATATGTTAAGTCCCATAGCCATAGAAGAAGCAGTGTGATATGGTTGGAAGTGTGTTGGACCTAGGAATTTAGGTTCACATTCTGATTCTGTTAATTACTATGTATAATGACCCTGGCTAAGGCACTTACTTCTTCTGTGCCTCAATTCCTTCATCTATAAAAAGAAGAAAATTTTATTTGCCTCATCTATCTTACTGGGTTGTTTTGAAGGAAACATTTAATAAACACAAAAGTGGTAGAGAAATGTGATTTCTATTTTTTATATTACATCCAAGTTTTTATTTAAATGTTTCTTGTTTCTTTTTGAAATTGGAAACCAGACAATCAGGTAATCATGCCTGATTAATCATCATTAATCAACATGAAATATTGCTGAAGAACAGTTCTGTTAAGTTACTTGTTTGAACCACCCATTTTGTGCTGACCAAGGAGGAAAAACTTCTGGTTTGCAGTGTTATATTCTTAGTACCTAACAGAGAAGACAATGAGGACTCCTTGAATTGAGTTACTATTCTACAACTCTTGTGTTCTAACCAGTCCCTCTCTCTCTCTTAAAAAAATACACACAAATATGTATAATTTTGTTTTTCTCAATTATATATTAAAATAAATTTTTAAATTTTTTAAAAAAAGTTTTGAGATTCAAATTCTATTACTCATTCACTCCCTCCTTCTTCTCCTCCTTGAGACAGTAAGTAATCAGATATGAGCTATGTGTACGCAATCATGTAAAACATTTCCATATTAGTCATTTGTATAAGGAGATAAAAAAGAAAGAAGAAAGAAGGAAAGAAAGTGAAAATAGCATGTTTCAGTCTGTATTCAAGCAACATCAGTTCTTTCTCTGGAGGTGGTTTGTATGCTTCATCATTAGTCCTTTGGGATTGTCTTGGATTATTGTATTACTGAGAATAGCTAAATCATTCACAGTTCTTCATAATACAATATTGCTTTTTACCATGTTTTCCTGGTTCTGATTTCTTTACTTTGCAACACTTTCAGGTTTTTCTGAAACCTACCTGTTCATCGTCTCTTATAGTGCAACAGTATTCCATTACTTTAATGTACCACAGCTTGTTCAATCAATCATCCAATTGATGATCATACCCTCAATTTCTAATATTTTGCCATCATGAAAAGAGTTGCTCTACATATTTTTGCACATGTAGGTCCTTTTCCCTTTTTTTAAAAAATCTCTTTGGGGTACAGACTTACTAGTGATATTGCTGGATTAAAGGGTATGAACAGTTTGATTGCTCTTTGAGCATAGTTCCAAATTACTCTCCAGAATGGTTGGATCAGTTTATAACTTAACAAACGATGCATTGTTGTTCCAGTTTTCCTACATCCCTTCCAATATTTATCATTTTCCTTTTCTGTCATATTAGCCAGTCTCATCAGTGTGAAGGGGTAACTTGGAGTTGTTTCAATTTGTATTTCTCTAATCAGTGATTTAGAGCATTTTTTCATATTACAATAAATAGCTTTGATTTCTTTGAAAATCAACTGTTCGTATCCTTTGATCATTTATCAATTGGGAATTGACTAGTATTTTTTTTTTATAAATTTGACTCCATTCTCTATATATTTGAGAAATGAGTCTTTTATCAGAGACACTTATTGCAAAAAAAATTTTCCCCAGTTTTATGCTTTTCTTTTAATTTTGTTTGTTTTGGTTTTGAATGTGCAAAATCTTTTAAATTTTATATAATGAAAATAATCAGTCTTACATTTTGTAATGCCACCTACATTTTCTTTGGTCCTAAATTCTTCCTTTATCCATAGATCTGACAAATAAACTCTTTCATGCTCCCAATTTTCTTATGGTATCACACTTTCTGTGTAAATTAGGTACTTGTTTTGACCTTATCTTTAACCAGTCTCTGTCTCAAACAAGGCTCAGTACTGGAGACAATGCAATGAGATTTAGAAATCTTGTACTTTATTTAGAAGAGAGACAAACTGGACATCCAGTTTGACTCAGCAGACATTCATCAAACTCCTACTACTGTGCAAGGCAAGACAACATGCATTAATTTATTTTTGAGGCAGTGAGGTAGTGCAATGGATAGAGCCTTGGTCCTAGAGTCAGGAAGACCTGAGTTCAAGCAGACACTTACTAGCTTGTGTTATCCTAGGCAAGTCATTTAACCTCTATTTGCCTCAGTTAATTTATCTGTAAAAATGGGGATAATAATAATAATAATGCCAACCTCCAAGATTTGTTGTGAGAATTAAATGAGATAATAATTATAAAGTGCTTAGCATAGAACCTGGCACATAGTAGGCACTTAATATTAACATTAATAACACATGAATAAATTAACATTAACAAATGTTTGCTCCTTTCCCCTCTTAATGCCTCTTCTCTCCCCTCCCCCATCCTATGTTCCAGAAACTGTGTGAAGCACTGGAAATACAACTACAAACAAAAAGAAAGCTGGTCCCTGCCCTCTAGGACCTGAAATTCTAATGGGAGGAGACAACACACAAAAGGGAGGGTGTGTGTGTGTGTGTGTGTGTGTGTGTGTGTGTGCGCGCGCACGTGTGTGTGTGTGTGTGCGCGCACGTGTGTGTGTGTGTGTGTGTGTGTGTGTGTGTGTGTGTGTGTGTGAGAGAGAGAGAGAGAAAGAGAGAGATCCTTAGGTGGGGGAACAGTGGTAAAGTCTGGAGAGTTAGAAGCAGAGCTTGGAAGGTAATAAAGCATAACTGCTTTGGGACCCTCCCCAAAATGGGAGAAAGGGCCCACAGGGCCCACAGGATGAGAAGGCCCCAGTAACTGAGAGAAGTTTCAGGGCAAAAGACTATGCCAGGTATGATCATTTTTGTTTGACAACATCAGAGTCTATCCTGACAAAAAAAAGCAAGGGCCATTCTCGTCATAGCAACAACAGGTCTTGCTTGTAGTGATTCTATTTATTTTTTTCTCTGAAGGATCAATGTGGTTTTCTGTGAAAAATGTTGCTTCACAACATGCCATTTTCTCCCAATGAGTGAGTTAAAAACTATTTTAGAAGTGGTTTTAAAAGTTCTTAGGTTACCACAGAAGAGAGCTTAACAGCACATGAGGAAACCAGGGTCAAGCTGAGGAGTCAGGGGCTCTGGATCCTAACCTGACCTTACACCTTACTTGGGCAGTGTCTTAACATCCTGAGAACAACCACTTAAATTCCCTTCACTAGTAAGTTCTGAGGTCAAAATAGCAAAACAGGACACTATTAAATAATATGTACTTTGCAACCTTCTCTGTTCCTGGTCAGGCAAGAATCTCTCTTCTAGCATCAAGGGGACCATCTCCAGTAATCCTGATCCGTATCTTGCCACCAGACCCAGATGGCTTTGGGGGAGAAAGTGAGGCTGGTGACCTTGCATACAGCCCTTCCTCACAAATCAAATTCACTTGCAAGTCATGGCATCATCTTCCTGAACTTCTGGTCCTCTTTGAGAATGAAAGACAAACAACAACAATCTAGTAGCAAAATGTTTCTCAGATTATGCTGAAGGAGGATATAGTGGAAACATCTGGGTTTGAATCAATTGCAGTAGGTTTGGATTCTTGCTTTCCTTTATTATTGGTATGACCTTGGGCTTATAATTTCACCCAGAGGGCTTACTTTCCTCCTGGATCAGATGAGCTTGCAGGTCCCCCTCCAGAATGATATGGATTGTGGAGAGGATTTCATTACACAAATACTAGAATGGTTGTCCAAAGGGCAGATCTGTCTCAAAGACAGATTTCACTGCTGTCATTCAATCTTTGTTAAACTGTCACATTTCTTTGGAGATGACAACATGTCTCCTTTTCAGCAGAATGTGTTCTTTGTCCTTTGTCTGGAAAAGGAGGTATGACTTGGAGATGTAAGGACACTGTGGAATTGAGGCTTTGGTCAATCACTTTTCCCTCTCATCAGCTCTTTCTAAATAATGTTCTTTAGTTTTAGAGAGCGGCAGCTAAGTGGTGCAGGGGATAGAGGGCCAGGTCTGGAGTCAGGAAGACTCATCTTCCTGAGTTCAAATCTGGTCTCAGATACTTACTAGCTATGTGACCTTGGTCAAGTCACTTATTCCTGTTTGCCTCAGTTTCCTCATCTGTAAAATTAGCTGGAGAAGGAAATGGAAAACCTATCCAGTATCTCTGCCAAGAAAATCCCAAATAGGATCTTGAAGAGTCAGACATGACTGAAAAATGTCAAGCAAGAAAAACAAAGTTTAGGAGAGAAGCATTATGTGGAGCCATGGGACTTTCTAGGTAGAATTATAAGGGGAAAGAGTACTAAGTTTGGAGCCAGCAGATCTAAATTCAAGTCCTATTTCTCATATTCACAAGTGCCTACATCCCTCTGGGCCTCAGATTCCTCATTTGGGTATCTGACTAAGTGACTTTGAAAGCATCTTCAAGCTCTGTATCTGAGATTCTGTGTGATTTCTAACTGGAAGGGAGCTTGGTGATCTTGTTGTCTATTTTTTGTGATAAGAAAACTGAAGCCCAGAGAGGCCAAGTGGTTTGCTTAAACTTAAAAAGGCCCAAAGTAGCAGAGGCAAAATCTGAACCCAGGTTCTTTGGCTCCATATCCAGTCTACTTTCGCTCAGTCTCTTTCACCGTTTTCCTTTCATGTATTGCTGTTTCGGTTCAGTTGTTTCTAACTTTGTCATGGGTGTTTTTTTGTTTTTTTTTTTTTTTGGCAAAGGTACTGAAATGGGTAGCCATTTCTGTCTCCAGTGTGTCCCCATTTTACAGATGAGGAACTGAGGTAAATAGGGGTTGTGACTTTTCCCAGAACCACACAGCCAGTAAGTCTGAGGTCGGATTTGAACACAGCTCTGTCTGACTCCAGTTTCAGTGCTCTATTCTTTGTACCACTTAGCTACCCCGCCTTCTATGTAGGCAAAGGGGGAGAAATTCTCTAAAGCCTCCAGTCTACACACATAGCATTTCCCTGGTTTTTCTGCCAGCCCGACTAGCAGGAGCAAGCCTTCACAGCATGTAAATTAGCCGGTGACAATAAGTCCTCTGATTGCCTCTCAGGCAGAAACAAATGAATAGCTTAGTTTATTAATCACATGCCACCTTCACCTTTGATGTCTTGATGTTCCAGTTTCTGGTTGGCCATTAAGCAACGCCGAGTGACTCGGCCCGCAGCCTCTCCAACCAGAAATGTTGTTGGCAGCTCATTTTCCCCGACTTCAAAGGCGGCAAACTGCCCTGAGATGGTTTCATTAAAGCGGCCCTTCCCAGTGTGAACAGTACCAAGGGGAGATCTGCAGATCAAAGCGCTTCCATCCTTCTGGATTTGTTACATGGGAAATGACACGCGGAGGGGTGTCTATTGCAGAGATCGTGACACCTCCCATCCCCGGGGGAGAATGCCTGTAATTAGCCCCAAGCCTCCTGCACCTCCCAGAGAGTCCTGACTGTCACGAGACTGGAAGGTTTTGCGTTTCTCCTTCCCCTCCTCCTTGGTACAGCCTCCTTGGTACAGCCAGTGAGCCCTACGATATGCTTAATTACAAATAATTTATCCTGATTAGCTGATTAGAGGGCAATATCCCGCGGATTCCGGGGAGGAAGTTTCACTGAGGCTTTGGAGCTCTTTATTTTTGGCTTAGAATCTTTGGCCTCTGTCTCCCACCCATGTCCACTCACTCCCCTCTGTTTTTTGTCCAGTCCCCGACACGTTGCACTCTCCTTGCGGGCTCACGAGGCTTCTCCAACAACATTGCCTCGGTTCAACCTGCTCAGAGCCTGGGGATTTTAGGAAGACAGGGCTTCTGGCCAAATGCTGATAAATCTCTTCCTCCTGTGACGCATCGGGCTGCAACTCCAGAAAGGAAGTGATCTGAGGGCTGATTTTTCTTTTAATGATTTATTGCTTTGTCGTTCTGCCCGGCTTCTAGACTGCAGTCTTGTTGTCTGCGGAATCCGCCCTAGCCGCTTGTCATTAGGGGGCCAAGGCAGGAAAAACCCATCCAGCAGCTGTCTCCCTGCCCCATTCCTGCCAGGGGGAGATTGGAGAAGGTTGACCTGGGCTATAGGGCGCTGGTAGGTTCACCAGGAGGAGAACATAACTCTGAGTAGAAGGCTAGGCGAATTAGGCTTCGTCCCTCAGCTTCTGTTGTATTCTGTTGTATTCCAGGAGTGTAGGAAGGGAAAGGGAGTGAGCTTCATTCCCTCCTTGGGTGAGAGCATTTTAGTTTATGAGGTCATTGCTTAAAGATGCATCAAGGACTCATGTGAGCACTCACTCCATCCATGCAAAACCCAGGGCCCTTAGAGAATCACAGAACCTTAAAACTTGAAATATTCTCAGAAGACATCTGGTTCAATCAGCTCGCAACCAGGTAGCTCCCCTCCAGCATCCTCAGTGGGTGGTAGATGGGCCCTTGCCTGAAGATTTAGTGTCAGAAAACGGCACCTTCAGAGAAAATTCATAGTGTAGTATTTAGACTTGTTCATTATATGAAGTAAACATCTATTTCTCTACACTTTTCTCTCAGCAGTCCTACTCCCCTCCCGTCTTCTGAAGCCAAAGAGAAAAAAAAAATCAAATCTCTATTTCATATACTTAAAGACAGTTATAATGCCTCTAACCCAAAGGTTCTCAACCTGCGGGTCAGGAGCCCTTTGGAGTCGAAGGACCCTTTCACAGGGTCACCTAAGACCATTGAAAAACATGTATTTCCGATGATCTTGGGAACTGAGACACCACTCCTCCATCTGCCTCCAGGCCAGTCCTCCCCCATGCAGATACACCCAGATATGAGTATTAAAGGGTCCCGGCATTAGGAAGGTTGAGAACCACTGCTCTAACCCCAGCATTTTTCTAAGTAAGGAGGCACAATGGCTAGAGCACTGGGTTTGGAGTCAGGAAGACTCATCTTCCTCAGTTCAAATCTGGTCTCAGACACTTACTGATTATGTGATCCTGACCAAGTCACTTAACTCTGCTTGACTCAGTTTCCCCATATGTAAAATAAACTGGAGAAAGAAATAGCAAACCACTCCAGTATCTTTGTCAAGAAAATCCCAAGTGGAGTCACAAGTAGTTGGACACAACTGATCAACAACAAAAGTTCCTTCAATTGAGTGTTATATGGAATGGTTTCTAGACTTCAGCATCTTGATTAGACTCCTCTGGATGCTCTCCAGCTTTCCACTGTTCTTCATTGCTTAGCCCAATGCCTGATGCATACTAGGTGCTTAATAAATGCTTGTTGATTGACTAAAAGGTGGTGCCTGGAATTGAACACTATACTCCAGAGGCTGGGAAGTTAGGTAGTGCAGTGGATAGAGCACTGAGACTGCAGTCAGGAGACCTGGATTCAAATCCAGTCTCAGATACTTCTTAGCTCTATGACCATGAAACCTCTTACTGCCTCAGTTTCCTCATCTGTGAAGGGAAAATAATATTATACTTTCTTCACTGGCTTCTTGTGAGGTACAAATAAGATAATGTTTGTAAAGCACTTAGCACAGTGACTGGCACTTAGGAAGTGCTTAAATGTTTAGTCCCTTCATCCCCTCCCCCAAGTTGTGCCCTGAGTAAAGCAGGACTATTATCTCCCACATTCTGGACATGATGTTTCTATTGATGCATAAGAATGCTTTGAGGAGCAACATGGTAGAGTGAATGAGTGAGCCTCAGATTCAGGAAGACCTAGTTTTAGGTCCTACTTTTGCTACATATTGACTGAATGATCAATACTGAGCAAGGCACTTCACTTCTCAGTGCCCCAGAATCAGTGCTGACCTGGGAGTCAACTCTACGCAGCTGACCTTATGCCAGGGAAATCACAAGTCTAGTTTACCCTCCCTCCTGCCTCCCACAAGTCCACATTAACAATTCATTTTGAACATACAGCCCACTAATCATCTTTATCTCTACCTAGATTCTTTTCTCAAGACTGCCTAGCCACTTCTCCACCATCATCTTCTTGTTCAGTTGACTTTTTGAAACCAAGAATAGGATTTTACATTTATCTCTATTAAATTTCATCTTATAAGATTAAACCCATTGTTCTAACTTGTCAAGGACTGGTTGAGTCTTGAGTCACTCGCCATGTCAGTTATCCCTCCCAAACCTGTGTCATCCACACATTTTATAAGCATGTCATCTTTCTACAGTCATATAATTGACAAAAATGCTAAGCAACACACGCCTTAGTAGATAGCTTCATGAGATGCGAAAAAAATACAATCCCTTGATGGCCAACCTTCTCATGATGAGGGTCTCTCTGCTCAACTAGGCTGGTCCTCAGGGTGGACTCAAAGTGTGTTCCATTTAGAAGAACTTGCTAGAATTTGGGATCTGCAAGCAAAACCTTTAAGAACCATGATCACCTTTGATGATCTGTTATTTTTTTTAAGATTAAATTATTTACTTTTTGTTTTCAACAATGACTTCCATAAGTTTTAAATTTCCCCTCCTGTCCCCAAGATGACTTGCAATCTGATATGGGCTCTATGCCTACATTCCTATTAAACACATTTTCAAATTAGTCCTGTTGCATAGAAGAATGATAACAAATGGGAAAAATCATGAGAAAAACCCCCCCAAAAAACCCAAACAAACAAAAAAGAAAATAGTCTGTTTTGTTCTACATTCCAACACCATAATTCTTTCTCTGGATGTGACTGGCATTTTCCATCATGTGTTATTTGGAATTGTATTAAGTCCTTGCATTGCTGCGAAGGGCTAAGTCTATCAAAATCAGTTCTCGAACACCGTGGCTGTTACATTGAACAATGTTCTACTGGTTCTACTCCGCTCACTCAGCATTAGTTCATATAAATCTTTCCAGGTTTCTCTGAAGTCCACCTGTTCATCATTTCTTATATCACAATAGTATTTTATTACATTCATATGCCACAACTTATTTCACCATTCCCCAAATGATGGGCATTCCCTCAATTTCCAATTCTTGGTCACCACAAAAAAAATTGCTATGAATATTTTTGTACATGTGGGTCCTTTCCCCATTTTTATGATCTCTTTGGGATATAGCTCTAGAAGTTGTATTGCTGGGTCAAAGGGTACGCCTCATTTTTATAGCCGCTTTGAGCATAGTTCCAAATTGCTCTCCAGAATTGGATCAGCTCACAGCTCCACCATCAATGAATTAGTGTCCCAACGTTCCCATATACTCTCCAACATTTATCATTTTTCTGTTTTGCCATTTTAGCCAATCTGATAGGTGTGATGTGGTACCTCAGAGTTGTTTTGATTATCTGTTATGATGGCATATCCTTCTCTGAACTCCCAAAGAATTTTATACCTCTCTGAGACACTTATCACATATTGCCTTTTGTAATCAACTCAGATATTATTATAGTAGGAAATATTCTTAGAGACCATCTGGAGACCAACTCTTTATTTCTCCAGTTATCTCTTCTCAGGCCCCAACTACATCTGTTTTTGCAACAGATAATTTAATCTCCTATTTTGTTGATAAGCATAATATCATTCAACAAGAGTTCCCTCAACACCCTCCACCTCTCCAGTCTTCAAAACTCCTTAGCACCGTCAAACCATCTTTCTCACCTTAGAGGTGGTTTAGTGTAGGAGGAACTATTATGTAATGGGGAGAGGGGAATATTAGACTTAGAGTCAGAAGACATGGGTTCAAGCCCCAGCCTGGTTTACTTCATATCACTACACCTCAGTTTCCTCATTTAAGTCAATCAACATTTTGTAATTAAGCAATCACTATGTGATAGGCACAAGAGACACAAAGCTCAAAGCAAGTTAGTCCCTGCCTTCAAACAATTTACATTCTACTGGGAACTACACAACATATATACAGGTAACTAAATGCAAGGTAATTTCAGGAAGGAGAGAGTCCTAACAGCTGGAGGGATCTAGAAAGATGGTATACAAGAAGAGACATCCAAACTGAGACAGAAGGGATGCAGGAGCACATTCTGGGGCGTAAGGAGATGGGGGGGCACACAGTAGAGTCATGGAAATGAGTGATGAAATGCCTGATTTGGTAAAATACTAATAGGCTGTTTGGCTGGAATGTAGAGTGCATAACATTGAGAAATGGAAAATTATTGAAGTGGCAAACTCCCGGAAGGGTTCAGAAGCACAAATAAGTGGAGGAGTTGGTATTGGTAAGGAACAACCTCTTTTTCCTCAGAAACTCAAAATGAGGAGGGAGTGGACATTCTGTGGCTCTTTGATGCTCCTTGCTAAGATTGACCTCCCTGCTCTTTGCCCCTGATCCCATCCTCCTCTACCTCCTTGAAGACTTTGCTCCAGCAAGTCATCTCCTAACAGGCATCTTCACTCTCCCTCTTTCCCCTGCCTACTTCCCATCTATCTACAAGCATGTTCTGGTTTCCCTAATCCTTAAAAATGCTCCTTTTGATGCTTTTTTCAGTGTAATTCATTTGCATGACCATCTGTATCCCCAGAGACTCCTTAGGTGCTTCTTTACTATATACCCCATTCTCACCCTTGCAATCTCCCTTTTGCCCCACACTTACTTTACTTGGCTGAAACTGTTGAGTTAGCAATTGCTCTGAATTGCCAGATTGGTCTTTTGACTGTTAAATCCAGCAACATTTTTTTTAATCTTCTCTATAGTTTTTCTGATAATTCTCACCTCTTAGATGCTCTCTCTCCTCCCTTTTCTTTGGAGAAACTACAATCATGTGGTTTTTCTTAATTTTGTTTTCTGTCTGAAATGCTGACTTGATTTAATTCTTAACTCTTCTACCTACTTTCACCATTTCCTTTATTCCCATGGTTTTAGCACTTATCTCTATGATGATGTGTGATTTAGCACTGCCCCCAAAAGCTAATGAGATCTCAGACTGCATTTAAAAAGAGAGAATGTCCAGAAATAAGGAGGTGATGGTCCTACAAATGCTCATTAATTGTGCCCTTATCAGACATTTCTGTTCTGAGTACAGGTCTCAGAATCATATTTTAAGGTCATTCATTACTGGAAAGGATCCTGAGAAGGGTGAAAGACCTCAAGGTCATACTATATATGGATCAGTCAAAGGCATAAGGAATGCTTAGCATGGAAAGGAAAAGACTTAGAGAGGGTATTATAACTGTTTTAAAAAGTGTTTGAAGGTCTGGCATGTAGAAGAGTGATGAAATTATTTTGCTTGGTCCAAGGAATTAAGAGCAATGGATATAAATGGCAGAGAATCAGATTTCAGCTTGATGTAAGGAAACACTTGTTAGCAATGAGATCTGTCCAAAGGGGAAATGGATTACCCTGGGCTATGTGGACAAGAGGAGGTTTTCCTCATTAGCACTTTGCAGATGAAGGCTAAATGCTAAGAATATTGAGAAGGGCTTCTTTGCCAGGCACATATTGTCCTAAATGGTCTTTGAGTTCCCTTCAAACCCTTTGATCCTGTGGTTCTGTGATTATGTCCTATTCCAGTTGGCATCTCCAATATGCTGAGTACTGGGCATTGCAGATAGGTACCCAGTAATTAATAGTTTAATGAATCTTTTTGTGTGTATTTTCAAAATGCCATTATTCAAGAGGTACAAAAGTCTTTGTAGACCGCAATAACCTCTTAGAATCCCAGATCTTAAAGGGATCTTAATAGATGATATCATCCTGTAAACCTGCCTTCAGGCAGAGAAGGTATTATTACTACCACCACCCCCTCGGTTTTTACAAATATTAAAAATTCGTCTGCGTTTTCATCAGATTGGGAGTTCCTTCTAATGCTAGAGATCACAACCTATGTCTGTCCATATCCTATAAATTAGCCAGAGGGATTTCATGTAACAAACTGGAAGTCTTCCTTGATTTCTACTGACATTAAGAGGGTACCAAGGAACACTGCCCACCCAACATATCTCATGCTCAAAATATCACCATCTCATCTCTTTATGTCATACATTCCTTTGATGATGACTTTTACCCCACAGCTTCTTCACAGTGCTTCATTGGTTGCAGTCTGCTCAAATGCACCATGCACCTCTTCATTATCCTCTTCATGATGTGCATTTTTAATTCTTCAGAGACTATTGCATTTCATATCTTACTGATATGTAGCAACTTTCATACAATTTGGTATTCAAAATTGTGTTTTTATTTCCATATTGAGCATAGGGTCATTAAAGGAGCTAGGTAATTTCCTGAAGGCAGTTCCACCCACTCTCCATCTTTTGTTCGACTCATTTTTTCCCTCCACAGAGTCCTATTCCAATTCCTCATTATGATGGAGAGATGAACATGGGTTCTCAAATGCTATGCCAGTAAAGTATGGACTAAAAGTAATGCCAGCAGAGTATAAGCGCAGCTAAGTTCTACTGTGTTAGAAAAGCTTTAAGTACAACCTCATCAATAGACCAAGAATGTTTCCTGAGTACCAATTAAGCTAACCACGGAGGGGCACATCACCAGTTGACTGGTCACCTAGTGATGAAGTCTTTGGTCATGACAGCACATGAATCAAAGAAAAATACAAAATGGCCCCAAGTTTTGTGCTATCCCCATCTGCTCCTTTAGTGACACTGGCAGAATGGTGGAAAAGGAGACAGAGCTGCTAAGAATCACAAGGTTTTTATATTTTCTACAAACTTTAGTTTGAAATGAGATTCTTGTCCAATGAATGAGCAGATGTTTTTCTGGAGAAACTGAATCACAACAATGTTAGAATTTTAGCTATAAATGAAACCGCAACAAAGAAAGCAGCTGCAGATCAGTGGAAGGATGGGTCACATATTTTACGGATATTGTTCTTTTATAAAGTATTTCAAGGTTTCTATAGAGCTTTCCCTATGACAGTCCTGTGAAGTAGGTCCACTTATTATTTATCCCCTTTTCACAAATGAAGGAACTGGTGCTCAGAGAAGTTCACTTATTCGAGCATGGTCACATAGCTGATAAGGTTCGCATCGAGGCAGCTAGGTGGATGTGGTGGGAAAAGCACTGGTTATGGAGTCAGCAACACTTGATCAAATCCAGCTACAGATATTCACTATCTCTGTGACCCTAGACAAGTTCATTAACCCCTCTCTGCCTCAGTTTCCTCAACTGTGAAATAGAGATCATAAAAGCACCTGTTTCCCAGGATCAAATGAGATAATATTTTAAAGCACTTAATGGAGTACCTGGCAGATCATAGCTCTCTATAAATACTAATTATTATTGATTATTTAATAACATAATATGTTAAATTGCATTATATATCAAATACAATATAGAATAATATAACAATAGACTATATAACACGTTATAACATAATACTATACAATGTACTCTAACATATATATTATATTGCAAAAATAATGATAACTAGCATTTATATAGTACTTACTATGTGCTAAGTGCACAGTAAAATGTTATTTTATCTGATTTAAATTATGTTATATTATGCTATGTTATATTATACTGCCTTAAATTATGTTATATTGTTGCAATATGTTACACTACACTCTGCTGTCATACCATATATTATATTGTTTCATACTATATATCACATCACATCATACCATATATCATATAATGTCATGCCATGCCATGCCATGTCATGTCTTAGCACATCACATCATACCATATATCATGTCATTCCATGTCGGATCATATCATGTCATATCACATCACATCATACCATGTCATATATCATGCATATCACATCATACCATGTCATCATATTGTATTGAATCGTATTGGGTCATATTGGATTGGATCCTATCATCTCCAGGTCCTCAGACTGCAAGTCCTACTCTGCACTGTTTTGCCCCACCCTCTCCACCAGATGAGGTAACTGAGTGACAGACAGATTCTTGTTCAAAGTCATATAGCTAATAAGGAGTAAGGGGACAACAAGAGCCTAGAACCTTCATACTCAAAGATGAGACATGGAAGTATTTTTATGACTATCATCTGAAAAAAAGGTTAGATTTACTCTGACTGGTCCCAAGAGCAATGTGAGAAAGTGACAGAAAGGTTGATTAAGGTTTGACAGAAGGAAGTTTTTTCTGATAAAACTGTCCCTAATTGAAATGGGCTACTTGGGGAAGTGGCTTTTCTGACCCTGAAGGTCTTCAAGGCAATGGATGAACAGATGAATGAACAAACATTTATTCAATACCTACTATGTGCCAGGTATAGGTTGGGGTTGGGGATACAAATACACAAGTGAGAAAGTCCCTGAATTCAAGGAATTTGCATTTTAATAGGAAACAAGACATACAGAGAAGTAGCCAGAAGGGAGCTTTGGTTAGCAGAGTCATGGGGATTATGAATGAAACCATAGGGAAATATATTTTTACACATTTTCAGTAGCAGCGGTGAAATTAATATGATTTAAAGAGTCGATATGGAGATTATCTAGAGATTATAAGAGTAAAATGTAGAAAGCAGGGTAAAGAGGATTACATGTGAGGCAGGAAGGAAGAAATCAAGATGGTCACATTGGGAAACCTTGGTTTCCTGGTCGATGGCTAGAATGGATGTGAAATATGTCTTGGGGCTGACGAGATATAGTAGTTTAGGTGAATTTTCTTTCACTCACAAAGCAAATCAGCTCCAATATGGAGTCTGCAAACTGAGTAGATTAATTTCACTGCTAGGATGCATGGTGTGTGTGTGTGTGGGGGGGGTGTATGTGGGTCTCTGAAAGTCCACATCTAGAGAGTCACTGGTCTTGGTGCCAAGGAGGGGAGGAAATGCCAGGACAGATGGCAAGACATCTGCTCTAGATACCCTTCAGTGGGTGCTTGCTGACTGACTTTTTGACTAGCTAACCTCTCTGTCTGACATTTGAAATCCTTCATAACCTGGTTCCAATCTATCTTTCCTGTCATATTATGCATCATTCCCCTTTCTATATTCTACATTCCAACCAAAATGGCCTTTTTGTAGATCTTTATAGACCCTTTCCCATCTCTGTACCTTTGTACAGGCTTCATTCCTGGAATGTACACCATCTCCCCCTCTCTACCCCATTTCTTAGACTCTTTTTTCCTTCAAAGCTTAGCTCAATTGTCTCTTCTACAGGTGTGTATGTGTGTATATGCCATCTTTCCTGCTAAAATTCAAACTACCTAAAGGCAGGGAATAGGTTTCACTTTTTTCTTTGCAGTACCCAGTGCCCTGCATAGAGTAATAGTCAATAAATAATTGCTGATGAACAAGTCCTGCTTTCCTGGTGGATGAAAGGAAGATCACTCGACAGGGATTCGATGGAGGGCATTGCTTCCCAGATGTGTATTAGACTGGGTGTTCTTTCTTGCTTTGGTGTTTTGCATTTCTGGGAAGAGACCAAAACCAAATCTCAGTGAAGAGAGAGACATGACAGCTCCCCGAAGCCTGGCTTGGGGAGCAGTTTCTTTACTCTCTCATCCTTTATTTCTATTCATCTTTTTAATGAGAATTTTGGTCCTGCTGGCCTGAGACACCTTGAACCCCAAATGATGAAGACACTGTGGGCTCCAACATCTGTAGCAGCCCTTGCCTCAGCAGACAGCCTCTCAAGCCTCTCTTTTATCCACTTTGGGGGAACTTTGATCTTCTGCCCCAGCATCTGCTGGCAACTTTACACAAGTAGACCTATTAATGGTATATACAGGGTGGGGTGATGGTGGTTGGAGGAGGAGAGATGACAGGAGGAAACACCTCCCAGGGAGCCAGGCTAACAGCTCCTTCTCACAGCCTACCAGTATGGCCATAAACTACAAACATATTAGCCACATGAACACATGTAAGACTTTATGCTCCTCTACAAAGGGACCTAATGTGTTATTATCACATTGAAGTCTTTTCCCATTTTCTCTTTATAATTCTCACACATGGGGAAAATATCAAAGAATCAGTTCATTGGAAAGACAAACAGGGCACCTACTACTCTTCTCATAAAACAACAGGGCCTTTATTAGAAAAAGCCCTTCAATGTGTATTCTTTTTAAAGAGTTTCAGAGATGGAAATGATTCCCAGGCAATAAACAACCAGAGGCTATAAAGTTCAAATCAAAAACTTATATTGGGCAGACATGCTTTACAAGAGATCCTGACAATCAGCTGGGGCAAGTTCCTCATTTTATGGAGGAAGAAAAAAAAAAGTCGAGAGAAGGGAAGAGACTTGCCCAAGGTCATACAGGTAATAAAGAGCATGACTTCTACTGTGACCCTCCATTTATTTGACTCTGGAGCGTGGCAAAGTGGGAAGTGCTCTGGATTTGGAATCAGAGGGCCTCGGTTGTTAGAGGAAGAATGGAGGGGAGAACAGAGTGCTGGGTTTGGAAGCCAGGATGACCCTCTTAGACATTTACTACCTGTGTGATCCTAGTCACTTAACCCTTCTGTGACTACGTTTACCTATTTATAAATAGAGACTATTGGACTGTATGGTGTCTAAGCTCCATTCCAACTATCATGATCGCATGTTTCAAATAGTAGTTCAATTTTTTGATAATCTTGGGCAAACTGTGTACCCTCTCTAGGTCTTGGGCTCCACTTCTCTAAAGTGGGGGAGCCATTCAAACCAAGGTCCTTCAATTCTCAGAAGCCTTCCGAGTGAGACAGTCACATGGGTATCTTGTTCTGACGCTAAAAGGATAAATGGGACTCTTGTAATAAAATCCAATCTTCAGAAGAATACATCTGTTCCGTGTTGCAGATTGTTAGCAGCAAATGTAGCAGACCCAGTAGGAGCAGATTTAGAAATGCTATTCTCATTTTGTTTGGCCACAGTTGCCACATATAATAGATTATAAGAACATCTGTGTGCGCCCAACTAATTACACTTAATTGTTTGTGCAAATCAGATGATTTATCAACTGCAAGCCCAATTAATTAAATGCAGGAACACAAGTCAGACCTGGAGGTAAGGCTGAGTTCATTTCAAAATTAAGCCAAAGGTATTTTGTTTGTAAAGCTGGGAGAGAACATGCCCATTAACAGAAGCCCTAATAGGGCATTCCATCTGGATAGGGTAGAAACTATTTACAGAACTTCCTCATGAGCCAATCAGAGCTCTAACTTTCTCAACAAGCAAGAAGCATCAAGGCAGTTACACCCTTGGCAAGCCAGGGACAGCCCTTCATTAACAATGCAGAGTGGTGGAGACTCTTGTTTCCTTGGATCTGTGCCTGAGACAAGGGTGTTTTAGAGCTGGAAAAGACCTTAGAAACAGACCATCTTGTGCAAATCTCTCATTTTATAGATGAGGACGCTAAAATTCACAGAGACTACATGACTCTCCTGAGGTCCCAGAATAGTGAGTGATAGGCTTGAGATTTGAAATCAGGTTCTCTGTCTCCAAAATCCATGGCATGTCCAACCATACTACAGTCTGAAGTCATCTGAAATGGGACATAGCATTCATGGATTTTAGAAATACTGTTTGAACGTATGTCTGAAGACTGAAAAAGTCAGAGTCCTGAGCTATAGGTGGCTGTCAACTTTAGACCTATAATTACTTTTTTTTAGAAAAAAAATTAACATTAAATAGTTTCTTTTCTTTCTTTCTTTTTTTTAAACTATGAACATAATCATTAACAGGGTACGACACCTTCCCCAGTCAGACTAAGAAGGCAAGTCCTGTTAGAGTGAGAGCATCAGCTAAGGATCACAGAATCATAGACTCAGACCTGGAAGGACCCTTCAAAGTCATCTCGTCCAGCTTCTTTTACATATGAGACAGCTGACTTCAAGGAGTTTAAGTGATTCACCCAAGGTCACCTCGATTCAAGTGGGATGGCTGAGATTTGAGACAATGTCCTATGTATCTAAATTTCTTTCTTCGGTACATTACTTCCCTGGTCATCATAGCAATGCATATACAGTCAGGCAATAAGAGAATTTAATTCATTAGATATTTCACTGGACTAGGAAGAGAATGAGGATATTTTCCCTATGGTTTAAAAAATAGTAATCATTGGGGCAGCTAGGTGGCGCAGTGAATAGAGTACCAGCCCTGGAGTCAGGAAGACCTGAGTTCAAATGAGACCTCAGACACTTAACACTTACTAGCTGTGTGACCTTGGGCAAGTCACTTAACCCCAATTGCCCTCCCCTCCCTCCTCCAAAAAAGCAAAAAAGAAAAATAGTAATCATTGTCTTGATTTTGAAAGCTGACTTGTGTATCTGTGTATAACTAATTAGAATTGCTCAACTAAGTCTTTGCCCAAGCTTAAAACAACAACCCACATCTTTCCTATTGAAACATAAAACCCCACAAAACCAAAACAAACAAAAAAGACTGTTCTGTTCCATTTGACACTGGGCTTCTTTTGATAAACTCTCCTTGGTTTCTGGGACACTGAATTCTTGTGGTTCCCCCAGGACTCTAATTATTTCATGTTTTTTTGACTTTGTTGACTCTCCATTCTCTTTCCATACCTTAATCACAGGTGTATTCCAAAGCTCTGTGCTGGTTCTTTTCTCTTTTCTATACTCTTCCTCAGTGATCTGATCCAAATGGCTCCACTTTTCACATCTACACAAATAATTCCCCAATCTCTTACCTCTCCCCAAAATGGATCCCTAAAATGCCTCTCCTTTCATGTTCATCAACCTGGATGTCCTATTCCTATTCAGCTTGTCCAAAATTTAGCTCATCAATTCCAACTAAACCACCTTCCACTTCTAACTCCCCCATTTTTAACACCACACTTCATTTTGAACCCACACTTATAACATCAGAGTCCTCCCTGTCTCTTCCCTCTCTTTTGCCCCTTCCTCATTAAATCAGTTGCCAAGTGCTAGCTTTTCTATCTCTCTTGAATACAACTGCTCCTCCATACTCTCACTGCAACTACTCAGATTTAGGCCATCATGTTTTCTCACCCTGGGTGTTATAACAGCAGCCTCCTACTTGGTCTTCCTCCTTTGGGTTTGTCTGATTTCCAGTCCACCCTTCACACTACTACCAGAACAATCTCCTTAAAGCATCCCCATGCTTGCATCATTGCTCTACTCTAAAACCTTCAGAAGTGATACAGTGATTATCTATAGAACGCAATCACAATCATGGCATTCAGTGTCAAATTTTATATCAAATTAGCCAAATTCAGTGACTGCTTTTGATCTCCTTTTTATTCTGTCCCCTCCTGTCTTCATGCCCTTATTTCTTCTAGCCCTCATGCCTGGAATAGACTCTCCTTCATCTGTCTTTTGATGTCCCTCCCTTCTTTTAAGTCTCAACTCAGATGTCTTTAGGAAGCCTTTCCTAAGAACCTCTCCTCTCCCCACCCAGGGGAAAGTAACCTCTTGGCCTCACATTTCTCCATGAACTTTACATGATCTTCTCCAATGCATTTATCTCACACTGTCTTATATCATGGTTAATAATTACTGTCATTCAAATAGGACTTTGCGAATCATTTTACATACATTATCTCACTGAAGCCTCACAAAACCCCATGAAACATAATCACCCCATTTTATAGATTAGGAAAAGGAGAGTCAGAGAGCTTAAGTGAATTGTTCACGTTCTTGTAGCTACTAAATGTCAGATGCAGGATTTGAAACTAGGTCTCTCTCCCTTCAAACCCAGCACTCAATCCAATACAGACAGTTGCTTAGCCTGTACTCCCTTATCTCTCAGGTTAGACTGTAACACTCTTGGAGCAGGATCTAGGCGACATCCACTTCTATATCTCAAGCACTTGGTTTATTATCTTTTCTTCAAAGAAAGTTTTTGACAAATGTTTGCTGAAATTGATTGACCAACTTATTCAATAGCTGTTACTTTTGTTTGCCAACCTCCTTTCCCATTTTGGTTTACATTCTGCTTGTTTGACTGGGGCAAGAGTCTAGAACTGTCAGTGCCCCAGGCAATTCTCTGAGGCTATAAATTGCAGAGAAACTAGGGATCTGTTTGGGTAGGATGAGTTCCTCAGTGGAAGCTCTGGAAACTGATGAAATCGCAGACCAGGTTGTTGGGGGGGGTTTTGTTGTTGTTTGTTTTATTAAATAAATTTGAGGAATTTTTCTTTAAATTATAATTCTTTCTCCTTTATAGTGAACTTCAGGGCCCCTACTTAAACAAAGTGGAATAAGGTAGGTCTACTTGATAATGTTGGGCGCTCCCAGGTGTATTGCTTTCTTCTCTAAGAACAAAATCCCTTTAAGAAGCCAAGCTGGGGGCGGCTAGGTGGCTCAGTGAATAGAGTACCGGCCCTGGAGTCAGGAGGACCTGAGTTCAAATCCGGCCTCAGACACTTAACACAAAAACTAGCCGTGTGACCTTGGGCAAGTCACTTAACCCCAACTGCCTTCCAAAAAGCAAAAAAAAAAAAAAAAGAAGCCAAGCTGGTTTCATCATGGGCTATTGATCCTTGCCTGGTTGAAGGGTGGTATAGTAAAAATAACATTGTATTTAGAATTCAGAACCCTTAGGTTTAAATTCCATTTCAGTTACTTTGTGATGGTGGCCAAGTCATTTGCCCTCTCTAAGTCTCTACTATTCCTCTATTTATAAAATTACATGATACGTTAGGTCCCTTTAACCTGCAAATATTGTGCTGACCTATGAATGAGCCTTCTTTAATCCTCATGAGTTAGTCTTATAATTAATTGTCTTTATGGTTTACTCAAATCCATCCTGCTGAGCCTATGTGACATAATTCAGAACTGAGTTAGGCACCCTGCCCATCTAAAACCTGGAGCTAATGCTATTTACCTCACAGGGCTATTTGGAGGATTAGTTACCTGATGTGTATAGAGTGCTTTGGGATCCTGAAGTGAAAGGCGGAGATTACAAAGGGTTATTTGACCCACTTTGCTGCCAGCAGATATTAAGTAGCCTTGTTAGACCAGGAAGAAGTAAGAACATGAAATGAGAAGTCTAGGAAGAAAAGGGCTTACAATAGCGACCTGTGATAGCAATTCTCTTCCTGACCCTTGAACTCTGCACTATTCCTTAGTGCCCAGGAAGATGAGCACTTGATCCCTCTCCTCCCACCCTCCAAGAGGGTGTTGGTATCTGGAGTTTACTATTCTGTTTAAAGTATCAGGTGAAAAGATGCTTGCATTCTGCCTGGAGTCAAAGGCATTAATTAAGTCATAACACCAAGTGAAAACAGTACTTGATGATTTAAGTGAAGCTGATGAAATCTTAGGCTCCCAATGAGACTAGAAGGAACTATTGGGTTGTGTGTTTGTTTTGTTAAGAGTCCCTTCTGACAACCAGAGCATCTGGTTCCCCTGAGCCACAAGTATGCCAAACTCCCTCCGCAGGAAAATACATTTGCATATGAAGGTTTGTGCCATTGGCCTTTAAGACCCCATTCCCTTTCTTTAGTGATTTAGAGGACAGATCTAGGTCTGCCCAAAGACAGCGAAGGATAGAGCAATCCAGGTAGCTCCAGGCAAAGTCATTGGTCAGAGGATAAAGAGCCTTAGAAAACTGCTGATGAAGCCTGCTGACTACCTCTTGGTGGAGAGGTCATAGACTAGACGTGAAGAATGAACCACACATACATTCTGAGGGGTGGTCAGTGTGTCGATGTGTTTCTTTCACTATGCTTACTTGTTACAAGGGACGACTTCTAGAGAAGGGAGAATGTATTAGTGGGTAGGGAGAGACATGCAGAAATGCAGAAAGGAAGGAAGGAAGGAAGGAAGGAAGGAAGGAAGGAAGGAAAGAGAAAGGAAGAAAGAAAGAAAAAGAAGAAAGAAAGAAGGAAGGAAGGAAGAAAGGAAGGAAGGAAGATATACAGAAAAAATTTTTAAAAGTTCAGGAATGGACACAAATGGGACAATTTTGTTATCTTATGCTATTTTGTAAAATTTATTTTAGTTTGTAAAATAGCATATCCTATGCATTGCTGTACATTAATAGAAGTTTATGCTTTCATGTGAAATCGTTTTCGTTCTTTGTAAATTGGGGAAACTAGGTGGCACAGAACACCAGGCCTGAAGTTAAGAAGACCTGAATTCAGATCTGGACTCTGATACTTACAGCTAGGTAACCTTGGGTAAGTCCTCAGTTTGGGCAAGTTTGCCTCAGTTTCCTCATCTGTAATATGGGGTTAATAGTGGCATCTAACCCCTAGAGTTGTTGTGAGCATCAAAGGTAATAATTATAAAACTCCTATTACAGTGCCTGGAACATTGTAAATGTTATACAAAAGTTCATTATTATTTTTGAAATGTTTGAGTTTTTTGATGACTTAAAATGTTTTTTTTTTAAACAGAGGATACAGCATAAGACAACTGTGAGATCATCAGTCTAATTACTTCATTTCACATATGAGGAAACCGAAAGCTGGAGAAAAGAAAGCACTTAGCCAATTTCACAGAGAGAGAAAGTAACAATAATATCTAACATGTCTGTAGTATGGTGAAGGTTTACCAAACCCTTTCCCCTCATCAGTCCTGGGAGGTTCAGAGGCAAGGCATTTTTACATCCAATTTTCATAGATGAATAAACTGAGATCCAGAAAAATTAAGTGACTTGCCCACAGACACAAAGCTAGAGCGTAGAAGAACTAGGACTAGAACTCAGGTTTTTTGATGCCAGGTTCAGTGCTCTTTACAATACTGTATTCCTCTTAACTTAGGAGCAAAAAACCCTCAACTTGGATGTATTTGATTTGTTCAGATGATCATTTCTGATGTGTTTACGGGTAATATGGTTCTGGTTGGGGGGAGTGAAAAGAAGACAATAGGAAACATTAGGTGGAAATCATGGGGGGGGATTCCTTTTTTTTTTTAAGAAAAAAATCCTTAGGAAAAATTATTTTCACTTACATCCCCTCATTTAAAAATATAATGGCCTTTACCCCTCTAGTAAGGGCCTTTACCCCTTCTACCAGAAGCAACCCAACCTTGTTTCTTCTTCCCTAAGCACATCTGGTTTCAATGCTTTGCAGCTGTCATGAGAGAAGGGCTCCTTATAGACAAGGCTGGACTAGACTTATTCCAAGTCAACTGAGTGTGACTGGTTGGAGGAACAAAGCAAAGAAGATAGCTATTCAATTCACCCCATTTCACTCTTTCTAGTCCATGAGTTCAGAAGGGCAGAGCAGTGAGATTTCTAGACCCTCTTAACTTTGTCAAAAACTAGTTTGGATAAAATAAGATACTTACATTGGACCAAAGCACACAGTGCCTTTTTAAAAAAGATTCCATTACCTTTCATTTTCATATCTGAATCAGGAAAGGCACACAGCCTTTGGGGAGGAGTTCCTTTTTCCTTGAAGTCGATGGTTGGCCAGTGCTGTTGGTATAAGCAGTTCTTGATATCTATTACCAAACCAAGCATTAACTTTTAATTAAGAAGAAGTAATATGGCAAAATTGATAGGGCACTGAAATTGAAGTCAGGAAGGTCTGGATTCAAATCCTATTTCATTCAATTACTAGCTGAGTAACCTGGACTCTGTACCTGAGTTTCCTCA
>CM053595.1:47736632-47748309 GCA_028646575.1 Pseudocheirus occidentalis | reverse complement strand
CTTCCCTTCCCTTCCCTTCCCTTCCCTTCCCTTCCCTTCCCTTCCCCTTCCTGAGGTGACCCAGTCAAACTGTGGATATCTCTGTTAGGGTTTTCCTGATATCAATCCTGACTTTGTCTCTTTGTAACTTTTAGGATGCTTCTGCCCACAGGGGCCAAACAGGACAAATGAAATTACTCTTCTGCATGGCAACTCTTTAAAGACGTGAACACAGTCATGCCATCTCCACTGTACCATCCTTCCAGGTTAAACATCTCCACTTCCTTTTTTGGATCAATAGGCTAATCAACAATTATTAAGTACCTGCCATGTTCTAGACACTTTGCCAGGGTCTCATGAAACAAATACAAGAATGAAAGCATACCTATTCTCAAGGAACTTAAATTCCTACAGATTCAAATTGAAAACAAGAACACATATAACTCTATACTGAGAACATATAAGGAGAATAGTCACACAAATATAGAGTAATTAAATCTGAGGAGTTTGGGAGGATGGACACCAGAAGTTGGGGACATCAGGAAAGGCTTCATGCAAAACATGAAGGCTGACTTGACTCATGAAGATTCATAGGAATCTCCAAGACAGAGGTAAGGAGGGAGGGCATGAATTCTAGCAAGGTTGGATGATCAAAGCAATGGCATTGAGATGGGACGTGGACTGTTGTGTGTAGAATAGAGAAGGTTGATTTGGCTGGAAAACAATAATCTTCCTACAGAACAGTGGTTCTCAACCTTCCTAATGCTACTACCCTTTAATAGAGTTCCTCATGTTGTGGTTACCCCGCAACCATAAAATTATTTTCGTTGCTACTTCATAACTGTAATTTTGCTACTGTTGTAAATCATAATGTAAATATCTGATATGCAGAATGTATTTAAATTGAACATAACCCACAGATTGAGAACCACTGCTACAGAACCTACTATGTGCCAAGTGCTGTGTTAAGCTCTTTAAAATTATTATTTTATTTTATCCTCACAACAACCCTGGAAAATAGGTGCTATTATTATCCTCCAAGAGGCTAAGCGACTTTTGAAAATTCAAAAAAACTAAGAAATCAAATTCAAATTTAAAAAACTGTCTGAAAGTAGATTTGAACTAAAGTCTTCCTGACGCAGGCCCAGTGCTTTATAAGCTGTGTCACCTAACACAGAATACAGGAGGGAGAGGGATAGATGAAGAGCCTACAAAGAGAGGTTAGGGAGAGATTAGGAGGGACTTCAAAAGCTAAATAGACGAGCAAATAGTTTATCCTAGAATTAATAAGGAGGTATTGGATTTTATTAAGTAGAGAAATGACAAGATCAAAGCTTCACTTTAGCAAAGTCACTTAGACAGCTAATTGGAGGATGGTGAAGAGAATGAGGCAAGTGAAGAGAGCCTGAGTCAGGAAGACCAATTAAGAGATTGTTGCAATGATCTAGACAAGAGGTGATGAAAGCCTGCACTAAGGTCCTGGCTGCATCAGTAAAAGGAAGTGCTCAGATGATCTTAGTGTTGGAGGGTAGAAATGTCAAGAACTATCCATGAATTAGATATGTGGGGTCAGGGAGAAAAAGTAGTCGGGGACAACTCAAAGGTTATGAACCTGGGAGACTGAAAGAATGGTGGTGACTTTAGGAGGATTGGGGTAGGGTGGGAGTGGGTGGGGCGGGGGTTGTAATAGACATATTGAATTTGAGACATCTTTGTATCATCCAATTTTGGATGTCCAGTGGTGATATTAGACCAGAATTCAAGGAAGGCACTAGAACTGGACACATAAATCAGTAAGTGAACTTCGTAGCTCTCATAATTAACCCCAGGGGAACTGATGAGATCAAAGAGAGAGAGAGAGAGAGAGAGAGAGAGAGAGAGAGAGAGAGACAGAGACAGAGACAGAGACAGAGACAGAGACAGAGACAGAGACAGAGAGAGACAGAGGGAGACAGAGAGACAGAGAGACAGAGAGAGAGACAGAGAGTGAGAGAGACCGAGACAGAGACAGACAAAGAGACAGAGAGAGACAGAGAGACAGAGACAGAGACAGAGAGAGAGGGGGAGGGAGAGAGAGAGGGAGGGAGGGAGTATAGAGGATGAACATCCTTCTATGACATGACTTTAACACCATTCACAATCCTGGTTACCCTCTTCTGCACATTCTATAATTTTATAACATTGTCCTTAAACTATGGTGCCCCAAAGAATATAATACTCCAGATATCATCTGATTATCACCTTCTCACTACTGGAAGTTCTGTGCCTCCGAATGTAGCTCAATATCACATTAGACTTTCTGGCCCCTACACCATGCTCCTCTCTTCCTATTCACTTAGCAGTACACTAAAGACCCCAGATCTCTTTCAAACTTCTGTCTAACCACAAGATCTCCTGTTCTGTATTTCTGAAGTTTATTTTTTGAGGATCTAGTGTCTTAATATATTTAAAGCTTATGGACCATAAAGGGGAAGATCTTAAGTTCCATTAACATTAAAAAATGGTCTCTTCTAGAATTTTTCCAGGACTGAAGTTTAATTCATTGGCTTAGAGTTTATGGACTGTTCTCTTCCTTTTTATTAAAAATTGGGACCAGAATTGACCTTTTCCAATTTTGTGGTACCACTCTCATTTTTAATGATCTTTAAAACATTCATAGTTATAACTGGTCATTTTTATCATTTCAAATATTAGTGACAACAACTCAGCAATAACATTTTCAAATTCTTTTAGTAGTTAAAGATGCAGTTCCTCTGGTTTCAGTGACTTGCATTCATCAAGAGGCACCAGGTGCTCTCCTGCTATTTTCTTACTTTTCTTAGGCATCAATTCCCTAATAGCCCTTTTTATTCTGCCATTTCTAGTACAAAAAACAAAAACAAAAAATAAATAAACTAAATAAGAAATGAGCAGTCCTGTCTTCTCCCAAACCTCAGTTGTCATTGTCCTATCTGTTCTTAGATGCCTTTTTTTCTCAAATATAACTTATAAAGCCATTTTCCTTAGTTTATCCAGCTAGGTTCATTGCATTCTGAGCTTTAACATGGCTGGAACTATTTTATAGGACTATGTTAAATTTATATCTATTCTCTTTATCCACTTTTGCTTCCATCTTTTATATATTTATTTTAATATCTAAATTAGCTGAAAAGCTAATTTCCTGCACATCCACAAATGAACTTATCAAACAACTCCCCTTTCCACCCTCATTGGAATTGTCTCCCATTATGTCTTCTGAATTTCATCCTTGGGTGTCATTCACATCTTTTTTTTTTTTTTTTGCTTTTTTGGAGGGCAGTTGGGATTAAGTGACTTGCCCAAGGTCACACGGCTAGATTTTTGTGTTAAGTGTCTGAGGCCGGATTTGAACTCAGGTACTCCTGACTCCAGGGCCGGTGCTCTATTCACTGTGCCACCTAGCCGCCCCTGTCATTCACATCTTCTGGAATTACTTTACCTGTAGAATTTGAATTCTTACAAGGGTAATATCCTTCTACATTTTTTTGAAATTTATTTTCTAAAAATTCAGGGTGTTCATAAAGCTATATCTAGATGATCTCTCCTATAAAACAAACATTAGAAGTGAGCAGCCATGCCCCTCACAAGGTGTCAATTCATTTCCATGTCAGCAACCAGGTCTTCCAATTTATTAAAAAATACGATCTATCCTGGGAAAACTAGAAAAATAGTATGGCAGAAATTAGGTATAGGCCAACATTTTACACCATATATGAAGGTCAAAATAGGCACATGATTGATATATAAAGGGTGATACTATAAGCAAGGATACAGTAAGGCATAGTTTACCTCTTAGTCCTATGGAGAATAGAAGAATTTATGACCAAAGAGGAGATAAAAACATTATGAAATGTAAAAAGATCATCTTCATTACATTAAATTAAAAAGGTTTTGCACAAGTAAAACCAATGCAACCAAGTTTAGAAGGAAGTAGAAAGCTGGAAAATTATTTTTACAGTCAAGGTCTCTGATAAAGACCTCATTTCTGAAATATATAGGGAACTAAGTCAAATTTATAAGAATACAAGTCAATTCTCAATTGATAAATGGTCAAAGGATATGAACAGGGAGTTTCAGACAAAGAAATTAAAGCTGTCTATAGTCATAAGAAAAAATGCTCTAAATCACTGTTGGTTAGAGAAATGCAAATTAAGACAGCTCTGAGGTACAGCCTCACACCTATCAGATTAGTTAACATGGCAAAACAGGAAAATGATAAATGTTGGAGAAGGTGTGGGAAAATTGTTACAATAATGCATTGTTGATGGAGTTGTGAACTGATTCAACTATTCCAGAGAACAATTTGAAGCTACAGCCAAAGGGCTATGAAACTGTGCTTCCCCTTCAATTCAACAATACTACTACTAGGTTTGTATCCCAAAGAGATCATAAAAATTGGAAAAGGACACACATGTACAAAAATATTTATAGCCACTTTTTTGTAGTGACCAAGTATTGGAAATTGAGGGAATGCCTGTGAATTGGGGAATGGCTAACAAGTTATGGTATATGAATATGATATAATACTATTCTTCCTTAAGAAATGATGAGCAAGTGGATTTCAGAAAAACATAGAAAGGCTTGCATGAACTGAAGTGAGTGAAGTGAACTAAGCAAAGGGAGTAGAACCAAGAAAAATTGTACACAGGAAGAGCAACATTGTATGATGACCAAGTTTGAGAGACTTAGCTTTTCTCAGCAATGCGATGATCTAAGACAATTCCAAAAGACTCATGATGGAAAATGCTATCCACATCCAGAGGAAGAACTGTGGTGTCTGAATGCAGATTGAAGCAAACTATTTTCTCTTTTTTGATTGTTTTTTCCTTTCTTGTGGTTTTTGTCTTTTCGTCTGATTCTGCTTTCACAACATGACTATGGAAATATGTTGAATATGACTGTGCATTTATAGCCTATATCATATTGCATGCTGTCTTGGGGAGGGAGGAAAGGGGAGGCAGGAGAAAATTTTGGAACTCAATCTTATAAAAGTGAATGTTGAAAGTTAAAACAAATAAATATGATCCAGAATAAAATTTCCTCTTGTTGGTTGCTCCAAATTTTGAAAGATGGAATTATTATTAAGGCAAAGCAAGAAGTTATTAATTACTATGCTTTTGAGAGAGAAAAAGAAAGAGAGGGGGGGAGAGAGAGAGGGACAGAGACAGAGAGAGAGAGAGACAGAGACAGAGATAGTATAATGACAAGCAAAGAAGTACTTAGTGTCTTGTTCAATTATTTACTGTTTCAATTCAACTTTCTTTTAAGCCTTGCCCATGATTATATAAAGTTTTTGTTAAGAAAAAGAACTTGTAAACTCCACAGTGGGAGGAAATTACTGATACAACAGGAAGGGGTGGAACAGGGAGAACCTAATGACCACATATAAGGAGAAGCCAAAGCTGGGAAGAGCAAAATTAAGAAGGGGAACTTTGTGGTGGCCAGGCACTCTGTGTTGATTTTCATTTGTGATACTTTGTACAGAAGCCATGTGAACTTACTAAAAGCCCTGAAAGAGGATTTTCTTGTTGTCTGTTTACAGAAGTCCTGGAGTAGATTTTGGAGGTCCTGGGATTATGCTGATTATTTGTGTTGAGTTTTCAGACCTTGTTTGTGGGTTTGTGTTGAGTTCTAAGATCTTGTATGCGAGTCTGTGTTAATTTCATGGGCAGATAGTCAATTGATGATGGTGCCAGAAATGTGCATGAATGTTGTTGTGGCTCTGTTAAGCTTTGTCTTCCCAGAAACAGAAACCGCAAAGCAGTTGAGGTGGACTGGACACTGTGAGCTTCAATATGGAACTGGACAATGAACTGAACAAGTAGCTAGATGAGGAGCTGGATGAGGAGTAGGAGCTGCCTACCTTTGAATCCAGGTGACAGTTGGGTATTCAGGAAGGAACTGGACCCATGGAAGAGGAATCATGGAATCTAAGAGCCGGCCTTGAGTCAAGATGAAAAAAATCTCTCCTTAAGTACTTAGTGCTGACTGAGAAGATCATGATTTACTCTGGCCTAGGGGTGGGAGAACTTTGTACTCTAGAGATTAAGACAATGTGACCTAGTGGTGGAGAACTTTGACCTTTGTGCTTTGTGTCCCTTAAAGAGGCTTGCTTCTTAAGGATGATTGAGTCAAGGACTTACTGAATGATTTCTTTTGCTTAAAACTATGTGACCACTTTAGTGAAAACTATGTGGCTACTTTAGTGATAAGTTGTTATGTTATAACATTGTGAATGCTGTACTTTGGTTTCTGTCAGTGTTTTTCTTCAATTTACTGCTGAATAAACAGAAAGCTGGCCATAATATTTTATCAGAATCTTAAAACTATCGACAGAAGCAGTCCTCTGGAAAGCTGCCCATGAGTGACTTTACAGAAAATGAAACAGAAACAGAGACAGAGATAATGGCAGGGAGAGATCCAGCAAATACCCAGATAATTGAATGTGTGTATGTATGTATGTATGTATGTATGTAAAATATCTCTGCAGTGCTTCTGAGTTTACGATCTATTTCCCAAACTCTTCATGTATCTCTTTTTTCTGTCCAGGTGCTCTACAGTAAATTGGATGACAAAGTCACTTTTGTTTCTTGACCTTCACCCACTTGTTTGCAATCATGTTTTCCCTATCTTGTTCTTAGATATTTTCATATGAGTAATAAGACCTTTTAATATGCAATGCTATTGCCCGTTTGCCTAACCTGTTTCTTCTGAGTAAGATAAACCAATCCAGAGCTATATTTCAGCTGTGTGTTCATTCCTTTATGTGTCAATGACACCTATTCATTACAATTTACCTTCCAGAGTTATGATCTCTACTTCTGCTAGCTTATTTTCTGAACTGTGGGCACTTACATATACACATTTGAAGCCAAGGGTTTTACTATTAGCTATTATGTTAGATTTTTGTTCCTTGTTACCTTGTAAGTAACTGAATTGTACATTCTGCCTTCTTTAGCAAGAGCTGTCCCTCCATATGCATCATGAGTGTGTTGCTGTGTGACTCAAGAAAGGCATAATAGACATGTATAATAACCTTTTTTCCCCACTCCCCACTTCTCCAAGGAAGACTTTCATTGCTGCCACAAGGAGAAGCAGAAGCTTGAGTCAGATGCTTGGTCACTTTGCTCTCCCGAGAGAAGCTTTCCTGGGCTAGAATTATATCTCTTTACTCCAGAGGTTCTCAACCTTCCTAATGCCGCAACCCTTTCATACTTGTATGTGGCAGTATCTGCATGTGGGCAGACCCACCTGGAGACAGTTTGGTTCCTAAGACCATCGGAAATATGTGTTTTCTGATGGTCTTAGGTGACCCCTGTTCTCCCTGTAAAAGGATGGTTCTACCCCCAAAGGGATCGCCACCCACAGGTTGAGAACCACTGCTCTACTCCCTTACAAATCATTAGTTTACAAACTTTTACGTTCAAACTAAATTCTGATCACTGTTTCATTAATGGGGAAAGCAGGATTCCAAGTTTTATATTGCAGACTTGACCCATTTCCCACCAAATAACAGCTCCATACATTACAGGTAGCAAAGAAGCCTATCCAATTCAATAGCAAATAGAACTCAGAGAAAGTATATATAAGAGTTTTTATTTCTCCCATTGCGAGTGAGGTAACTCAGCTCAACCAAGCAAGAGTCCGAGATCTCACCCAAAGGAAAGTTCCTTGAAGCCTCTATCACATAAACTAGAGATAGGGATGATGGAGACTGCCAGTTCCTCTCATGTCTGCTTTTTCCTAGAGTCTTTTCCTTCAACAATCTGAAGTAGGTTTCGCATGTTCCATTTTCTCTCTCAAAGTCAGAAGCCAGAAGCACCCAAAGCAGCTCTGAGGCCTGATAATACTCAAAGAAGAAAGTCATAAGCATGAAGAGACCGAAGCTTTCTTCTCTTTTCCTTTCATGAGCTCCACTCTGCCCCTCATGCAGGTTCAGGGCATTAATTTCACCAGTCAGGAAAGAGTCCCATACCAATGAGCTTTGGGACTGGGCTTTCACGTCATTTTAACTACTTTCTACATGAGTGGTGTCAAACCCCAGCCCACAGGTCATTTAGTACGGCCTAAAAGATTAAAATTTAATTGGGAAATGTTTAACAAAATAAGTAAAATATAATATAACAGACAATATTAATTTGTGGTTTTCCAAGTGAATTTCAGTTTGAAACCACTGCTCTCCCTCTCCTGCCTGTTTTATTTTAAAGTTCTTCTGATTAAATGTGCAAGGCCAGCACCTATATTCTTGCCAGTCTTTGCTGTGTTCATTCCTGCCTAGGAAACTTCCGACCGTTCATCTTCAGTCATGCTCCAGAAGTCCAAATCCCATTCCCGAGTAACCCCATTTCACTCAACTGGTCACTTCCCAAGTCAGTTTTCCTCCTTTCTCTCCTTTATTTTCAAGGAATTATGGTGAGGAAAACATAAATCATACCCCTAGGCTCTTTGTAATCTCTTGCAATACAATAGAAGTTCTTTCAACTGTATCATTTGTGTCCAAATCAATCACCATAATTGGTGGTAGGTCAGAATCATCTATTTTGGCAAATCTTGAAAAGTTCTCTGTCATTATCGGGATACATGTCTCAGGAAGACAACCGATACTTCTGTTGTTATTAGGTTGACAAATAGTTCCTCAGTATCCCAGAGCAAGGAATCACCTTTACTCTTTGCATCTTCCTACCTTACTCTAGGATCTCTAAATTGATGCCATCTGTGACTCAATTCTATCATCCTGTGGAAGACAAGCAGCTGGAGGCAGTGTGGTAGATAGAGCTTTGGACCTTGAGTCAGGAAGACCTGGGTTTGAATTCCTCATCAGACATAATGTGTATAACTGGGTAAGTCACTTAAGCTCTCTCAGTCTCAGTTTCCTCATCTATGAAATGGGGATAATAAAATGCCACTGATCTCACAAGGTTAGTGTTATTGTTGCTGTTTTAATAGTATTTTTCCAATTATATGTGAAGATAATTTTTAACATTCATTTTTAAATAAAAATTTGAGTTCCAAATTTTCTCCCTCCCTCTTCTTCTTCTTTACCTAAGACAGTAAGCAATTTGATATATGTTATATAGTCACAAAGTTGTTATGAGGATTAAATAATAGATGTAAATCATATTGCAAGTCTTAAAACTCCATGTCTGTTGTTGATGATGATGATGATGATGGCAATGATGATGATGATGATGATGAAAAGGAAGCTTCCTCAGAGGATCCATCTCTCTCTCTCTTCTTCAGTAAGGGCTTCACATTTGCTTGTTAGCTCAGAATATAGTTGTTCTTTTTCCTTGTCTTCCTCCACTCTTCTACTCTACTAATGCTCTTCTATGCTCCAACAAGAGTCATCCATTCTCTGCTTTTAATTCCTTTTTTCCCCATTGAAGACTCAATTCTTTTTCAAAGGATCATAGATATACAGTTGGAAAGGACTTTCATGGTCATCAAATCCAACTATTTTACAAATAAGAAAATGGAGACCCAAAGAGTTAAAGGACTTGCTCAGGATCATGTAACTAATAAGAGTCTGAAGTGATTGTCCCCATCACTGTCCCCAGCTTGGGGTATTGAGAGTCATTACTAAAGTCTCTTCACCTTCTTGTCTAGCAGGGAGATCGGTGCATATTTTTAGAGCAAATAGCAGTTACTCAGCTGTAGTAAAACTATAAAGATCACATATTTGATGTAAATCACTGTAAATTTCTGGACTTCTCCATATTGGTTGAGTTTAAGCTCTTTAAAAGAAGTCCTTTTTACACAAGAGGAAAAAAAAGGAAATGGAGGCATGGGAATATAAAATGACTTCCCAAAGGCAGGAAATAGAAGAGTCTGGATTTGAGGTGAAGCTTTCAGGTTCCAAGCCCAACATTCTTTCCACTATGTCAGAGTGTCTCCCATTTGTTCAGCTGAAGGAAGCGAATTGCAGATAAAACAGAAGCCAAGTAACTTGTCTTCAGCCTTCCTCAGACTTGAGACATCCCAGGCATGTCCAAAGATAGTAAGGCTTTAAACTATTCTAATACAAGTTTGGATACATTTTATTGAAATTCAGTTCAACACTATTTACTAAGGGTGCTTTATTGCAGGGCCCTATGCTTATGCTGGAAATATAATGCCAAAGAAAAAGGGTCTGACACCAAAGAGGTACTAATGGAAGGGTGTCATACTTAAACAGATAAGTCAATACAAGTAAAATAGAGGAGGGAGAGAGCATTAACAACTAGGAAGATTAGAGAAGACTGGAGTCTAATCAACAAGCATTTATTAAGTGCCTGTTAAGTACCAGGCATCACACTGGGTGTTAGGGATTTTTTTTAAGGCAAAAAGTGGTTCCTGCCATCAGGGAGCTCAGTTTAATGGGAGGAAGGAGCAACATGTAAGCCATTATGTACAAAAAAAGAGCTATACAGAACAATTTAGAGATAATCTCAGAGAGAAGAAAGTAGCTAGCAATAAGAGAGAATGAGAAAGCATTCTTAAAGAAGGCGACATTTTAGCTGAGATTTAAAGGACTCTGGGAGCCAGAGACAAGGAGGGAGAACATTTCTGGCTTGTGGAAGAGTTAGTGAAAATGCAGAGATGGGAGATGGAGTGTGAAGAAGATTGAGACCAGAGTGGATCAGAGGGTAGGGAGAGCAGTAAGAAGGTGACTCTTGAGTTTAACCTTAAGGAAAGACAAGAATTTTGAAAGGTGGAGGTAAGGAGGATGTACATCCCAGGCAAGGGAAATAGATTAAGCAAATGTTCACAGGTAGGAAATGGAATATTGAGCACATAGACCAAGTTAACCAGGACATAGAGATATGAAAGGAATTAAAATAAAACTAGGATGAAACGGTACGTAACAGGATTATACAGGTATTTAAATGTTAGGTTAAGAAGATTTTTATTTTATCTGGCTAGGGAACCATTGGAGGCTGTTGGTAAGGGAGAGACATAGTCAGATCTATGCAAGAGAAAGATTATTGTGGTAGCTACAGAAGCAATGGATTCAAGAAGGAACCGCTTAGTATCAGGGAGACTAATGAGACAGTATTACAATGGTCTAGGTAAGAGTTATGAACCTAAAGGAATTACATGTATTATTTAAGTGGGAAACTGAGGTGGATAGATGGAAGACAGGGAGGTGTTTGGAATCTTCAAGCCATAATGAACCCCAACATTTATCAAATCCTGTACATACAGTTCATTGAGAAAAACACTAGTTTAGGCATAAGGAGAACTGGATTCTAATCCCAATTCTGTCACTAATTACCTACATGATATTGAAAATTCCCTTGCCCTTTCTGGAGCTCAGTTTTCTCATCTGTGAAGTAGTGTTGTGGAATTAAATGGTCTGGGACTCTCCCAATACTAATACTTAATTGTTTTATTTTAAAGATATTATTAAGATATTAAAGATATTTTAAAGATAGGAAACTGAATCCTGGAGCAGAGTCAACACAGTATAGTTGAAGGAGCTCTGGATGTGGCCCCAGATGACATGAATTTGAACCCTATGAACTTAAGCAGTCACTTAACCTGAGTGTCAAATTCCTCATTTGGAAAATGGTCCAGTGAGAAAGGTGCTCTCTAATATCTTTCATAGAGTTCTGATCCTATAACTGACCCAAGGGTAGTGGTAGAGCTGGAACTGTTCATTTGGGGTTGTGTTAATTTTTTTTTTCTTAAAGCTTAAAGC
>CM053595.1:47721817-47736532 GCA_028646575.1 Pseudocheirus occidentalis | reverse complement strand
GAGTGTCAAATTCCTCATTTGGAAAATGGTCCAGTGAGAAAGGTGTTCTCTAATATCTTTCATAGAGTTCCGATCCTATAACTGACCCAAGGGTAGTGGTAGAGCTGGAACTGTTCATTTGGGGTTGTGTTAATTTTTTTTTTCTTAAAGCTTAAAACATGTGTTATTTAATTAACACCAGAACTGAAGGATTTCTTTTTTACTCCACTCTCATCACCTAACAAGACATTGTTAGATTGCTAAATAGCTAGATTCTGTACTTTTTTTGGATATTTCAAGGATGTCCTTTTGACTTTCTTTTGGACCACCTTTTCATCCTCCTGGACATAGCAACAATCATAAATAGTTACTGAGATGGATTGATATGATATGCTATTTGTTTAATCTCCCATCCCAGAATCCCTTCTCCTATAAAATAGGATTGTCTTATTCCTGGGCATACTTTCACATTGCTAAAAAAGGAAGCTCTTTCCTCATTCTACTTTGCTCTAGAACTTTTTCTCTTTAATGTCTTTGACAAATGCTGTTCAGACATTTAAGATTCCTAGAATGCCATGCTCTCCTCTCCAGGGAATTCAAGACTACCCCTCCATCCCCTGGGCCTCTCTCCCTTTGCCCGACATATAACCAATGTCTATATCTGTGTTGTGAGTTGACTGTATGGTTCTGCATGTGTGGTAATATAATAATAATAAAGAATTCAAAAATCATTCCTCTTAGATAACAGTAATATATAGCTTCCTTAAAGTATTTCCAACTAACCATATGTCTCACTGAGTTCAGGGCTGAGACTTGCTATATAACTGCTACTGCACTCACTTTTTTCCCCCCTGGGACACTGGACAACCCTCATTGTCCTTCTATTTCCTTCTTATTTCTCCTCATCTCACTGTATGCGTAGTGCCTCTGATATTTCAGCCATGATTGTACTATTAATGAAGAGAAATTGCATAAAACATCTGTAAGCTTGAATCTCAAAATCTTGTCTGTCTTGACTTGTATGAGGGAAGTACAGTCATCTCTTTGGTCCCAAAGTGGTGTATTTCAGCAATGGTCTTTCAGACCTTAGTGCTGTATTTCAGCAATGAAGTAGAAGTAGGCCAACAAGCTCCATCACTCAACATAATCCCTCAAGATCATTACCACAACATAGAAGTTAATTTAAAGAAATATCCCTGAAGTTCAACTGGTTCCAACTCTGATCGTGATCAGTTGAAAACACAAATTATTTTTCTAATATAGTCTGAAGTCCCTTTCACCTCAGTTCAAAAATGTCAGCAGAAGCGGTAGGTGCACTATACAATGATACACACCAAGTGAAGCCTGTGACAGTTTAAACGTCTCCTATCCACCATTATTGTAGTTCTGTCTTAAGAGTTCTTCTCTAGGATGAGTCTGAAGTCCATTTTATCTTAGCTCAAAAAAGTCAAGTGGCATATGCAACATACAAAAACATGGAGATTAACATCAGGCAAAATCTCTGATAGGTATAAAAGCCTTCTGTCCACATTTCCTGCAATTCAATCTTAAGAGTTCTCTAAAATGAATCTGAAATCCCTTTCATTTCAGTTTTTAAAAAATTTGCAGAAATAGGTCACGGAGACTCATGAAAGATGAGTTCTTTGGGGGCAACAAAGTTCTTCAGTCCACCTTTACTGCAATTTGATAAGAATTGTGTATACACAGATGAACAGGCTTCCTTGATTATACTGAGCATCTATGGTAAATTCATAAGGACTTCAGGTTTACTCTGTATTAGGACTTTAATTGTGCCCAGACACCTTGTGATGTGATTATCATCCTTGACATGTACAAAGGTCTTCTCTTAATCCAGAAATGGTGACTATTTTCCTAAAGCGGACATATCTACTTGCTTGCTTCTTTTCTAGCCAACTAGAGGATTCTTTGAATTTTTATATTCCCAATTGACCACTTCAGTTGCCATATTTGATCTTGACTAAGAAACCCCTCCTTCAGGTATAATTTATATAGCTATGTAAACTGGGATGATTCTTCAAAGTCACTTTATCACTTTACAACTCCCTTCCCTTCCCTCCTCTCTTCTCCTCTCCTTTTCTCTTCTCTTTTCTTCTCCTCTTTTCTCTCTTCCCTCTTCTCTCCTCCTCTCCCCTTCCCTTCCTTCTTATCTTCTTTCTGTTTTCTTGTTGCTTATTCACTGAACCAAGAAATATGACCAGTGATATCTTTTCTTTTTTGGAGGGGGGATAGCAAGGCAATTGGAGTAAAGTGATTTGCCCAAGTAAATCTAGTAAGTAAGCCCAAGTAAGTCACACAGCTAGTAAGTGTGTCAAGTGTCTGAGGCTTGATTTGAACCCAGGTCCTCCTAACTCCATGGCCAATGCTCTATTCACGGTGACATAATGTTCTAATAGTTTTCTTTCTCTCTTATGGATCATTTAGTGAAGTCAAAAAACCAACAACATTGTCCCTAATAGGTTTTTAGGTCAGGAAGAAACCAGGCTGTACACAATTAGAATTATACTATATTGAAAATTCTAGACCCACATACTTCAGGAACTTTATGCTAATTGCTATTGGAGGAATAATTGTAAGGACAATGATAGATGAAACCAAATCTGATAAAAAACATTTGGCAAGATGCTGAAAATGTGTTGCTGATCTGTGGAATGATGACTACCTTTTTCAGTTTGGAAATACCCTTCACTCACTCATATATCAGCAGAGATCAGCAACTCTTTTCATTCTGCAGTCTTCCAGTGCCAATATTAATGCTGTTGTGTGCCAAAATCCATTTCTATTGACTCACAGATTTTCTGGTGAGCTTTTCTCCTTTCTCTACTTTCTTTTCCTCCCCAGATATATATTTCTCTAGGGAAAATGTGGGTCCCAGGATATATGTCAAGACTATAGAAACCCTAGTTAGTGTATGTTCATGTATTCAACTAAAGTAACATTCTGATAAAATATTGGCAGACAAAAATTCTTTTCTCCTCTCTTATTCCAAATGGAATCTCTTTCTTCATTCTTAGGCTTCTGTGGAGACCTTAGACTCAAGATAAAGGCTTCACTGGTTCTCTGGGTCACTTCAGACATGAATGGATACTGGATATCTTCTTTCTCTGCTTGAGAGTCTTCCCATTCAACATATAAAGGCCATGGAAGCATCCATTTGCTCAAGTTTTCTCACTTAATTAGGAAAAGAATGCTGCAGGGGCTGTCAAAGGACATCTGCCATCCAAAGACAAAATGGGAGCTGAGACAACTGTCATATCAAACCTTCCAAGTTAAGTTTAAGAAGAAAGAAAAATAGTTGGGGGTGAGAAGGAATCCTTTGCTTGGTTGGATTATTATTAAGGTCATATTAATTCTGCTGGAGGAACTGGATAAATCATAATTACATAGCTCCATGGTTTAAAGTTTGTTCCTTCAGTATATATTATTCTTAAGCTATATAATACCGACTGCCTGGCTCATCCCCAGGTAGACCCCTCCATTATTAAATTCTTCACCTTGCAGCAATTATCTGCTCACAATTTTAGTCAGCCAGAATTCCAGGTTTTTCAATTGCCAAGAAAAAGAGATGGGAAGAAATCAAGCTAACTCTAGGGTTATCCAGTCAGTTCCAATCAGTTTCACTATTCAGAAATTCAGCTACCTAGAGACCACTGTAACCTATCCAAATAGGCTCAACATCCAACACTTTGGAGAAGCGTTTTTAAGGTGAACTATTGCCACTAAACTTTTTTATTTTTGTGTAGCCTTGGATTCCAAATTGCTGTCCTAAGGAAATTGCCATTGTCTCTAAGAGTTGAGCACAAATTGATTTAATGACTAAGGACAAATCATTTTCTCATTTCGGAGCTCCAGGGTATACATCTCCAAAAAGAAGTCATTGCTCTAGATGACCTCTAAGGGACCTCTGACATTCCATAGTCTATGTTCTAAGTCCCTTCTAGCTCTTATATTCCATGCTCTGAGATCTGGTATTCTGCATCATGTTTTCTAAGACTCTAACTCTTCAATCCTATCACACTATGATTTACTTAAATCACCTTTAAAAAGTAACCCACACTCATATTTTTCCCTTTTTATACTTGGGAATTCCCAAACTCCCCAGAAATCCTTGTTTTCCAATTAGGTGGCTGATTTATATTCACCATTAAAAAGACTTTGTGCTATTATTACCTACAGGGTAGAAAATACTTGTATTCTCTTTGCTATCAAATCCCAAGGCATTCCAAATGCAGTTATTCTTATTATTTTTCTTCCTTGTATTACTACTACCAATATTAATGACAACAATATAAACCCTTTGCAGAGCTACCAGTCAATAAAGAAGATGCAGGACACACAATAGGGTAGTCCACCTTAGTCAGAAAAAGGTCATTGTTGCTCTCCTTCCCATTCCCCTTAATCCACTTCCACTTTGCTTTTTTTAAAAAAGGCAAAAAATAATTTACTTTTTTAAAATAAATAATATTTTGTTTTTTTCTGCTTACACGTAAAGATAGTTTTCAACATTTTTTAAATAAGAATCTGAGATACAAATTTTTCTCCCTTTCTCCCACCCTCCTTCTCCAAGACAGTAAGCAATCTCATATAGGTTATACATGTGCAATCTTGTTAAACATATTTTCACACTCAACATGTTGAGAAAGAAGAAACAGAACAAAATGAAAAGTACATGAAAAGCAACAAAAAAATTTTAAAAGTGAAACCTTTATGCTTCAATCTGCATTCAGAGTCCATAGTTCTTTTTCTGGATGTGGTTAGCAATTTCCCCCATAAGTCTTTTGGAATTACCTTGAATCATTGTATTTTTGAGAAGAGCGAAGTCAAGCAGAGTTGATCATCACACAATGTTACTGTTATTGCATACAATGTTCTCCTGGTTCTGTTTACTCCACTGAGCATCAGTTCACGTAAATCTTTACAGGTTTTTTCTGAACTCTGTCCATTATTTCTCATAACACAATGGTATCCTATTACATTCATATACCACAACTTTTTCAGTCATTCCCCAATTGATGGGCATCCCTTCAATTTATAATTCTTGGTCAACACAAAAAGGGCCACTATAAATATTTTTGTATATGTAGTCCTTTTCCTTTTTTTATGATCTCTTTGGGATGCAAACCTAGTAGTGGCATTATTGGATCAAAGGACATGCACAGACTGACTGCCCTTTGGGCATAGTTCCAATTGCTCTCCAGAATGGTTGGATCAGTTCAGAACTCTACCAACAATGCATTGGTTTTCCAATTTTCCCCCATCTTCTCCACCATATATCATTTTCCTTTTCTGTCATATTAGCTAATCTGATAGGTGTGAGGTGATACCTCAGAGTTGTTTTAATTTGCATTTCTCTAATCGTTAATAATTCACCTTTCTAGCACCTAAGCACCAAGTCATACATGATTTTGAAATCCTTCATTATAATGCACCCCCCCCAAAAAAAACCCTGGGAAACAGATAAATGCTGTTCTCACTGAACTTCTCACTGAGGTTAGTGGGGAGAAGGAAATTATTTCAAAATTGAATCGGGATTGATAGAATTGGTAAGAGATAGAGTCCTTTTCTTTACCTAGAATCTACTTGGTTTTATGGGAAGCTAGGTTTCAAAGTGGATAGCATGCAGGAAGACTCATCTTTATGAGTTCAACTCTGGCCTCAGACATTTACTAGCTTTGTGACCCTGGACAAATCACTTAACCCTGTTTGCCTCAGTTTTCTCATCTATGAAATGAGCCCAACAAGGAAATGGCAAATCACTTCAGTATTTTTGCCAACAAAACCCCAAATGGGGTTATGAAATTATACACTACTGAACAGTAAAACTTACTTCTCCCCCTTTTATTCTGGTTGAGGGGCTCCATTTTGGTCTCCATCCTATTTCTTCCCCCAAAGATGTATGCTTACTTTAACCAATTTAACTTAAAGAGAAGCTATGATCCAACTTGTACACTAGATTTGAAGTGATCAGACAGAATCCTTTGATAGGATCCAATGGCCTAAAATTCTATAGGGAAAAGATGCTCAAGTGGTGTGAGCAGCTCTGAAGAATAAAAGTCCAAAGACATAAAAAGAAACCATTCTAATAAGAAAGAAAGTGGGAAACATATCTATAACAATTTTGAAATACTTAAGAACTTTGAACTATACAATGACTAACTATGATTTCAGAATACTGAAATGGTGAAGAATGTTACCACATCCTGAAAGAGAGGTAATGAATTCAATATGCAGCATGAGACAGACACACATTAGCAAGGCCAATGTGGGCAATTGTTTTCCTTGACTAGGCACATTTCTTACATGAGTTTTGTTTTTTCTATCTTTTTTTTCCAGTGGCAGGGAGAAGTTAAAGAGAGAGAAAATAAATGCTTGTTCATTAAAAAAATAATAATTTAAATTTTTTAAAAAGAGAGACAAGTGTGAACCAAGCTACACTAAAGTGTAAGTTCTTTGAGAACAAAGGTTGTCTTACTTTTGTATTTGAATTTGTAAATTTGAAAATCGTATTTAAATTCCCAGTCTAGACCACAAAACCTGATGTACAGTAAGTATTGTTTAAATACTTGTTGATTGGTTGGCATAAAAACACAGGAATCAAATGTTTTAAATTCTTTTAAAAAATAATATTGTCTGTCTCCAGAGAGAGAAATGATCATCCAAGTGCAGACTAAAGCATATTTTTTTTCACTTCCTATATTTTTCTTTCTATATTTTTTCTATATTTTTCTTGCTTTTTTTCCCCCAGAACATGACTGATGTGGAAATATGTTTTGCATGATTTTCTATGTATAATAGGTATCTGATTTCTTGCCTTCTCAACAGGTGGTAGAGGGATGGAAGGATGGAGATAATTCAGAACTAAAAATAATTTTTTTTATTTGAAAAGAAAGGACAGGAAGTTCATCAAACAATTTATATTTTAAAGGACATATATAGAAGTTGAAAGTAAGAGCAAGTAATTCAAATGAATATAAAGGCATGGCTTGGTCTTGCAGAAATAATCTCAGATGATTAAGACTCAGAGTAAGCTTGGGCTACAATGACTAATAAGTATCACAAAAAGGTGATATTGGGGTTTTGTTGGGTTTTTTTCTAACTATCAAGAAAAAGAAGAGGGTCAAAGAATTTACTCAACGCGAAGGCAAAGATCATGGGATAAGGTAAAAGAACAATAGATGACAGAGAGAGAGCACAACTATTCAACCCACATATATTTTCTCCAAAAGAAATAGTTCGGAAGCACTTTGTATACCTTAAACTCACTCACAGCGCTTCTTAAACTGTGGGTCACAACCCCGTATGGAATCACAACGTACGATTTAAGAAGTGCTGAAGAAGTCATGAGCAGAAAAGGTTTCAGACCTTTAAGGCTTAAAGTATATAGATGTTCCCTTTTATTATGAAATCTGCAGATAACATATACCTGGGTGAGACCGCTGACCCCTTGAATGACAAGGCAGGATCCAAAAAGAATCTTGTGGAACAAAACAATAAGCCAAATCTAATAAGATGAGATTGTAAAATGTAAAGTGTTGCATTTAAGTTTTTTAAATGTTACAAGTACTAAATGAAGGAACTGTGGTGAGACTGCAGCTTCACAGAAAATGAGCAGAGATGTTAGTCGATTCTAAGATCAATATGAACCCAGAGATTTATGTGATTGACCAAAACAGTTCATGGTTATTTAGACAACATTAAGAGAAGTAGAGTGTCCACAACACAAGACATGATAGCCCTACTGTACTTGGTCCTGGTCATCCAACAATTGGTCAGGTTCAGGTGTGGGTGCCAACTGTTAGGAAGGAAAATAAGAAGCTGGAGAGTAAGGAGAGTGAAGACCCTATCATAGGTGGATCAACTCAAAGAACTGGCAGTATTTAGCCTGATGGGTGGGGGAACAGGAGACTTTGTGGAGACATGATTGCTTTGTTCAAGTGTTTGAAGCATTGTCATGTGGAAGATGAATTTGCCTTGCTATATAGGTTTCTAGAAAGCAGAACCCTAAGTACAGAGAGACAGACTTCAGGTCCATATAAAAAAATTCCACCTTGAAAAATAGTGACCTCACCCTCACTAGAAACCTTAAAGCTAAGACAATGATCATTCATCAGGTATGCTGTGAAGAAGCACAGTAGAGGAGATTCTTGTTCACCTATAAGTGGGATTATAAACCTTTTTGGTCCATCAGAGCTCTGAGGTTCTATGATTCTGGCATGTCACAGAAAGATAATGAATTTATAGTCAGAGAACTTACTTGTTCCAGGCTCAGTATTCTCATCCATTACCTATAAGCGTATAATTGTATAATCTCTAAGTTTCTTTCCAACTTTAACTTTCATACATTCTCAGCTACTACACCAAAAATTTAAGATTTACTCCCCCCGAATCATGCACCTTTACAGTTTTTAGAGAATAATTAAAAGAGATGAAATAAAAACCATCTCCCCACCACCTTCAATTTTCAGAAATAGTATAATGGCAGCCATATATCACTGATGCTTTATTTGGTACATAATTATATACACAAATAACTTATTTATTTTAGAAACGTCCTTTGCAGAAAGATAACAATAGCTCTCATTAATGTTGTGCTTTGTTTACAATAATAACTCTTCAAGGTAAGTAGTACAATTAATGCTACACCAATTTTACAAATAAGGAATCTGAGAGGTTGGAGAGAAAGAAAATAAATACTCGTTAATTGAAAAAATAATTTAAATTAAAAAGTAGAAACCAATGTGAATCAAATTTCAATAAAGTACAAATACTTTGAGGGACAAAGCTGTCTCTGAATTTGTAAATTTGTATATATTTGAATCCATAGCACAGAGCACAGTACCTAACTCATAGTAAGTATTCCATAAATACTTATAGAACAGGAAATGACATCTCCATAATCCCTCATATAATAAAAGTCAGTGTTGGAACTGGAATCTGTTTCCTGACTCCAAGTCCAGGATTCATGGTAAGCAAATCGTGAAATGAGTAATTTGTCTTCAGTAATCACAGACTCCTTATTCAGTGGTTCTAGGGCCCCAGTTCCTCTCTGGTGTCACATTTAAGCATTTTATCCTCCCCCAGGAAATGTGCCCTTCTCTGAATCTTTCCCAGTTGATTCCTCTCCACTTTCCTCTTACTCATCAAAACGTTTTCAACCTACTTCCGTTCCCTCAGTATGTAACACCCTGAAAATGCAATAATTCAACAGTTAAATGTCTGGGGGGAGGGGAAGTACAGCAGACAGTGTGGTATGATGGAAACACTGCTGGATTTGGAGTCAGAAAATCTGGGTTTATGTCCTGTCTTAGACACTTCGTGCCTATTTAACTTTGGGCACAGCTCTTCCTCACTTAAATCCAATTCATTTGCAAGTTATGATATGATCTTCCTGATATCACTGGTCCTCTTTTAAGAATGAAGGATAAATAACAATCTGTAAATAGTAGTAACTGCCCCAGTTCCAGTTGGGCAATGTTTCCCCTTCCTTCCTTCCTTCCTTCCTTCCTTCCTTCCTTCCTTCCTTCCTTCCTTCCTCCCTCCCTCCCTTCCTTCCTTCCTCCTTTCTTCTCTCTCTTTCCGTCCTCTCCCTCCTCTCCCTCTATCCACTAGGGAACCATACTCTTACCTGTGAGTACTCTGCCCAAATGAATATAAATTCTGATTGGTGAGACCTCTCAAGATATCTTGGGGTTTCTGGGCTAGATTGTCTTTATAAGTAGCATGCCTTAAAGCCAAATCACTTTGACTCTCACTGACTGGCCAGCCCAAACCTCACTTGGTCATTATCTGGGTTTTGGTGGCTTAGAGTGAGTGTAAATAGCATTTGTTTCTGTTTTGAGCAGGAACCCTGAGAATCTTCCCCTCAAAGACTGATATTTTTGACTAGATAAAAAAAGCCTCTTTTTTTTGGCCTCTCTTCTTATTAATCACCAAATGATGATTAATCACCATTAATTAATCACAAATCACCTTAATCACCAAATGGGCATTGTCTCAGACAAACTGAGACCTGGGAAAGACCTTAGCTCAAAAATAACAGCATCTCCCACTCATTCTGATCTATATCTCATCACTAGACGCAGATGGCTCAGGAGAAGAGTGTGGGTGGTGACTCTGCACAGCCCTGCCTCAGTTAAATCCAATTCACTTGTAAGTCATAACATCACTTTCCTGATGTCATTGGTCCTCTTTGAGAATGAAGGACAAACAGCAATACAACCTCATGCAAGTCATTAAACCTCTTTGGGATCTGTTTCCTCATCTGCAAAATCAGAATATTGTACTAAATGTTTCTGGTGTTTTTTGTTTTGTTTTGTTTTTGCTTTTTTGGAGGGGAGAATAAAAAGGAATTAGGGTTAAGTGACTTGCCCAAGGTCACACAGATAGTTTAGTGTTAAGTGTCCGATGCCACATTTGAACTCAGGTCCTCCTGACCCACGCTTTATTCACAGCACCACCTAGCCACCCCATACTAAATTATTTCTAAAGGCCCTCTCAGCACTAAATATGATTCTATAACCCAGGTTCTAAGCCAGTTTTTACTATTAACTAACTGTATTACCTTGAAAGAGTCATTTCATCCCTTTGAACCTCAGTTTCCTCATCTGCAAAATGTTGAGTTACATCATATGGCAAACTTGCTCTGATGATTTATTCTTTAGGATATAATGATCATAGTATAAAACAAGGAAACAACACTGTCTACTAGTGCAGAAACCATCTCCTTTGCTTAGGGGGGAGAAAAGATATGAGGCACGCTACAAATTGGAAGAGAAAGTATCTACAGCCTAGCACGAGACGTATTAGAATTTAAGAATACCTAGAAGGATCAAGTTGTTTCAACAGATGTAGAACATTTGGCCATAAGGCAATGAAAACAGAGATAGGAGGGTGAAAAAAATCATTTCAAAGTAAATTTATGATCGTTTTTGTATTATTTGATAATCCTGGTCCTTGCTAGTTTCCCTATGTCTTCTCAACTACACCCGCACCTATATCCACAACAAAAACCATTTTGGTGGCATTGAAAAGAATCCCTGTGAGAAGACATGAAATATGAAAAGCTCTGGAGAATGCTGTGACTTAGACCCACAATAAACTTTTAAAAATCATTGGTGTCTTTGCCTCCTATTTAGGTTACTGACTTTTAACAGTAATAAGCAAATTGCCATTAAATCACTAAAGTTTTTGTTAGGGACTCAAAAAAGATATATGTGTATACAAATCAATGGTCCACTTGGTTTGGGAAAGCTATCAGTAAAAGGGATGAGTTGAAAGGATCAAAGTTAGAGAAAAAAGGGACCTCAGAGGCAATTGAGCTGGGCTCCGTCATTTTAAAGAAGTAGAAATTAGAGCTCAGAAAGGTTAACAGACTTTTCCAAGGTCACACAGGTAGTAAATGTAAGAGGTATCATTTGAATTCCCGTCCTCTTATTCCCTAGTACAATAAGTCAACAAAAAATACCTTCCAGAAACATCTGGAAGCCTAGATGGCAGAAGAAGCAGTAAATCACTGTAATTCTCACATATTCACCTCCAAACAATCATAAAATAGAGCCCCCAAACAAATCCTGCATTCACAGAAGCAGCAAAAAGATAAGATGAGATCTTTTAGTCTAAGAAACTTGAAAGATTGACAAAAAAGATCTGTCTCACTTGGGTAAAAGGGAAACGTAGCCCAGGATAGAAAGCCAGTCACAAGCCCCACCTCAGCAAACCAATGGCAGATCCTGAGCCCCAGTGCAGTGAAGGCAAAAGCCAACAATAGGATCCCACACCTGCCTCAGAATAGCTGACAAAAGGGCAGAATCCAGCTCCAAGAACCATCACATGCTTCAATGCAGCCCTGAACAAACAGGCAGGATTCAGTGGGCATACCTCCCTGTTCTTCAGTGTAGCCCCAGGGAAATGCAGAAATACCCCCATCAGATTCAGCACATGCCAGAAACCAGTACTAGGACCCCGACTCTCCACCAGATAACTTCTTTTTTTATGCTGAAATGTTTTATTTTGCTCTTTTAAAAAATTATTTTTCATAAAGGATGACTTTCTGGGCAGGGGTAAGGGGAGGAATATATTCAGAAGTGAAGATATATTTTGTAAAACCAAGAGATATTAATAAAAATTTTTTTGCAAAGAGTAATTGGCACATTCATTAAAGGCCTCCTTGATGAAGGTGTGACAAGAGAACAGACAGACTGTCCCTGATGGCAATCTATACAAATATATACAGAAATATATGTGTCTATGCATATACATACATACATACACACAAAATCTAAAATACACAAATATAAATACATTTAAATATATAAAACATATATTAAAATGTAAAATATATTCAACTATATAAATATATACACAAACATATGTGTATATATACATATATTCTTGTGTTTGCCTAAGGTAGGTTGTTCAGTATTAGTGAAGATGTCCTAGGTATAGTTCAACAAGAAGAGTGCTTATCCATGGTGAGGGTCTCTGGGGGCAGTTTGGCATGGATCACATTGTTCTGACATCATCAAGCTTCGGAATAATACAAAGCCTTCTTCTCCTGTGATCCGTTGTCATTTGAAAGAGACTGATAGCCACCTACAGTGGAAAGCAAAATGGATGAAATTAGCAGGGTAGAGTCATTTCTGTAAATAGTAAGCTGGAACTGTAATTGTATAGGAGAAGATTAGACTGGGAATTTTGTAATTTGTGCTGAACTTTTATTAATCTCAAGTTATTAGCCGTCATAAAAACCCATCTTTTTGACATGAAAATTCTTATAATGCCTTCTATTTGTTTGTAAATGATGGAATCTTGCTGACTTAGAAGGACTGAAATTGCTAGTGACCCTGAGGAGCATGAAAAACACATCAGGCTCCAGCATATTCCTACAAGAAGTGGCATCAAAGGTATCATTTTTGGGCAGAGGATGATGAGAGCTGTTATTTAATAAGAGTAAAGAACAACAGACAGAGACTGAGTGATACACTGGTGTCCATGAAATATGAAAAGAACTGGAGAAGGGCCTCTAGCAGGTTGGGGAGACTTCTCTGGAGAAGTTGCAGAAAGTGCAGAGTGGGTCATGCAGGATGGAAAAGGCACAGAAAGCTTGTATTCTGAACCAGTGGAGGAGGGACCCACCTCTTGGAGAGCACAGAAGCATCCAAAAGCTCCTGGAGGCCATGCAGCCTGTGGAACTGTGTAAAGCCAAGCATGAGAAGCATTCCAGAAGAATGTTACTGTGAACAGCTTTTAAGTTCTGATTGCATAGTATAGTGAATACTCTATTTATTCAATAACAAATCAGAGCAAAACATTCACAGCACATCAAGGTACAGCATTCACAATGCTACAACTTATCACAGATAATCAAAATACAGCATTCACAACAACTTATCACAGAAAATGGCCACGTGGTTTTCACCACAGTGGTCACACAGTTTTGAACAAAGTATAATCATTTAGTCAGTCAATCACTTAATAACTCAGTCATTCAATCAACTCAAACATTCAGTCATCCTTAAGGAGGCTTACCTTCTTAAGGACCACAAAATATAGTAATCAAAATTCTCCACTCACGGAGGCACTACTCAGCACTCTCCTAAGGAGTAGTGTAAAATACACAGGCCATCCACCCCTTAATCACAAACAGGTTACAATCTTCTCAGTCAGTACACGGTATCCAAGTAAAGTCTTCTTTAAGCTTGACTTGGGTAGTCTATCTGATTCCCTGGATCCTCTTCCATGGTCTCAGCTCCTACCCAAATTCACCAAGCTGTCACCTGATGTCAAAGGCAGACAGATCCCAGTTCCTTGTCCAGCATTCTGTGCTCTCTTGCTCTGTGGAATATCATATTCCAGGCCCTTTCATCCCTCAGCATAGAAGCTGCCAGATCCTGGGTTATCCTGATAGTGCTTATGCAGTATTCAAATGGTTTTCTCTTGGCAGCCTGTAATATTTTCTCCTTTAACTGGGGATTCTGGAACCTGGCAATAACATTTCTAGTAGTTTTCTTTTGGGGATCTTTTTGAAGAGGCGATTGTTGAATTCTTTCACGTTTTATTTTGCCATCTGATTCTAAAACATCAGGGCAATTTTCTTTGAGGATTTCTTGAAGGATGCTTTCCATGGTTTCCATGTTTCCACCATCATGGGTTTCAGGTGGATCAATAATTTTCAAATTGTCTCTCCTGGATCTATTTTCCAGGTCAGTGGCTTTTTCAAGGAGATATTTCACATTGCTTTCTATTTTTTCATTTGTTTGTATCTGTTTAATAGTGTCTTGGTTTCTCATAAAGTCATTAGCTTCCACTTGCTCCACTCTAATTCTGAAGCAATTATTCTCTTCAGAATGCTTTTGAGATTCTTTTTCCATCTGGCAAATTTGACTTTTTAAGACACTCTTCTCCTCATTCTCTTTCTGGGCCTCTTTTGCCATTTGAGTTAATCTATTCTTTAAAGTTGTTTTCTTCAGTCAGGTTGTTGACTCTCATGATTTTTTCACATCATTCTCATTTCTCTTCCCAATTTTTCCTCCACTTCTCTTGTTTGTTTTTCAAAGTTCTTTTTCAGTTGATCTATAGCTTTTAAGCAATCTTCAAGTGTCTTGGAAGCATTTGGTGTGGGAGTTCTGACTGTGTTGTCTTCCTCCCGTTCCATGCTTTGATCCCTTTTGTCCACAAAAAAGTATTCTAGAGTTTTATTGCTGTTCTTATTTTACTTCC
>CM053595.1:47654463-47721317 GCA_028646575.1 Pseudocheirus occidentalis | reverse complement strand
AACCCATTACTCTCTCAGTTACCTGTTTGCCTATATGATAGGAAGCAATGGTGCCTATTTGTACCTTCCAGATCAGTGTCACTTTTGAATCAGTGTCTAGGATGCTTCTAAACCAAGGCCAGACTTAATATCGAGGGAGGAACCAGATATCAGTTCCAGATGCCAACAACTTAGGGAGGAGCATCATACTTGCCTATAGGTGTCAGATTGCCCTCTCCACTTCCCATGCGCCTTCCCACACTCTCTTGCTCTCTCTTGATTGCCACCTCACCCTCCTTCAATCCCATAGAGTTCAGTGGACATAAAATCTCATTCTCAGTTGTCTTCTTCCCAATGCAAGAGCAAGCAAGAGGTCCCCTGTCTCCTCTGTCTCCCTCTGCCTCATCTAAACCCTTCCTTTACTGTGGTACAAAAGAACGAGTACTACATTTAGAGTTACTGGATCTGAGATCAAATTCGAGCTTTACTATACACTTGTTGCATGATCCTAAATGATCTTTGCTCTCTCTTTATCTCAGTTATCTCATTCATAAAACGAGGGGCTTGAACTAGATTACATCTAAGGTGCCAAGTTTATAATCCCTATGTTTCTATGTTTTTTTTTCTCTCTCACAATCCTTAATTCTTCTATCTAAAGCTTACTGAAGCCTGGACTCCTCTCTCCTTTAGAATTTCCTAAAGACACTACATTTCTTGGCAAGTTTTCCAACATTGGTTACTCTTTCTCTTACGGTCTCTAACACATAGAACCAGGAGGAGCACTTATCTTAATGTTTGGTCCCCAAAGCCAATGATAAGCCTGGCAATGTAGACTGGAACCAGATTATTAAGGACTTTAAATGTGAAACTAAGGAGTACTTGACTCTACGAAGAACCGGAAGCCATTGGAGTTTACTAAGGGGGAGGAGAGTTAGACACAAAGATCAATGAAAAAGTGATTGCCAGTAGTCTGGTGAGACTGAGAACAGTGGCCCTCAGTCTTCACCAGGCCAGTGACCATAGGACCAGAAAGGAAGTAAATATAAGTGATCTCGTGGATGAAGAATCTGAAATGTTTAGGAATTATTGGATATGTAAAGTGAGAATTGAAGGATGCCCATGAGGTCCTGAGCCTACCTGACTATAAGGCTGATGCTGCCTTCAACAAAAATAGGGAAGATCAGAAAAGCGGTGGGTTTGGAGGAAAAGCAACCCATCAATCGACAAACATTAATTAGGCACCTTACTATCTTCTGAGCATTGTGCGAGGTGCTAAATATATAGAGAATAATACAATAGAATGCATATAGGTGATGACAGTTGAACTGGGTTTTGAAGTAAACATGTTGGAGGTTGGAATGAAGATAAAGGCTATCTCAAGAATGGGGGACAGCTAGTGAAAATGCATGGAGATAGGAAATGAAATATCATGTATGGAATATAGCAGGAAGGTCATCCTGACTAGACCTCTGAGTGATGGGAAAAGATTGGAAATACAAGTTAGAACCAGATTATAAAGGGTTTTAAAAGGCAAATGAGAGTTGACCATAGGGAGACACTGGAGTTCACTGAGTAGGTCTGCTGTGATAATACCTGTGCTTTAGGAATAACATTTTTGTTATTTGCTACAAGGGTTTTATTTTTGTTGTTCTTTTTTCCCATTGGGGGAATGAGAGGTGGGAAAGTAAGACATGCTTGTTAATTGAAAAAAGAAGTTTTTAAAAATCACTTTAATATCTGTGTGGGGGAAGGATCAACGTTGGGACAAATCTGAGGCAGGGAGACTTCCGGTCAAGAAAGAGGTAATGAAAGCCTGGACCAGGGTGATGGCAATTTGCATAATATAATGAATAGAGAGCTTGACTTGGAATCAGATTCAAATTTGACCTCAGACACTTGTTAGCTATGTGACCAATGACAAGTCATTCAATCCATTAGAACTTCCATTTTCTTACCTGTAAAATGGGGGGGCACTACATTCCAGTTTTATAGTGAAGAAAGCATTCTGCAAAATTTGAAACAATATAGAAACGTTATTATTATTGCTGGTAACTCACTGGATCTGAGTGGCAAAATTGAGGAGAGTGTCAAAGAAAACCAAAATTTGGAACATTGGTGATTGGGTAACAAAAGAGTGAAATCAGAAAAAAGAACAGATTTAAGGAAAAAGTAAGTTTGTTTGGGAGCATGCTAAGTTTAGGGAACTTTGGTAGACAGTTAAATGGAGATATCCTGAAGGGAGTTGGAGATCCATGTTTGGGAGTCAAACAAGCTCCTGGAGAGCCCAAGTTATCAGAAAAAACCATCTATGTGAATGCTGTTCAAATAGTATATTTGAAATAACAAGGGCTTGACTGGTTAAACAGTTTCTTCTTCAAAGTGGTTGCTCCTTTTACCCAGAATTCCTAAATTCATTAGAGCCTAGAGTTACTGTAGTATCTCTATGTCTTTGGAGTAGATACTTTTAATCCTCCCCTTTTTTTGTTTAATTTTCGATGGAAATCTGGGAGGGAAACTTGGCTAGAGTCAGAGCCCTCCCAAGCAGCCTTGGAGCCCCAAATGCTGACTGTCTAGAAGACAAATTCCTCAACTCCCATCATTTGACCTAAATGTTTATTTTTCAAAATTAAGATTAGCCTCTCAGGATTTCTTTTTAAATCCTTCAAGTTTAAGAACTGCTGAATCTATTTAAAACAATCAGGTTAGTTGAATCTGTCAGAAAAGTTCAATTAAGAATAACTCACGTATATAATATTACTATATATATATAAATACATATAGTAAGACTTTAAAAATGCTTAGATGACAAAAACACTCTGGCTTTTTTTGTGTAGGTATTATTAACCCTGTTTTTACAAATGAAGAAACTGAAGGCCAGAGGAAAAAAGTGACTGGTCTAGGATTAAAAAAAAAACAAAACTTACATTTACAGCATGGTTTAAAGTGATTAAAAGTGATATATGTCCTGTTACGTTAGTTTTATGTGTGTATGTGTGTGTGTGTAGAATATTAGTTCATTTTGGGCCTTAAAACAACTCTGAAAGAGTTACTATAAATATTATTCTCATTTCACAGACAAGGAAACTTTTGCTCAGAGAGGTTAGGTAAGTTGACCCTGGTCACACAGCTCATAAACGTCAGAGATGGGACTTGAATCTTTCTCTTCCTGACTCCACATTATCCACTCTGTCCCCTAGAAAACAGAATTCTAGCAGAACCATGAATAAAACTCAGTACTACCTGACTTTAGGCAAATATGCTTTCCTACTTTCCCGTGCTAGCTTCTCCTACCACCATTTAATGAGTCTTCTAAAACTTTGCCTTCATCTCCTAATTCAATCCAAATCAGCAAATATGTAAAAGCCTGCCATGTGTAAGACCTTATGTCAGGTTGTGTAGATACAGAAATAAAAAATGAAATGGTCCTTGATCTCAAAAAGTAAACAGTTATCTGAATATAGATCATTCTAGGAACTTTTATCTTCTCTCTCCTTGTTTCATCCCTACCTCCCTAGAGATAGGTACAAATATTTTTTTTATTTATCACTTGAATGATTAAAAAAAAACACAGCACCTTAGCCAATCAAAGGTCAAAGATAACCAATCAATAAATATATATTAAGCTCCTACAGTGTGTCAGACACTGTGCTAAACTCTGGGGCTACAAAAAGTGGCAAAAAAAAATAGACCCTGTTAAATCACTACTATTAAGAGAAATTCAAATAAAACAAGCGTGAGTATCCTTCTGATCCCCATCAGATAGGAAAATAAGACCAAAAAAAGAAGAAAAGGGGAAAGTGACAATTATTAGGAGGGCTATGAGATATCAGGCACATTAAAATACTCATGAGGGACTTCTGTATTGGTTTGACCATTCTGGAAAACAATTGAAACTACACCCAAATAGTCAACTCTTTCACTCAGCAATATCACTACTAGGTCCAACCTCAAAGATGTCAAAGAAAGAAGGAAAACACCCCACATACACAAAGAAAAATTATAGCAGTGATCTTGGTTGTAGCAAAGAATTGAAAACTATCAGGGAATGGCTGAACAAATTATGATACATGAATGTAACAGGTTATTATTGCACTATAAGAAATGACTTGAGGAGAAAGATTGATATGGATTGATGTGTATGTGAAGTGAGCAGAACCAAGACAGGAATTTAAGGAATTAATTATAACACTAAAAAGAACAAGCCTGAAAAATGTAAATGTTCCAGTTACTACAATGACCAATCACTCTAGTCCAAAGGACCAGAAGCAAAATATATTATCTACTACCTAGCAGGGAATGAATGAATGAAGTCTTTATTAAGTGCTTATTATATGAAAGCACTGCGCAAAGCACTGGGGATAGGAACAGGAAAAAGATAGAAGAGTCCTGGTCTTGAGAGGCTCACATTCTAATGAGGGGGATGATATGAATGGACAATTTCAGCTTTGAGCCAGATGAAAATTCCCATGGTTCTTAGGGGGAAGGAGCAAAACAGATGGCAATGCCTCTTCTTAAATGTCATTTCTCTTGACAAAATCATAGCAGTCTCTAACAATTAGACAGTGACAAAGACGTTGGTGGGTCTTCAGTAGCTGTGGCCATATCACCTGCAAAAATAATTGTCAGTCTATACCTTCACAGGAATTACTGCCCAGGATGATATCTAAGGGCACTGGACTGGAAGCATTGCTATTAGAAAGGCTCTTAGATTCAGGGTCCTGAGCTATCTTTATCAGAGTCTGAGAGAGGGGAAACTTCAGAGGCAGATTGAGATAAACATTTTCAGAAATGACCAACATGTGGATTTGGTTTGGTTGACGATACTTATTTCAATCAGTGACTAAATATGTATTAAGTACCTACTATATGTCTGGGGGCAGGTAGGTGGCAGGTAGGATAGAGTGCTAAGCCTGGGGTCAGGAAGACCTGAGTTTAAATCTGGCCTCAGAAACTTACTGGCTTGTGACCTTGGGCAAGTCACTTAACCCTGCTTGCCTCAGTTTCCCCATCTGTAAAATGAGCTGGAGAAGGAAATGACAGACCACCCTGTGGCAGGAAAACGTCAAATGGGGTCACAAAGAGTCAGACGCAACTGAAATAACTGAGCAATAGCACTATTTGTTAGGAACTATGCTAAGTGCAGGGATTGTGATAGAGGAAATTTAATATATATTTTTTTTCCTTTTTGTTTTCTCAATTTGTGCATCTATCAAAAAGGAACACACACATACATACACACACACACACAATATCATTAGTCTGCTTGCTCATTGCTACATGGGCCATAGTATTTGAAAGGGCCAGGGAATTAGGTGTTTAGGTAAATGATAAGTTCAGCTTAGCCTGAGAAGGGATAGTTTAAGAGCAATGAGTAAAAGTCCACTAGAATTTTGATATGAGGAAACATATTCTAATAATTAGATTTGTCAAGAAACAGAATGGGAGATAGTTGATTCCTTTTCACTAGAAGTCTACTTGCAAAGGTTGGATGATTACTTGTGACCCATATGGTAGAAGGGATTCATGTTCAGGTCAGGATGGAACTAGATGGACCCTGAAGCGTCTTTCAACTCTGAGATAATTCGATTCTAAATAATTCATATGGAATGAGATATTAATTGAATTGAATTATTTAGTGAGGGTGGGCAAATGAGCAAATAGTGCCACTACCACACTTGTGTTAAGCCCCTTGGTTCTGTGGGTGAGCTCACTTGAATTAACACTTGTATACAGATGAGTCTTAAGTAAGTCCCAGAATGCCTCAATGTGGTTTATATGTATTAGGGCTTTGCAAAGACAAGAGAGAAAATGTGGGACAAAGAAAAGATTTGTGGTGCGAAAGGGGACCTTGATATACACAATGCCTATTTTTTAAAAGTATGTCCTTTTTCACTCTTTTGAGATGCCAGAGAGAATTTTGAAAACCTAGGTAGGAAATCAGAAGTCCAGGGTTCTGGTCCCAACTCTGTCATTAATTAAATCATTAAATTACTTTGGCCAGGTTGGGGCATGGGGGAACATAAATCACTTAATCTCTCTCTCTTTAGGATATTTTTCTCCTCTTAAAAAGAAGCAATTAAAATGGATCAATGTTCAGCAGTGAAATGTGTCCTGGATTTGGATCCTGTCTCTAATACTGTGGGCTTTAAGCAAGTCACAACTTCCCTTAATTGGTTAATTTGAATTGTTTCACAGGTACTTGATAACTGTGTAATCCTGGACAAGTAACTTAGTCTTTCTGGGCCTCGGTTCCTTCATCTGTGAAATGGGGAGGCAGGACATAATTGCCAACTCTAATGTCCCTTCAAAACCTCACATTCTGTGTTTCTAAGTATACGAGCTAGATTTCCTTAAGAACATTTCTGCCTCACCAGGAAAACAGAAAAATTGTATGGCAGAAACTGGGCATAGACCAACTTATAACACCATATACCCAAATAAAATCTGAATGGGTATACAATTTAGATATAAAGGCTGATACTATAAACAAATTAAGGGAGTAAGAAATAGTTTATCTGTCCTATTTAGGGAGAATGGAGGAATTTATGACAAAACAAGAGAGAGAAAACATTATGAAATGCAAAATGGATCATTTTGATTGCATTAAATTGAAAAGGTTTTGCTCAAACAAAGCCAATGCAACCAAGTTTAGGAAGGAAGCAGAAAACTGGGAATTTTTAGAATTAGTATCTCTGATAAAAAGCCTCATTTCTAAAATATATAGAGAACTGAATCAAATTTACAAGAATGCAAGTCATTCCCCAATTGATAAAATGGTCAAAGGATATGAACAGGCAGTTTTCAGAGGAAATTAAAGCTATCTATAGTCATACGAAAAAATACTCTAAATCACTATTGATTAGAGAGATGCAAATCAAAACTCTGAGGTACCACATCTCACTGTTCAGATTGGCTAACATAACAAAACAGGAAAATTATAAGTGTTGGTGAAGATGTGGGAAAGTTGGAACAGTAATTCATTGTTGGTGGAGCTGTGAGCTGATCCAGCCACTCTGGAGAGCATTTTGTAACTATGCCCAAAGAATGATAAAAGTGTGCATGCCTTTTGACCCAGCAACACACTTCTAGGGCTATATCCCAAAGAGATCATACAAATGGGAAAAGGACACACACATACAAAAATATTTATAGCAGTTCTTTTTGTGGTGGCCAAGAACTGGAAATTGAGGTGATGCCCATCAGTTGGGGAATGGCTGAACAAGTTCTGAATATTGTTGAAATATTATTGTGCTATAAGAAATGATGAAATGAAATATTATTGTGATAAAATGTTATTATAATATTGAATGAAATATTATTGAAATGAAATGAAATATTATTGTGCCAAAAGAAATGATGAACAGGCAGACTTCAGAAAAACCTGGAAAGACTTATATGAACTTATGCTGAGTGAAGTGAGCAGAACCAGAAGAATATTGCACACAGTAACAGCCACAGTGTGCAACGACTGATTTTGATAGACTCAACCCTTCTCAGCAGTTCAAGGACCTAAAACAATTCCAAAGGACTCATGATGGAAAATTCCATCCTCATCCAGAGAGAGAAAGAACTATGGAGTCTGAATGCAGAGTGAAGCAGATAGTTTTCCTTTTTTTGTTATGTTTTGTTTTTTCTTTATTAGTTATAATTCTCCAAACAACCTGACTAATGAGAAAATATGTTTAATAGGAATATATATGTAGAGCCTGTATCAGCTCTCATGCTATCTTGGGGAGGGTTGGAGGCAGGGAATTTAAAACTTATGGAAGTGAATGCTGAAAACTAAAAATAAATCAATGAAAATTTAAAAAAAAGAACATTTCTGCCTCATTTTTATCCCCTAAAGTTTCTTCCCATATTAAATCTAAGTTATAATCATGTAAGAGAAATGGATAGCTATTTATTATTTGCAAATCTTGGACCACTTCTACAAACAGAAAAAGAATCCTGCCATTCTAGTCCATGATCATACTAAATGATGTGTCTTGGTCTTCCTGGTGACAGTAATATGTATTTGCTGTCTCTTCACCACTGGAACTCACTGTAATGCAAGAGGGAATAAATTTCCCCAATTTAAAGTTGTTAATTCAAAGGAACAGTAAGTGAAAAGTTTATGATGATAATAATGCCAGCTAACATTTATATGACAATTACTGCATCCCAGGTATTGTGCTTTACAATCATGATCTCATCTGATCTTCAAAGTAACCCTATAAGGTATGTGCTGTTACCATCTCCATTTTACAGATAAGGAAACTGAGGCAAACAGAGGATAAATGATTTGTCTAGGATTGTTCAATTAGTGTCTACGGCCAGATTCAAACTCAGATCTTCCTGACTTCAAACCCAATCCTCTATCCTTTGTGATGGCAAGTAAAAATATTTTTGAAAGCAGCATATCATTCATTATAGATTTAATATATACATACATATATATTGTGCATATATAATATATATGTATGAGTAATATATGTATATGTGAATATATAATATATGTATGTGATATGCATACGTATGTCATTGTTTAGCCATATCAGTTATATCTGACTTGTGACCTTATTTGGGGTTTTCTTGGCAAAAATATTGGAATTGCTTGCCATTTTCTCCTCTAGCTCATTTTTCAAATGGGAAAACTGAGGCAAACAGGGCTAAGTGACGTGCCAGGGTCACACAGCTAATAAGCATCTGAGGTCAGATTTAAACTCAGGAAGAGGAGTCTTCCTTACTGTAGGCCTGGCCCTCTATCCACTGTGCCACCTAGCTGTCCTGTATACACACATATGCATGTGTGTGTGTGTATACCCACATATATATATGTATATATGTGTGTATATACATATATATATACATATATATATGTATACACCCAAATGTACACAAGAGTGTGGGTGGGCGTGGGTGGGTGCATAAAACCTGCCTATTAAGCAGAATTATAAGAAAGTTCCACTAGGTTTGCCCTGGGTAAGTAATTTGGAAGACTGCTGATAGCTCCTTCTTGAGAGAACTCCCTAGGCAGTAGTGACAGTGGCTTGCCTCATTTTCCCAGCCACACCCTTTGCATGCTGCTAGTGTTATCCTTTGGTGTGCCCTTTTCCCCCTATTTACCAATCAATAAGAATTTATTAATTCACCATGGTCCAGGCACTAGGATAGAAGCTTAAGATACAAAGACAGCAATGAAACAGTCACTTTTCTCAAGGAGTTTTCATTCTAGCATCTTTTCTCCTCCCTTCCTCTCTCCCTTCTTTTTTCCTCCCTCTCTCCCTCCCTTTCTTCCTTCCTTCCTTCCTTTCTTCCTCCCTCCCTTCCTTTCTTTCTTCCTTCCTCCTTCCCTTCCTTCCTTTTTTCTTCCCTCCTTTCCTTCCTTTTTCCTCCCTCTGTTCCATCCTCCTTCCCTCTCTCCCTTCCTTCCTTCCTTCCTTCCTTCCTTCTTTGCTTTCTTCCTTCTTTCCTTCCTTCAATGGGCCTGAGTGACTTGCTGCTGCCCCTCAGCAGGTAGCTCTGCAAGGTATGTTAGGATGCTTTCTCCCTCCCAAACCACACACTAGTCAAGCTTTTCCTTCACCCTCCTCCGCATTTGCTCCTGATGAATGTCTTTCTGGTTAACCCCTTGTTCATAGGGAGTGCTGTGCTATGTTCATTGAGGCATTCTATTTAATATATCTCAAAGATATCCTTCATATTTTGCAGTGGCTTGCATTTGCTCATTCTTCTTTGCATGTATTAAACCAAAAGAGCAAATAATGGAAACTCTGGGATCCACGGTACAGAAAACAAGTATGATTGTGTGTTTTGGGGAACAGGAGATATAACTGGATAGACTGTGAGACTAATGGGTGACTAGATGAGATGAGAGGTTTGATGGAGGGGACAAACAGGAGAAATATAAGAACAAGCCTTAACGTATGATCTGTGTCCACAGAAAACAACAACTCTATAGATATCTCTATATCTTAGGCTTCATCATAAATCCATGAGATTTAGGTTTGGGAGGGACTGAGACGTCAGCTAATCCACTCCCTCATGTTAAAGATAAATAGACTGAGTTTCAGACAGGTTATTGAAGAGCTACTGGGTACAGGAACATTGGAACATATTCAAAAGGTTTTTTTTCCAATGTAGGATCATGGGACATAGAATTAGAGGCTACCATATAGATCATGTTGTCTAACCACCCCATTTTTATGTGAAGATACAGGTCCAGAAATATAAAGGTTTTTGGTCAAGGTCACACAGGAAGTGAATTCCGGAATCAAGACATGAACCCAGAACTGTTTCCAGTAACTAACTGGGAATATTAACTTTGAAAAATGGATAGAATTAATCTACTTTTTAAGGAGCCACATCTTATTGAAACTTTTTTTCTCTCCCTTAGCATCTGGCATAGTGTTTGGCACACCGTAAACACTAAATAAATGGTTTTGTTGTATTGTGAGGTCTTGTGTTACATTGCTGTCTATTGTATTATGAAATGGAAAATGTTGGGAAACACTTGTACCCTTGATTCAAAACTGTAGGGCCTTTGGGGATGCTCTACAGTGTAAAGGGAGGAGATCATTAAGTGAATCCTTGAATAATTTGATGAGTTCCCCCATTTAATGAAGTTAGGCAGAATGCCATATCAACGAGGCTATTGTTTCTGGAAGGGATATATCAATCTACTTCACTGTGGCCCTAGTTGTATCCCTATAACTTTCCAGACCAAAGTGCCTCTTCCTACCCAACACTATCCTATATATATATGATATTACCCACTATGGGGATGTAAACTCCTTGAGGACAAGCACTGTCTTCACTTTTGTATTTGTATTCCTGATCACTCATCCATTCATATGTTGAGACTGTTCACCCAAAGGTTAGGAAAGTTGATTACTGACAGTGAAACATTGTAAGGATGTTTAAAATGGAAAGTCTTCCACAGATAAAAAGTACAAAGCATTCTTGACATTCTTATGTAGAATTGTAGAAATATTAACTTTCGTTTTAGGGTATTTGACAAAAGATTTCTCAGCTTTGTGTTTTGGGTGGTATTTTTTAACACTGACATCTCCATACCGTCACTATTTCATTTTTATCAGTGCAATGAATTTTTTACCTTTTAACCAAAAAAAAACCCAAAAAAATCATTGGATTATGAATGATTTTATGTGCTAAAAGCCTTCTGTTTTGAAAACAATGGACTCAGAATTAGGAGACCTGGGTCTGAATTTAGAATTTTATGTTTACTGACTGTGTGACCTTGGGAAAGTCATTTAATTCATCTGAGCCTCAGTGTTCTCATCTGTAAAAGTGGAAGTGATGATAATATTTTCTTGACTGTTGCCCAATACTGATACGGCGCATGTTAAACAACCTTATTATTACTTGGAGAAACGCTAAAAAGATATTATGAATTGGGTCCAGAACTAAACCAGAAGAAAACAGAAGATTACATTGCCTTTGGAAAACTGCAAAGGTCTTTTAAGGACCCTAAACTTCTCCCTGCAACAAAGGCCCCTGTTCTTAACTCCAATGTTCTACCAGCGTTGTGTGCCTTGTGAGTCATAGAACACTACAACCTCAGAAGAATTCATGATGAATATCACTCAAAGGGCAATGATGAGGCACAGGGTGGGTGTGAGCAGGCTGCAACATATTACAAACAAGGAACTAATTACAAATGAGAAATGGAGCAAATGATGTCATCTAAGTAATCTGTAATCACAAAAGGAGATCAACTGGTCTCAAGATGAAAGTGTTAGATAACCAATGGAGAGTTCATGGGTTCCACCGGTGTCCTTGAAATGTCCAGGGAAAATGAGGAGGGTCCCCAGATCATTGAGTAGAAGGAATTCATGAACTTATGGGAAAACTTGAACTACAGACAAGCAGGGTGAGCAGGCATGGACGGGGAGAGATCTGCATCATTGAAGAGATCTCAGACTGGAATATTTGAGTGCCTATTTCATAGTGTTGTTATGAGGCTTGGATGAGATAATGTATGTAAAGTATTTTTAAAATTTTATTGTTCTATATACATGTCAGCTGTTATTATTGTTGTTTATAATGGAGATATTATAGCCCAGGGAAGAGAACGCTAGGTTGAGAGTCAGGACAATCTGACTTCAAATTCCAACCTTGGGCAAATTATTTAATATCTCTGGGCCTCAGATGATTCCTAGGACTTCTCTACTAAGTCATAGCCTGGTTGGAATATGAGTTAGTATATGTGTACGTAGAGGGTGAGGGAGGGTTCTTACAAAATAAGTTGCCTGTGATCATATCATAGGTCCTTCACAAGTATAGGCATATTATCTGTCAAATGGGCGCTCATCATCCTTGTATTCTCCACTTCAAAGACCATAAACCTGAAATCACCATAGAAATGAGAGTTATTCTCTTCACTGATTTTGTAGTTAGGGTAGTTAATGATAAGCTTTGCTCATCTGGAAAAAACTCGGATGAAACCAAAGAAATAGGTGTCACTTGAAATGCTGCAAACCTGAATAGGAAATGTTCAGTGACCTCTTTTAAAATGGCTCATTGATTTTATTTGTCAAGATTCTTCAAGTATCTCAGAAGTTAAGTATTTTGGGAAACTATGTTAACTCTTTGGAGGGACCATTTATAGAACATTAGTGCCCTTCTACCGTAGTTTGTTGATGATAAACTAATTGGCAAAGGGGATGCAATGCTGTCCTTAGGGCCAGCATGACCTTGTTTCAAATCCTTGTCTCTGATATTTACTAGCTAGGTAATTATGGGAATGTCACTGGACCTTTCTCTGAGCCTCAGTTTCTTCACCTGTAAAGTAAGGATAACGATACGCATAGTTATGCATAGTAAATGGCTCATGGGGTTGTTGTGAGGGACAAATGCGATAATGTATATAAATTGTTTTTGCAAACTCATGTTCTGATAAGTGTCAGGTAATCTCATCACGACTCTCCCAATGAAAGGCAGGTCAATGAAGTTTCCATGTTTACCAAACTTAGAGAAAACCTTCCTCTGATGCCTTCTTATCAAGCAGAGAGATCGATTATTCCAAGTTCATGAAGGCTATGTGAGGTCCCATAATTTAGTAAGGCTTTGAGTAGGAAACTGAACAGTGTGAATTGCATCTGCTCTGCAATGACCAACCTAATAAAATTCAGAAGATCGGCCGTAGAAGGCACCTGTGAGAGGACAGGTGGACTGGGCTGATCGGGCACTTGGTTTTTGTCAAATTTCACAAAAAGAAATCTTTACTAAATTTAATTTGACACTTATTAAGCACCAGGTATTTTTAGAGCCCTGTGTTTAGTTCTAAGAATCTAAAATGGGAAAATGGCATAGCCCCCAACCTTTTGTTCTGTTTGTTGCTTAGTCATTTCCCAGTCCTGTCTAACTATTTGTGACCCTTTTTTTCAGGGCTTGGGGGGAGTGTTTCTTGGCAAAGATTCTGGAGCAGTTTTCCATTTCCTTACCAAGATCGTTTTACAGATGAGGAAACTAAGGTAAACAGGCTTAAGTGACTTGCCCAGAGTCACACATCTAGTAAGTGTCTGAGGCTGGATTTGAACTTAGGAAGAGGAGTCTTCTTGACTCCAGGTCTGGCATTCTATTCACTGTACCTGGTAGCTTACAGTCTAGTAAAGAAGATGAGCCATGTGCACAAATAACTATAATACATTATAAGATATAATTCACATTCAATTGCACAAACATTTCTTAATTCCTCACTATGTACCAGGGGATGTGCTGGGCTCTGGTGAAAAAAAAAAGATTTTAAAAAATCAACCCAGGAAACTGAGGCAAACAGAAGGTAAGTGATTTGAAGCAGTTATGTGATATAATAGACAGACCACAGGGCCTGGAGTCAAGAAGACCTGAATTCAAATCCAGCCTCACGCAGTTAGCTGTGTGACCCTGGACAAGTCACTTAAGCTTTATCTACCTCAATTTCCTCAGCTATACAATGAGCTTCATAATAGTATCTGCCTCCCAGGGTTGTGAGGATAAATGAGATGATATTTGTAGAATGCTTAGCACGGTGCCTGATGTATAAAAGACGCTTAATAAATGCTTGGTCCCTCTGCTTCCCCTCTGGCCCAGGGTCACACAGCTATTAAATAAGTGAGGTTGAATTTGACCTCAGGAGGTCTTTCCAGCTCTGGGCCCAGTTCTTTATCCATGGTACCACACAGCTGCCTCTACAAGACATTTATCATCTCTACCCAAGAGCATCAACGAAGGTGTTCATGTAAGAGGTGGAACATGAGTTAAGCCTTGAAAAAAAGGGAGGATTTCAACAGATATTGGAGGGGATGTTCATTCAAAGAATGGGAATGGTTTGTGCAAATTCATGGAGAGGAGATATCAGGTAAATTTAGCTGGAGCAGAGTGAAAGATCTATTACAATCAGCTTATGGGAGGTCTTGATTGACAGACTGGGGAGGTTATACTTTATCTGGTTGGTACTGGGGAGTCACAGAAGAGATTTGAGCAAGGGAGTGATTTGATCATACTCAAGTTTTAGGAATATTCCTTCCTAAGATTTGGAGAGATATGATATACTAAAGGTGGTAAATGAGGCATATTTTCATGTTCAGATGATGTTTTTATTCGTTTCCTTGATTATATCATTTGATACAAGGGAGAACTTCTATTTGTTTGGAGAAGGGAGTGTTGGTGAGAAATGATCGAAATGTAAAGAACAAGGAAGAAAAAATAAAGGAAGGAAAGAATAATAATGAAGCATTTAAAAATACACAGAAGAGGTGCAGCAAATAGAGCACCTGGCTGCCCAGAGTCCTCAGAGTCTGAGTTCAAATCCGACCTCAAGCCCTTGACACTTAGCTAGCCTTAGCCAAGACGCTTAACCCCAATTGCCTTGCCTTCCCCCCTCCAAAAAAAATACCCAGAAGAAAACAAAAAACAAAGTCCATAAGGGTATGGAAACAAATAGGACCGTGTCACTATGGTTTTAAATTTAATATATCATTTAAAAAATATATCCTTTAAGAGGCAACCTGGGAACTGGGAAGACCCATATTCAAGTCCCACATGTGCCACATACTTGCAGTATGACTCTGGGCACATCAATTAATCTTTTGGCGCTCCAAAAAACTCTGAGATTGCAAATTGTAAAGAGAGTAACAATGTGCATTGGAGAGGCCTTTTCCTTATATAGAAATTTCCCATACCAACAAAATAATAGATCTAGTCCCTAAGCCTTTAAACAAAAACAAGCTCTTCAAAAGTCCATAGTTTCATACATAATTTTTGTTGTTTTTTGTATGTTGAAGTGTTCACGTTTTCAGTGCTTGTTAAGTTTATATACAAAGATTTTTTTAAAAAGATTACTTTGGCAGCTAGGTACAAGAGCAGATTATGGAGAGGAGAAGTTGAAGGCCATTATGATAGACCAGGAGAAATGTAATAAGGTCTTCATCTAGGGTGATGATTGGAAAAGAGGAGACAGATACAAAGAGATACCGAAGACATACAATTGAAAAGATTACAGATAATTGCATGTGAGAGTGAAGGAAAGAATAGAGTTCAAGATGACTCCAAGGTTTCATATTTTGAATAACTTGAAGAAGAGTGGTGCCATCAGAAGTAGGAGGGAGGGGCAGTTTTTAGAGGGAAAATAGCGAGTTCATTTTTGGACATGTTGGGTTTGAGGTGCCTGGGAACATTCAAGTAAGACATCCAGACAACGTCTGGAACTATATTGAGTTAAGACAAGAGACCAAAAGAGAGGCCCAGATTGGAGATACACCTTCAACAAATTCAACGATGAAGTACCCGATATACATTGGATGCTTGACATTAAACACAACACAGTTCCTGCTCTCATTTACCTTACAGTCTAATGGGGCACGGGTATTACAGAGGGTCACAAACTCAGAGATTTAGTGGTGGAAAGAACTTTAAAGAGAATCTAGGCCAACCCCCTCATTTTCAAAATAAAAAAAAACAACCAGGCCTAGAGAAGTTACATGATTTGCCTAAATTCTCATAGTCAGTAATAGGCTGGATTTGAGTCTAGGTCCTTTAACTAGAAATCCAGCACCGTCCATTGCACCATCTATATAAAACAAAAATAAGTATAATATAAGGTAGAATGTGATAAAATAGAGAAGAAATTCGGATAAAATATACCAGAAAAAAGTTAAGAAAATATGGATTTGGGAGCCATTTGCACTGAAATTATCACTGATGACCTAGGAGTGACTGAGACCACAACAGAAACCTTTTAAGAATTTTAATAATTAATAAATGGCTTCCCCTGGAGTTCTTGGAAGTAGGTATTATGCAGAATAGAACAGGGGATAAAGAACCGGCTTTATAGTCAGGAAGATCTCAGCTCAAGACTGGCCATGCTTACTAGCTCTATGACCCTAAGTAAGTCACAACCTTTCAATCCCCAGGTCATTCTCTGAGACTAAGGAGCTAAGACAGCTCTGATCTGAGGGAGTTCCTCATTGATTTTTTCATTGATGAAGCTGAAAGTTCTAGTTCTCCCCCAAAATTACAAATACGAAAACTAAGATTCAGAAAGTTCTAAAATATCACCAAAACTAGGATTTGAACCCAGGATTCTTGACTCTAAATGCCTCCTGCTTTCTACCACACTCCCCCATTTCCCGTGAAGCACTCATCCTTCAGAGATACAATGAGCCCTTGTTCAATGTCTAAATCCCACTTCCCTTCCCCATCAGCCATCATTTTGCCACCAATCACCTATCTCACAGAGAAACCCTTCATTTGAAGGCAGTTCTTAGGAGAAGGATGCCCCTTACGCAATCTGCCATTCTTTGAAAAAGTAAAGGAGGCCATGCTCTGTGGCTTCATATTGACAATGAATTCTTGGGTGCAACTAGCAAAAATGAAGACCATTTGATACCCTCAATCAATTAATAAACATTGATTAACCCTCTGCTATGTGGCAGGAAGTGTGCTAAACAATATGCAGCACTGAAGGGTGGAAAGAGCTTGAGAATCAGAGGCCTTGGGCTTTAATTCTCTCCCAAGTCTTTTAATATTTCTTTAACCTTGGACAAATCACTTAATTTCTCCAAGTCTCAGCTTTTTTTTTTTTTTACAATTATTATTATTCTGTAAAGTTCAGGCACTGATCTAATGTCCTCTAAGCTTCTTTGACCTCTAAATCTAAAATTAGAGATCTCTGGGCCAGCCCACACCTGAGCCTGAATCCCCTTTAAAATATCCTAGGGAGGGGCGGCTAGGTGGCGCAGTGAATAGAGCACCGGCCCTGGAGTCAGGAGGACCTGAGTTCAAAGCCGGCCTCAGACACAACACAAAAACTAGCTGTGTGACCTTGGGCAAGTAAGTCACTTAATCCCAAGCGCCCTCCAAAAAATAAAAAGTAAAATATCCTCGGGAGAGCTTGTCTAGCTTTCCCTTGAAGCCCTCTAGGTATGAGAACTCACTAGCTACCTTGTACCACCCCAAGGCAGCCCAGTCCCTCTTAAATTCCACAGAACAATTATTTCTGGGTTGGTTTTTTTTTTTGCTTTTTTTGAAGTAAACAATCATTTCTTGAGCCCCTATTATGCACAAGGCACTGAGGCAGCTTTCATTGTAAGAAAGTCTCTGCTCAGGAGCTTTAAGCAGCTGTTGACCTAGAGGCAGTCAGTCACCCAGCACCTTCCTTTGGTAATCCTCCAGCCTTTCTGAATTTGTCCCTCATGACTCATAATCTCCAATACAAAAACCAAGGAAGATCTTGGCCTCTATGGCCACCCCTCCCAACTGTCATCACTCTTATAACTCATCTCCAAATAAAACTCACCGTTCCCTGACTTTACCACTTCTGCCCATTTACTTTATAGGCAAATACATTTCGGTAAGATGTGTGTCTTTTCATGCCCATTATAAGTTCATTTACAATAGTAACACTGCCAGTGAGGGACAATTATTAACATAGACCTACTAATGGTTTTTTTAAAAAATGCTTTTGTAACCTCTATAAAGATGTAGGCTGAAAGGCTGTGAACTTTAATGTTGAGTTAATATAAGCAATGAATGGATGTGTTAATGGCTTTAAAATTCAGATTTTTGAAGGCAGCCCTTGAGTGTCTATTTTAAGGCTTGACTGTCAGTGTACTTGTTGCCAGGATCCTATTTGAAGTAGGTGATGATAACAACCGTGTCGCTGCTCTCATGCCTTCCCTCTTAGAAGCCACACAGCCAATCAGGGGCCTTCCTGGGACAAGCCGGGTTTTCTTTATAAACTGCAGGGTAAGCTCATATGAGGAGCTGGTGTGAAACTGCACTACTTCCCATTTAGATCAAGTCCTTATTCATTTATTCATATTATAGGAAAGACCTGGATTTGAGTCCTTTCCTTCTTCAACAAACACATACATTCTGACTATGGTACCCAGGCAAGTCACTTAACCTCTGGGTCATTCTCTAGGACAACAGCAGAGGCTGTGTAGATCTGCTGTGGCAGGGAGAGTTTACTCCCTGGGAATTCTATCAAAGGCAGGGAACCTGCAGCCTTGAGACCACATGTGGCCCTCTAGGTCCTCAAGTGCAGCCCTTTGATGAAATCCTAATTTCATGCATCTACACCAATCAAATCACAGATCCAGAACAAAACAGGAGAAAAAAAATACTACAGTAGAAGGTTAGATTTAGAGCTGGAAGGTACTTTGTTGTTCAGTCATGTCTAACTCTTCGTGACCCCATTTGGAGGTTTCTTAGAAAGACACTGGAGCAATTTGCCATTTCCTTCTCCAGCTCATTTTACATATGAGGAAACTGAGGCAGGCTGGAATAAGTAACTTGCCCAAGGTCATACAGCTGCTAAGCGTCTGAGGCCAGATTTGAACATTGGAAGAGGTGTCTTCCTGACTCCAGACAGAACCCTCTATCCACTGTGTTATGGCCATCAAGTCCAACCCACTCATTTTATACCTATGGAAACTAAGAACATATGAGTGATTTGACCAAGGTAGTAAATGACAGAACTGCTATTCAAATGTAGATCTTCTGACTCCAAATCTAGTATACACCCCACTGTACCACATTTCCTCCATATATACTTTCGTGGGTGGCAACTATGAAACTACAGATACAGTAACATTATATACATGAAAAGCAGCATGATCTAGTGGATGAAGGGCTAAAGTCATAAACATATCGGCCCAATGCCACAGTTAGCAAGAGTCAGAATTCAGATTGGATCCCAGATTGCTTGTTGTGAGGTACAGAGTTCTTTCCGCATCGTGCTGCCTTTCTGATAACTTTAGACAGAATTAGAGGTGGGGTGGCATTAATGAGGTGTAGGCTCTGGGGGCCCCCTTGAGCTCTCCTTGAATCTTTGAGGTACAGCCTCTGGGAAACCCCTTGAAGTCTGATTGAATCTTCCCACTTGATGAGGCATTTGCAGAGGCCATAAGTATTTCATTGTGGCTGGGCCCAAACCTCTGTTACTACCCTGGCCCTCCATTGTCCATCTGCTTCCCACCCTTGAGCCTATCAAAATATCAATCTACTCTTGCATTGACCTCATTAACTCTTCCTGAAGACCCTCCCCAAACTCCTCTTCTCGACCACCTCTAGATTCCTCTGTATATAAGAATCCTATCTTCCCTCCATGTGGTGTGAGAATAGCTTGCCACAGACTTGCTCTGTGAGAGAGTACCATAGAATGACCTAGCATAGATTGGCTCTTTAAGAGTCTACCCCATATGGAGAACTTTTAATGACCTTTCAATAAACTTTACTTTTCTTTGGCTGAGAAGTCTTGAGTCAAATTCTTTCGGCAGGACCCGGCATGTTGATATTTTGGGGTCTCAGGTAGCCCTAACCCTCTTTGGGTTAACCTCTTCAGCATCACAGTCTGGAGGGTGGGAAAGCATCACTACCTTCCAGGAATTTCCTGCAAACCCCAACCCATAGGCATACTATGTCCTACTAGTCTATCTAGTCCTACTGATGTCTTGCTGAGGCATGGAGGTGGCCCCAGCCTCTTTTCTTTAATAGAAGAAAAGGTCTGGAAGGTCTTACTAAACTGAAAAAAAAAAAAACTGAGTGTGCTACCTTGTTTAAATATGTGTCTGTCATGAAAGAATAAGCTCAGCAAAGTGCATAGCAGCCCATTACCAGAATATCAGATCATGAAGTTTTCTGGCCACAGAAATGCATGAAACTATCTACTAAGACATAGAAGGGTTGTAATCTCATGAGGGTAGAGAGTACTCACAGGACTGAATCAGGAATCCTTAAAGGACAGATTGAAATAATTATGTTTATTGTATTGTTGGGCCCTGGGGGAGATATGGAGATAAAGAAGACTTGGGGCTCCTTCCCTCAAAAAGATTAGAATCTGTTTGGTGTGAAAACAGTGGACATTTACAATGTTTACAAGGGGATTTACATTTGCTATCTCATTTGAACCTTACAATAAATAGTCTTGTGAGATAGGTACCCAAGATATGATTAGTCCCATTGTACAGATAAGGAAAATGAGGTTCAGAGTGCTTGCTCATGGTAACATAATTACTATGTGTCAGAAGGAGAGATATGAACACAAGTCTCTCCAAACTATAAAACTAATGGCCTTTTCATTGCACCATACTTCATTTCAATAAGACATGAATGCAGGTAAATAGAATACAAATGTAATAAGCATCTACCATATCTGCAGCCCTTATTAGCTTGTCCAGCTTATGAAACTGTACCCATAAATGGTACTGGGGAATTTCTTTGGGGATGATTACACTGATGAAAGTACCTTGGTGAGACTGTGGAACATTCCAAAGTCTTCTCTATCTGGATTGGGGTTTTCAAAAGAACTTATATCCCGTTCTCTTTGTTTCATTTACATCTGGATGGGTTAAGGGGACAATGACCAATAAGACCCTCTAGTAAAGGGAAGACATTTAGGACTTCCTGCTCTGAAGTCATATGGCCCTTGAGAAACGGGACTCTTTTCCCTTTTTGTTACTATTTTTCCCATTCTAGCTGAGGGGAGAGGAGTACCCAATCATAGGAGAGCAAGGAAATCCAGGCTGGGTGTTGTAGACAAGCCAGCATCAATGGTACAAGGAGTAAGGAATAGCATTCAAGAGTAAAAGTAAATGCCAATACTGTGGAAGGAACCATCCAGTAGTCAAGGAATCACACACAATTGGACATGAACTTGATGAAAGCAATGTTATGTAGGTACTGAGGTAGGCTTGGAAGTGACTCACTCCGAAACCAAAGTGGTCTAGAGAAGAGAACGCCCTCAAGGTATTGGGGAAAACTTGAATGTTTGTTCTTGCTGTATCTTTGAAGTAAATAGAACTTTGTAACATCTACTTGATGTTAAGTAGTTAAATGGCCAGCTAGTTACTTCCTTAGCAAATGAAACAAAGCTAGTAAAGACTCAAGCTGATGTCAGTGGAGAAAAGAAACTCATAAGCTTCTCAGAGTAGCCTAAAACCCTGAGAAGGACATGTAACTGTCCTGGCCCCAAGACAGGAGGGGCATGTTACACAAATAAGAATATGAGAAATACACGAAAAGATACTGAAGAACTATGAGGTCTGATGAAGGAAAAGGAGAAATCAAGCATAGGGAACAGCATGAACAAAAGCACAGCAATAGGTGAACATGGCTTATGTTTGGGGAAAAGCAAACACTATAGTTTAACTAGAGCCATATGAATTACATAAGGGAGAGAAGTGATATGTGACATAGCTAGCAAAGTAGGTTAAAGTCAGATTGTGGAGGGCTTGCACTGAATTGACTAGTTGTTTAATTAACTAATCACCCTACAAAATGTTATCTGTGCCTTATTAGAGGCAGAGTCCTTGTAGTCTGCACTTGCCTGGCAAAAGAGCAGCTTCAAACTCAATAGGTATACAGAAGATACTAAATAAATAGTTAATGAACAATCGATTAATTAATCAATTGCTTTAGGCATGGTATAAGATAGTATTATGAAGGGTGCTACATCTGGAATCAGAAGATACAGAAAATTCCAGATCCTGCTTCTGCTATTTCCTCCCAGTAGAACATTGGGCAAGACAGCAAGCCTTCCTCATCTTGTTTCATTATCTGTAAAAGGAATGGGTTGAATTAGGTGACCTCTGAGTTAAGTCCCCTCTGGGTCCAGATTTATGATCTAACAATCCTATGACCTTTCTGTGCCTTAGTTTCATTATCTGTAAAAGGAAAGAATTGCCCTAGATAATTGTTAAGGTTCCTTCTAACTCCAAAAACTCATGCAGAGTGAAGGTTGAGATATTTTGAGGCTATTCCCCTGAAGCTGATTTTTGTCAGTCTCTAAACTACACTGGAAAATTTCATGTTGACCACAGGACTTTAAGATTTGAGCATGTTGCAACAGCATAGAATGTACATTTGGGACTAATAGTGATTTTAGTGTCTTCAAAAAATTTGAGAACATGGAGTTGAATTGATATTGTGGTCATGGAAGAACTTGTCTATATTTAATCTTTAGTATGGTGTATCCACTAAGTATCAATGAGTACCAACTGTTCCATAAGGTAAAACAACAAAAGAGTAAAATGACAAATGTTGGAGGGGCTGTAGGAAAGCAGGAGTATGAGTGCATTAGTAGTGGTGGAGCTCTGTAGTGATTCAGTCATTCTGGAAATCAATTTGGAACAATGGACAGAAAGTGTCATACCCTTTTGTCCAGCTATATATGCCATTGTTAGACCTTTAGCCTTAAGAAATTAAAGAAAGAGGAAAAGGATACATGTGTTTAAAATAATTTTATCTACTCTTTCCATGGTAGCCCAAAATTGGAAACTAAAGAGGCATCCTTCCATTGGGGAATGACTAAAAAAATTGTTGTATGTGACAAAATATTATTGTACCATAAGAAATTATAAAATGGGAAATTTCAGGGGAAACTGGGAGGACCTCTGTAAATTGATACAGAATGAAATGAGCAAAAATAGAATAATTTCTAAAATGAGGATATTATTGAGAACAATAACTTTGTAAGCCTTACAGAACTCTGATAAACATAATGATAAACAAGGAGTGTAAAAGAATGAAAAAAAATCCATTTGCCTTCTGACAGAGATGGATTTAAAATGCAAAAATCGATGTATATTTTTGCACATGGATAATGTAGGAATTTGTTTTGTTGAACTATGCAGCTACATATTGAGGGAAGTATTTTTCAATTTTTAAAAAATTCACTCAATGGGGTGTGAGGATAGATCAATTAATTTTTATAATGTGTATTAATTAAAAAATATAAATTCTAAGCTATTTAAAAATTGAAAATTATGGGAGAACTGTATACAATGACCCAGTGTCATGAAGGATGTCTCACCTAGTATCTCAGGAAAGTCTTCTAGATGCTCCTATACAAGAATACCATTGTGCTGATTTCATCGAGCTTTAGATGAGATCCACAACCATTTCAAAGAGATCAGTCAAACCCTCCAAGAAGGAAAAACAATGTGAGTGCAGAATACATATTACACCTGACATGCAGTAAGAAGGCAGCCCATTGAATGTCTTATCATTACATACCCTGGATAGCCATCGTAGATGGGCAAACAGATATAAGGGTCTAGATTCCAATAGGAGGAGAGAGGCATGAATTGATTTGAGTATTTAAATATTCTCAAACTGATGATTTCACCCAAAGACCAACTTTTAGCAAGTTGCTATTTAGCTGTGAATAAAGTATCATGCCAGAAAAAAAAATTACAGGTGACCCAAAGGACAAGGGAAAGAAACATGGTGGGTGTGAATAGAGTGCAGCACACTATCAATAAGAACCTATGTTCAACTATGCCCAAAGGGATATAAATAATTGCATACCCTTTAACCCAGTAACACCACTTCTGGGGTTGTTTCCCAAAAAGATCATAGAAGTGGGAGGAAGACCCATATGTACAAAAATATTTATTGCAGCTCTCTTAAAAAACTGGAAATTAAGAGGATGCCCATCAATTGGGAAATGGCTAAACAAGTTGTATAATGAATATAATGGAATACTATTGTGCTATAAGAAATGGAGAGGAGATGGACTTCATATTTACCTGGAGAGGCTTATATGAACTGAGGCTGATATGAAGTGAGAAGAGCAGAACCAGGAGAAATTTGTATCAATGACAGACACATCATATGTGTGACAACCAACTTTGATAAACTGGACTCTTCTCAGCAACCCAGTTATAAGACAACTCTACAAGTCTCAGGATGGAAGGACATATCTACATTCAGAGAAAGATCTAGAAAGAACAGAGTTTAAACGGAGACTGAAGCAATCTACATGCTATCGTTCTTTTCCATGTTTGGTTTTGTTTCTTCTTTCCCATTGTTCACTCCATCGGTTACAACCCTTCCCTACACCCAGACTAATGTCTAAAGGGAAAAGTATTTGCAGATCTTATACTTGATTGCACGACGCCATGAGGGAGGGGAAAGGGAGGGGAGAAAATTTGAAACTCAAGGGGTTGTGGAAATAAATGTTGTAAACTAAAAGTAAATAAACAAGTCGATTAAAAAAAAAGAACTCATGTTCAAGAAGAGCTACAAAGTACTTCATAGAAGGCCTGTGCAACCAGCAGAAGTTGTGAGCAAAACACCTCTAGTGACTTCCTTCCTATTGCCTCTGAAGTAAAACAGATATACAAAAACAAAACAACCAAATAAGCCAAGTTTCTCAGCCTGGCCTCTAAGACCATCTACGGCTTGAATTCAATGGCCGTGTCCAGCTACATTTTGTTACTCTCCTCCACATACCCTATAATTCTGTCCAATTAGATTTCATATGGTATCTCCTGTATCAGTGTCCTTTACATAAGTTGTCTTCTGCAAAAGTTTCTGGAAACCAGTTCTTATACTCTCAGTCCAGAAGTCTACCTCCTCTACCCTGCCCCATTGTTTTGGTGTTCTCTCCATCTTCAAGTTTACTAAGCTTACTAACTAAACCTTTAGTTAGCTATCTAAAAATGGATCATATCCCTCCCTGTAGAACATAAGCTCCTTGAGGATAAGAATTTTGTTTTTGTTTTTGTATACTGAGCGCCTGGATTTGAATCCTGCCTCAAAGCACATATTAGGGGTATGACCCTAAGTAAGTCACTTAACTTCTTGGAGCTTCTGGACCTTATCTGTAAATGACAGGTTGTTGGGGGGGGGGGTTCAGTCCTATCCAACTCTTTGAGACCCCATCTGGGATTTTCTTGACAAAGATAGCAGACTGGTTTGCCCTTTCCTCCAGCTCATTTTACAGATAAGGAAACTGAGATAAACAAGGTTAAGCGACTTGCCCAAGGTCACACAGTTAGCAAGTACTGAGGCCAGATTTGATGTGTCTTCCTGACTCCAGGCCTGGTATTCTATTTACTATGCTACCTAATTGCAGATAATAGTAGCTGATGCAAATTGCAAATAGTAACTGCCCCTATCTGGTTGAGCTATTGTGAAAATCAAAGGGAAAATGTATATAAAGTGCTATATATGTATATTGGTAGGCTGTATAATGTAATGAATAGCTTATTGGACTTGGAATGAGAAAAAAAACTAGGTTCAGACTCCACCTCTGATATTTACTAGCTAGCTATTTAACCCTCAAAAAGTCCCAGTTTCCTCATCTTTAAGATTGGAAAAATAACACCTACAGCTCCTTCTTCTCAGGGTTGCTATATAGCCTTAGTGAGATGATATAAAATGCAATTTAAATATTATTATTATTAATTGTCTTCAGTCTTACTACTAGCGTCAGAATTAAACACACCACAAAGTTGAAAAACCAACAAAGTCCTCCTGGCACATGAGGAAACTGAGTCTCAGAGGTTAGGGAATGGTTTTCATTTTATCTCTGTACCCACAGTGGCTAGCACAACACTTTGCAAGTAGTAGGAACTAAATAAAGGACCAACTGAATTAATTAATTAGTTAATTAATGTAACTGACACTTTTGAATGTGTTCTGGGTGCTTCTCTAAGTCACATTGTCTTGCACGTAGGCTTTTTTTTTTTGATGGCATCATCAACATAACAACGTTCCTCAATTGCAGATTAAGGTTCTTCTGGATGGGGGTGGGAGGGAACCTCCAGAAAGCAGCAACAGACCCAGAATATTCAATACTTCTTTTCTAAGGCCCCACGTCTGTTAATAATAACAACTCGGGAGTTTATAGTGCTTCCCAGATTAAAGAGCACTTTGCTCTTATTAACACATCACAATCATAATTCAGGTTAGGTAGGCACGAACTATTATATTCACTTGATGAATAGGCAAGCTAAAACTCAAAGTGGGCTGAGTAACTAACTCAAAATTACCCAGGAAGCCAGCTGCTGAACCAAGAGGCTTTTGTTTCCAAGTTCAATACCCTTCTGATGGGAAATATTCTACATCAGGGTGGTATTTTGGTAAATTGACTTTCCCATTATATTTACTCTCAGAATCCTCAAGGATGTATTCTGCTGTCCTGTGTAAGAGGAACGCCTTCCTCAAAGCATCAGAACAACCCGATATCTTTTTTAACAGAACTGAGTCATTTCTAAAAAGTATCATAGAAATGGGTTTCTGTGTTATCCATTGAAGGTATCCCTTGAACGTTGTTAACGTTTCATATTTACTGCGTTGTTGTTTTGTTGTTGTTGTTTGAAACAAATATGCTCCCAAAGAAGTAACCTGACTTCCTGGAGGGAACTTGTTTTTTATCATGATTTCATCTTAAGGACTACCTCAACCTCAGTTTCCTCATCTTTAAAATGGGGATAATAATAGCACCTACTTCAGAGGCTTTTTGTGAGGATCTGATTAGGACACATACTCACATATACACACGTATCATTTTGCAAATCTTCTAAATGCTATATAAACGTTAGCTATTATTATGATTTAGCGGTTAAATAAATGAATCATTTAGAAAGTTTAAATGAGTTCTATGGAACTACTCAGTGAATCTAATCCCCTCAATAAACTTACATCTTAATAAGACATTTCTATTTTATTTGCCTTAACTGCCTCTCTATAAGTTTAGCCTTAACGTGTTTCTCCGTGCAGTTACTTAAGTACTACTCAATAAAGGATATTCTGGGGACCAAATAAGGATCACAGAATGTTAGAGCTGGGAAAGTGCTTAGAGGTCATCAAGTTCAACTTATTTTATAGGTGGAGCCCAAGAGTAGAAACCGACATTCAATTTGAAACTACACTTATTGGGTGGCTAGGTGGTGCAGTGAATAGAGCACTGGCCCTAAAGTCAGGAGGACCAGAGTTCAAATACTTGACACAAAAACTAGCCCTGTGACTTTGGGCAAATTACTTAACCCCAACTGCCCTCCAAAAGAAGCAAAAAAAAAAAGAAACTACACTTATTAATAAGCCATTCAGTTCCTGAGCATCAGTTTTGGACTCAGAGAACAGTTGGGTTTAAATTTCTTGAAACCATCAGTCTCTTATCCTCTCTTGCCTAGAATATTGTAGCACTCTCCCTGCCTCAAGCACTCCCCTCTCCAATCCACCCGCCATTTGGCTCCCAAAATAACCCTCCTGAAGCATGAATCTGACTACATCAGACTCTTTAAATTATCTTGTAACTTATATGTTTAATTCTCCCCAAAGAATATAAGCTTCCTCAGAATTATTTCATATTTTTCTCTGAGCTTCTAGTGCCTAGGACAGTGGCAAGTACATGATAGGTACTTAATAAGTATCCTTAATTATTATTATTATGCTTGCCTTCTTTCCTGTCAGATTAGATTATAGCTAATTTATCTTCACGACCACTTTGTCAGATGGGTGTGATTATTATTCTCATTTTATTGATGAAGAAAATGATAGGGACAGATTAAATGACTTGCTCAGGTCCACATAGCTAGTAACTGTACAAGGCTAGATTTGAACTCTGATCTGAGACCATATTCAAACTCATCTTTCTAAATCTGGGTCGTGCATTCCTACTATGCTGCCAAGTTGGCTATTAACAGTATCCACACTCAGGTGCTGAGGCAAAGAAGATGAGCGAAATAATAAGCTAAGACAATTTCAATTTGAAAGGATAATAAGTCAGGAAAGAACAGTTGCTGTTTTGTAGCAAATGCCTCATCTGAAGTCACAACTGTGAAGTTAAGCAGTAGACCTTTGTTGTGAGGAATTGAGAGGATTCACCCACTCAACATATTGGAGGAATTGGTGAGAAGCAGGAACCTATTTAAAAGCTTTTATATAAATAGCCTTAACAGTTTTCCAGTCAGAAAACAATGGTTTAGTTTCATGCTTCCTCTACCACAGAGTGACCTCCTCATAGCTAATCTCTTAAAAATCCTAGCTGGTACATTTGTCCAAAAAATATATTTAAATGGATCTTGAAACTTCTGGTTTGGATCCAGGTTAGAGTCTCTCTAAACCTCACATATACACTGACTCTCAGTCTCCTGCTCACTGAAAAGATGGACTGGGGCTTGGTAATCACTACGGTCCCTTCAGGTTTGGTCTTTTGGTTCTATATTTGAAGTACGTATTTGTTTCTATATGTCCACACACATACATACATACACACACACACACACACTCCACCTCCACAAATTATAAAAGATGAATGAATATGTTAATGAACTACTTCTGAAGAAGCTTTCACAGGGAGAACTCAAAGTGCTCTATAAACATTAACTCATTAATTCTCATATGACACTGAGAGATAGGTAGGAGTCAAGTATTATTATCCTATTATACACTAAAGAAATGGAGTCAGACAGATTAAATGATTTGCCTAGTCACAAATGAGGCAGGAGACCTGTTCTGATTGCTGTCTAAAACACTCAGCAATTTATTCTCAGATATTAACTTGGTAGAATTCCTACAGTTACTTATGCTTCAAACCAACATTTAAAAAAATTTTTATCTTTTAATCCATGGAATAAAACAAGCATTTCCATAACATAGTACAATAAAAAGATGATTGTACATGAAACTGCAACTCTCCTACGTACAACTTGCTATTCCTTTCAAATACATGACAAAATTATCATGTAAACTTTTTTCTTTTTTTCCTCCCTTTCCTACACTAGAAATGGCAACCATTACACACACACACACACAATCACACATGCACATAAAATTATTATATACATACTTCTATTTATCAGTTCTTTCTCTTGATGTAGATAGCATCTCAAAATTTTTAAAATTTTCAAATATGAATTTTTGTAATGGATATCTGGGGCTTAGATCCTTCCTTGTAGTGTTCCACATTATGGGTCCTAGTTATACTCAAATACACTAATGCATCAGAATACTAATGCTCAGTAACACGGATGATCCCTCCAACAATACAGATTGTCACCCTTTCATATCTGCCTAATCTGTCAATCTCGTCCATGCCTTGTCAAGTTTCTTATGCCTACCCAATGAGTTGGGCCCTCTTTAATTTCTCTTTATATCTCTGGGATGTCAGTGGAGCACAGTGGTTCCCCACGGGCAAGGTAACATGGCCTAGGCACTGACTCTAGATTCATGGAACTAGAGTATGGATCCTGGATTGGTTCTTTACTAACTATGTGACCTTGTACCAGTCACTTGCCTTCTCTGGGTATCTCAGTTTTTCCATCTACAACAGAAGGGTAGATTGGATTAATTCATCTCCAAAATCCCTTTAAGTTCTGAAACCTATGAAAATGATGTTCAACCCCATAACATGTATAACCACAGCAACTCAGATCATGTCGAGTATCATGAGATCCCTGACTACAAGGGGCAATTTACCTGGCACAGAGGATACTTGGTCAGTTCAGTACTTTTGGTGTTCTTTCCCAGGTAAGATGTTGCACAATGCTTTCAATGTCAAATAGGCCTTTTCACCTTTGGCTGGTGAAAGGTGAGCAGACTCATCTGAAGTGCCAGGGGCAAGTGACCAGACAGGCTGCTAGAATGGCCTAAGCCAGGGAGGTGTGCTCCTATCTCCTATGTAAACTGATCATCTCTGGTTACTTTGGTATTCATCTATAGAATTTTTCAATTATGTATGACTAATTTCACACAAAGTCATTATTTAAAGCAATTAGTCTAAGTATGAGAGGCAACACCTTCTACCTTCCTGAAAAGGTGGGTGGGGAGATATGTCATAATCAGCCATGCTCCAGCTTGAGCTCTTCAGCGGTCACAGGAGTTCAAAAGAGAGAAAATAATGAACAGGTAAGTCATCACATGTAAAAATTCCTCCTCTCTATTATCAAAATACAAATTAATTACAGATAAGATCAAACGAGTTTGCTTTAATGTATGGTTTTCCCAGAGAGGGTAATGAAAGCAGACTGTCCAGTATGTGGGAGGGGAGGCTGAGAGATGGATGGAAGGATCTGTTATTAATGTTGGCTTCATTTCACTGGAGAAGGGAGCAGGCCTGTGAGAGCAACAGAGCTTTCTGGAACAGGCAAATAAATGGTCCTTATGGTACATGGTGCAAACCATCCCTCCCCCCTCCCCCATGATCTCATTCTCATGGGGCTACTCTCTCAGCAATAATAAACCATTTCTCTCCATACAATTACCAGCTCTCAGTCTCTGCAATCAGCAGGTAAGACAGTTGGCAGCCTTTGCCCCCACCAGTGAATCCTGGTGAGTCTGCTGGCCCGGGGTAGTAGCAACCTAACAATTCTCCCTTTCTTGATCTTTGAAGCAATGACCAGAACTGAAGTCAGCCTGTGACTCATCCTCCCCTAGAAAAAGAGGGCTTCTTTCTCTCACAACCCTCCCCCCCAACAACCACCCTTCCAGTTGTATGTAATGCTAATATTCACATGACAGCAAACATTTTCAAAATAATAGTCCTATATACTTAAGGTTAATCAGAGCGGGCGCCATCCAACTCACCAAGGTAGCAATTTCCCTTCATTAAAGCCAAATCACGAAAGAGAACTTTGGGATTCCTTAGGGCTAATTACAAGGTGTTAATAATAACAATATAATAGCAGCAATTTTCCAGCTTTGCTCAAACCTATAATCTGCTTGAGTGCCTTATAGGATTGTCTGTGAGTTTATATAAAGCCAAGTGTTAGTCCAAAAATGTTTTTAGTAATTTCATTTTTACATCATGTCTCTCTTCAGTGTTTATGATGGTGTGGTAATTGTTGGTGAAAAGGGTTTTCTTGGGGGAATGAGCAAGTAACAGCTTGCCACTTTGCAGGACCCTTCTGTTTTATTTGAAGTGCATCCTGGGAATGGGTGATACATCTATGGGAATGAACCAGGTGACCTAAGCCTGTTCTAAAACTTGGGTGAGGTAGAGTGCCTTGGTATTCACCTGAGTAGCCATTTTCCCCAGCCCATACTCACATTTCTATCTCCAGCTCTCTAGGAGGAAGTAGATCCTAACAAGAGATAGCATGAGAGAATCAAAAGAGCACTGTCTTTGGAGTTAGGAGACCTGAGTATAAATCCCAGTGCCGCTACATAATATAGCTGCCCAACAGTAAGACTAATTCAATTTCTCTAATTCTCATGGAATCCTGAACCTTTAGGTCTCAGAGACCTTATCTGTCATCCAGCCCAGATCCCTCATTATACAAATGAGGAAAATTAAGGCCCAAAGAAGTTAATGGATCAGCCTAAGGTCATACAACTAGTGAGAGAATCCAGACTTGAGCCAAAATGTATAGACTCCAAATTCAGTGTTCTTTTCACCACTCCAAGGTCTATAAAACTGAGGGGACTGGGCTAACTGATCTCTAAGATACCTCCTAGCTCTAGTCTCTTCTATGATTCTAAGACTCCTCCAAGTATATTTAGGATAAATGTGAGATGTACGAACAGCTAGGATTAATGCATAAATTGACAAACTTGGAGTCAGGAAGACCTGTGCTGAAATCCCACCTCAGGGGCTTAATGGCTGTGTGAACCTGGGCAAGTCACTTAATCTCTCATTCTTATTTTCCTTATCTGTAAAACAGAGAGAATAACAACATCTACCTCAAAGAGTCGTTTCAGAGATCAAAAAAAAGTGTAAAAATGTTTTACAAATGTGCAATTTAAATTTTAGTTATCATCAGTCACGATCTTAAAGAAACTCAGATTTATACTCATTAATCTTCAGTTGGAGGCAATCAATTACTCAACAAGACTTTATTAACTTCCTGCGATGTATCATGAAGTGGACTAGGAGCGAGGGGACACTTAATGGCAAAAATGAAACAGTCCCAGCCCTTTAAGTGAACGTCCCACCATGGTCTCCTTCAGAATGGAGGGACTGCAGAGTTCTAAAGGGCCCAACCTGCTTGCAACCCCATCAGTCCCATATCTTCTTGTCAGGACTTTTTTTCTTCTGTCAAAAAAACAGGTTTCCTAATGAGCACATTGACAAGGTTAACAAACCTGCTGCTCAGAAATGTTCAGTTACTCCTTGTTGCCCTGCTTTTCAAGGCCCTCCACAATCTAGTTCCAAGCTCCCACTCATGCCTTAGTTCACATTATGCCCTGTAACAGTCTTTTTGAATTTAAGGGAGAGAGTCACTGATGATGCTCAGAAGGAAATTGCCTATTTATTTATGGTTGTTAAAACAAAGAAGGAAGAGATGCAGTAACCTGGCACTCTTTTCTCCTTATCCAGGACATGTCAGGGGCAGTTTGATGCAGTGGAAAGAATGTCAGCTCCAGACTCTGATGAACTGTGTGCAAATTCTGCCTCTATTACTTATAGACTGAACGACCCCTGGGTAAGTCCTCCTTGGGACTGGATTTCCTCATTTGTAAAATGAGGAGGTGGTGTCTGAGTTCCCTTTTTGTTGTTATTTGGTCTTGAGTTGTCATGATATTTTGTGAGCCCATTTGGGGTTTTCTTTTTTTTTCTATGAATTTTTTTATTGATTTGTTTCTTTACTTTTAGTTTACAAGATTCAGTTCCACATTCCCTTGAGTTTTTCTCCATGGTGGTGTGCAATCAAGTATAGGATCTGCAGCTACTTTCATATTAGACATTAGTTAGATTATAAAGAAGGATTTTAACTTTTGGAATTAATAATGGGAAAGAAGAAACAAAATCAAACAAGAATAAGAAAGAAAGCAGGTAGTTTACTTCAGTCTGCATTTAAACTCTGTTCTTTCTAGATCTTTCTCTGAATGTAGACATCTCCTTCCATCATGAGTCTTTTGGACTTGTCTTTATAACCTTACATTGCTGAGAAGAGGCCAGTTTATCAAAGTTGGTTTGCCACACATATGTTTTGTCCGTAATTTTTTACAAATTTCTCCTGGTTCTGCTCTTCTCACTTAGCATCAGTCTGTATAAGTCTCTCCAGGTAAATATGAATCCATCTCCTCTCCCTTTCTTATAGCACAGTAGTATTCCATTACATTCATATACCATGACGTGTTGTGCCATTCCCCAATTGATGGGCATCTCCTTAGTTTTCAATTTTTTGCCACCACAAAGAGAGCTGCAATAAATATTTTTGTACATACAGGTCTTCCTCTCACTTCTATGATTTGGGGTTTTCTTGAGTAGCTTACCATTTTTACTGGAGTAGTTTACCATTTCCTTCTTCAGATCATTTTACAGATGAGGAAATTGAGGCAAATAGAAGTAAATGAACAACTCTAAATCTATGATCTAGATCCTATGTATCTAGATCCTATAGGATCCTGTGAGAAACCTGAGCATTCCAATCAGGAACTTGTCAGCTGCTCTGCAGGCTGAACTGAGTGATGCACAAACATTGGAGGTTTACCATGAAAGGAACCCAAACCATTAAAAAAAACATATTGACTTGATATGGCTATACACCCAGATTGGCTCATTTTAACTATTGCCCAGTGACTACACATGAACTCATCAATCACTATGGCTGTTTCTTATTGTTCTCTCTGCCTCCAGTTTCTCTTCTCTATAATCTATCACCTACACAACAGCCAAACTGACATTCCTGAAACACAGGTCTGACTACGTCACTCCCCTGTTCAAAAAGCTTTATGGACTCCTTATTGGCTGGAGAATAAAATACAAAGTCCTCTGTCTGATATGTAAAGCTTTTAACAACAGGCTTCCAACCTAGAAAGATCCCATATTGCTTGCTTTCACATACTCTGTGTTTCAGCCAAACTGGCCTCCTTGACGTTCTCCCTACACAATATTCCCTCTCCTATCTCTGTGTTTTAGCACAGGTGCTACCCCATGCCTGGAATGTTCTTCCTCTTCCTATCTGCCTTTATGATTCCATAGCTTCCTTCAATAGCTACATTCTAAAAAAAAAATCTCTTTCCTGATTCCCCAAGTTGTCATCATTGTTTTTGTCAACAACTCAAAATCAATCAGTCAGTAAGCATCTATTAGGACACAAATAAAACAGCCACTCTCAGGAAGTTTACATTCTTTTTTATATATATAGACATATATAGATACAGATAAATATGTGTGTATACAGATACATATATGCATATGTGCACATGCATATGCATATAACTGCAATACATATAGACACTATATATACACTTGTGTGTATGTTAATATATATACATATCTGCATATATAGATATAGATATACATCCCATACACATCAAGTAAATATATAAATTCAGGGTAATTTTGTGAGGAAGGAACCACCATCTAAGGAGATCAAGAAAGACTTCCTTAAGAGAAAGAACGTCAGTTGAGTTATACAATTGACTACAAATTGTCTTTTATCTATTCAGCACAATTTTGTATTCATTTATCTAGGTATACATCATCTCTCCTCTAGCAGAATGTGAGCTCCTTTAGGAAAGGGGCCATTTCACCTTTGTCTTTGTATTTTCAGTGCCTAGAATGATTCCTAACATCTAGTAAATACTTGAGATACTTGTTAAATTGTATATTCACATTCATATGGATAATATAGAAAGGTGTAATTTCTTCCCTGCTAAATATTAGTTACACAAAAGACTGTCACAAATAGTGAACAGCACATAAACCCTTTTACCTAAACAGAAAACAGAAATCAGAGAACTTTAGATTAGAATATGCTAGAAAATACACAGAGTGAATGAGCTTTACCACTGGGAGCCAGACGACTCAACAAAGCTGAGAGAAAGAGTTCCCATCTCACCCAAGAGGAAATTCTCTGAAGTCTCTATGGAGATGAACCAGAAATCAGGGACATATCAAGACATTGGCCCCTCAACATGTCTATTACTTCCCAAAGACTTTTCTTTGTCCATGGGTTTCTTCCTCAAGAGAGTCTAGAACTGAGAGCCTCCCATGAAACCAGAAGCAAAAAGGTCTCTCTTCTTTCAAGCTCTTGCCAACTCCAATCCTCATGTAGGAACACACCACCAATCAATAGTCTTATGCAAAATGCCCTGGTAATTAACCCTAGGTTACATGTTTAAATATTTTAGCCCTACCCCCCCAAAAAACCCCCACAACATATTAGATTCTAAACTCCTTGAAAACAAGGATTGTGTTGTTTTTCATCTTGTTAACCCCGGCACCAAGCACAGTGTCTTATGCATAGTAGGTCTTTTATAGATATTTGTTAAGTTAAAAATAAATTAAGAATGCTCAACTAAGCAGGCCTGGCACAAAGCTTCTTTTTACAAAGTCCCTGGGTACCCATCTGTACCTCCCAACAACATACTTGGCAAAGCAAAGGACCCTTAAAAGGCAACAAAGCTGAACATCTAACTTGCTCATTCTCCCTCATTCCATTTCCCAGGGGACCTTTTCTGCATTTTGTAGAGGAAAAGACTAAATTGGCTGGGTGGTGCCAAGTTGGGGTCTGAAGTCAGATTTTTTCAATAACCAGTTTCTAAAACTCTCACCATAAAAGTTGATGATGGAAAAGCTGAAATAATGTGAACTCCAAGTGCGGTTGTTATTGAGTTTTTAAGAATGCCCAGAAGACACTCTGAACTTCTACCCCACCCCCCAAAAAAGCCATAATTTGTTCTAATTGGGTTCAAACCACTGATAAAACAGCTACCATCTGGGGGAATCATACCAAATTCACATGGAAGACTTGGTTCATTAGTGTTGTGACAGAAAGACATAACATTTTTGAACTCTGCGGCTTCTTTCTCATTCCTCTTCCTGCCTTTATGATTCACGGTATCATAGGAGCATGAAATGTTAGAGATGGAAGGAACCTTAGAGGTCATTTAATCCAAACACCTCCTTTTGCAGATGAAGAGCCTACAGTTCAGAGTGGTTAAGTAACTAACCTAACATCACACAAGTCACACATGGAAGTCTTCTGACTCCAAATCAAGCATTTTTTGTCTTTTTTCTTTTGACAAGACTTTTAATTTTACCAATGGGCAGTTCTGGGTAAGAAATTTGCTCATCAATGCACAGATACCTTTTTTAGTGATCAATTCTAATCTTCATGAATTGCCTGGGACATTGAGAGGATAAGTGACTCGCCCAGGGTCACACAGCTAGTACAGGCATACCTCAGAGATTTTGTGGGCTTGGTTCCAGACCATTGCAATAAAACCAATATTGCAATAAAGTGAGTCACATGAATTTTTTTGTTTGCTAGTACATATAAAAGTTATGTTTACACTATGCTCTGGCCCATTAAGTGTATAATAGCATTATGTCTAAAAAAAAGTACATGCCTTAACTAAAAAAATACTTTATTGCTTAAAAAAATACTAACCATTATCTGAGACTTCATCAAGTCACAATCTTTTTGCCTATGGAGGGTCTTGCCTAGATGTTGAAGGCTGATCAGGATAATGGTTGCTGGAGGTTGGGGTTGGCTGTGGCAATTTCTTGAAATGACACTAATGAAGTTTGCCATAGAAATTCTTTTTTTAAATTTGAACACTTAGAAGTCATTGTAAGCTTGTTAATTGACCTAATTTCAATATTGTTGTATCTCAGGAAATAGGGATGCCCAAGGAGATAGAGAGAAGGGGGGGAACAACCTGTCAGTGAAGTGGTTAGAATAATATTTATTGATTAAGTTCCCTGTCTTATATGGGCACAGTTCATAGAGGCCCAAAATAATTGCAATAGTAACAACAAAGACTGGTGATTACAGATCACCATAACAGATATAATAATAATGGGAAAAGTCTGAAATATTGCAAGATTTACCAAAACGTGACACAGAGACATGATATAAACATGTTGTTGCAAAAATGGCGCCAGTAGAGTTGGTAGACACAGGTTTGCAATAAACCTTTAATTTATAAAAACAAACAGCAAAACAAAACAAAACAAAAAACACAACATCTGTGAAGTGAAGAGTAATAAAACAAGGCATGCCTATATGTTGTAGAAATGAGATTTTAACTCATCTTCCTGATTCTAAGGCCAGTTATGTATTTACTAAACCTCTCTACTTTTACCGAGTAGGTTCATTATTTCCATTCTTTCCAGCATGGCAGGAATGATGAACTTGGAACCAAGACATCTGGCTTTATATTTGGGCTCTGTTATTTTATTGCTATGTGTCTTTGGGCAAATTGTGTGACCTCTCCAAGTTTTGGTTTACTACTCTATAAACTGGGGATAATAATGCTTGTATTACCTTGCAGGGCTGTTATAAAGAAAGCACTTTATAAATAATACAGAGCTATAGAAATGTAAGGTTATTATCATTTCTACTCATTGGGGTTATTTGGAGAACATAACATAAAAAGCTGAGGTGCTTTTCCATAATTTGCTCTACTACGTTATCCATTATCTCTTATTTGCCAAATCCAGTGGCCTTTTCTCAGTCTTCATTCTCCTTGACCTCTCTGCAGCCTTTGACGCTGGTGATCACTCCTCCATGCTTCCTTTTCTTTAGGTTTTTTGGATACCACTCTCTCTTAATTCTCTAACTATCTAACTGCTTCTTCTCTGCTTCCTTTCCTGGGTCCTAATTTGTATCAGGCCCTTTAGTCATAAGTGTCCCTTGGGGTCCTATCCTGGATCCTCTTTCCTTCTCCCTCTATACCATTTCACTTAGGAATCTCATCAGATCCAAATATTCAATTGATATCTCTACATTTTATTTTATTTTTTTTTATTTTACTTTTGCTTTTTTTGGAGGGGGGAAGGTAGGGCAATTGGGGTTAAGTCACTTGCCCAAGGTCACATAGCTAGTTTTGTGTTAAAACTGAGGCTGGATTTGAACTTAGGTCCTCCTGACTCCAGGGCTGGTGACCTACTCACTGTACCGCCTAGCCACCTATGATATCTCTATATTGATGATTCTTAAATCTATTTATGCTGTTTCAATCTCTCTGATGACCCCTAGTCTCTCATCTCCAACTGCTCTTCAGATATCTTAAACAGAATGTCCAGTAGACAACGTTAAGCTCAACATGTCCAAAAGTGTACTCATTAGCTTTACCCCTAAACTCTCTCCCCTACCTTTCTATTACTATAGAGGGTAATACCACCCCCTAATCCCTCAGGCTTGCAGTCTAGGGAGTCATTCGGGACTCCTCATACTCTTACCCACCATATCCCATCTGTTGCCAAGGTTTGTTGATTTCACCTTTACAGCAACCCTTGAATATGCCCTCTCCTCTCCTCTGACACTGCCACCATTTGGGGGCAAACTCTCATCATTTCATACCTGGATTAGTACAATAGCTCACAGGTCTGCTTACTTAAAGTCTCTACCCACTCCAATTCTTCCTCCATTCAGTTACCAAAGTGATTTTTCTAAAGCAAAGATCCAGCTTTGTCACACTCCTACTCAATGAACTTCAGGGATTCCTATCACCTCTAGAACCAAATACATTTTCTGTTTGGCATTCAAAGCCCTTTATAACCTGGCCCCCTTCTACCTTTCCTTTTCTTATACCATATTCCTTGTCTGGTACTCTTTAATCCAATGACACTGGCTTCCTTGCTGTTCCACAAGCAATACTCCCTCTCTTGACTTAGGGCATTTCTTTTGGCTGTCTCCCATGCCTGAAATACTCTCTTCATCTCTATGTACTGCTTTCCCAGGCTCCCTTTAAATTTCAACTAAAATCTCATTTTCTACAAGAAGCTTTTCCTAACATCTCTTAATTTTAGTGCCTTCCTCTGTTAATTATTTCCTGTTTTTCCTGTATATAGCTTATTTGGACATATTTACAGTTTCCCCCATTAGATGCTGAGCCTCTTAAGGACAGGGACCATCCATAACTCTTTGAACAGTGGTTGGCGCATGGTAGGCACTTAATTAATGTTCATTCATTGATTAATAACTATGTAAGCCTTGCAAGTTTTCCAACCTGAGGTAGTCTTTCGACTGAAAGAGATTTCTGTTAAGTCATTTGGTGCAGAATATTACACGGTTTCTTTTGACTCCCAAGCCACAAAAGTGGATCTCTAAAAATATCCAGATAGTATAATCATTACATACATCACATAGATTAATATGAGAATCATAAATCCCCTTACAGTATCAAGAGTTTAGCCTGAAATATTTTTTAACAGAAGTAGGCCTTTTCATGAGATATGTGCTCTGCCCTCTTGCTAATGGCCACACATGACCAGAAGGTGTTGATTCGCCCATTGTCTTCCAATTGAAATGGCAGGGAAGATTGCCCATTAAGGTTAAAAAAAAAAAAAAGGTCACTCAGTAGACTTTGGAATAAAGCATGGAGTAGATAGAGGATAGGATCACTGTCTTTTTCTCTCTTTCTTGCTTTTGAATATGTCTCTTTGGAATCTATCTGGTTTGAAACACACTTCTTCCTTGAAAGACCCCTTTCCCAGCAACTACTATCACAAGCATGAGCTCTTGGCAATGAAAACAACGCAAATGAGAACAGGAAAAGCTGTGTCTACCTGTGTCTACTATTTATTTGTGTGGGCCTGGAATTGGATCTTAAATCCTTAGCTGCCTCTGAGAGAGCGCCAAATATATGTCTGGCAGTAACTTTGTGAATCTGAGAAGTCGAAAGTCAGACTGACAGAAGGAGGCACTTCTTGCAATTCTATCCTTCTTAGAGGGAAAGATGACTGCTACCAGGAGTATAAAACACGCCCTAATTGGTCAGAAGACCTCAAATGTAAATTACTACTCAAACAGATTGAGGAGAATATCTTTAGTAGTCCCACCTATCTCTCTGAGGTCTTTACAACCAAGAACATAATAGGAGCGATGGTCCCCATAAGTGACCCAAGGAGAGTTGTAGGAGAGGTTGAAAGAGAGAAAAGAATATTGAATTGCCACTGTCATAGTGTGGGCTCTCATCCCAAGTCATTGACCAGCCCTCCACTCATTTGGAGGTAGCTAAGTGACTCAGTGGAGAGAGGGCTGGGCCTGGAATCAAAAAGTCTTGAGTTCAGAACTGACCTCAGACACTTACTAGCTGTGTGACCCTGGGCAAGTCACTCTATTTGCCTTAATCCACTAGAGAAGGGAATGGTAAACCATTTTACTATCTTTGTCAAGAAAACCCCATAGACAGCATTGGCATATTATGATCTATGGGGTCATGAAGAATGAGACACGATAGAAGAATAACGTGTAAGGTATGGAAGTGATGAATGCAAATGGACAAAACTTCCAACAGTCTCTGCCTAGTTTACATTCTACTATAGATTCTGTGTGTGCACAAAAAGGCAAATACAAAGTACTTTGAAAAGGGAAAGAACATAGCAAGGTGGGGGGAAACTGAGGAAATCTTCACAGAGGAAATGACATATGAGGTGAGTATTGAAGAAAGATAAGGATTCTGAGATGTGGAGGTAAGGAGGAAGAATATTCCAGGCAAAGGAAACAACCTATGAAAGACCATGGAGGTAGGAGGTGGAATCTTGGGTTTGGGGAAGTGGAGAGTAGTCCATTTTGGTTGGAATAAAGACAGAATGTGAACTGAAGCCAGAAAGGTAAGCTGGAGTCACATTGTTAAGGGCTTCACATGCCAGACCACGGTGTTTATATTTTATTCTAGAAGTAATAGGAACTACTGGTGGTTTTTGAGCAGCAAGGAAATTACATGGTTAGATAACATACCTTTGGAAGATTATTATGCAAGTTTGGGAAAGACATACTAGAAGGCAGAACAGAATGGAGTCAGAGAAACTAATCAGATAGCGAACAATGAGATGAGCTATGGGTTTCTGTCAACAGAGAGAACCTAGAAACTTTGGGGTTTAGGGCCAAAAGGGTCCTTAGAGACCATTTAACCCAGTCCCCTTGTTTTATCCTGGAGGAAACTGAGACCCAGAAACTTGGCAAACAGTAAATAATAGAACCAGGATTAGAACCCAAGTCTTCTGATGCAAAGTGCAGAATCCCATGACACCATACTACCTACCACCTTCAAGGGATGCTTTGTGTTCAGGAGGGATATGAGGAAGATTGGAATGAAATGGAGAAGCAAATCACTGGTGATGAGAAAAATAGTCCATTTCCAGAAGGAAATAGTACCTGATACCATGTCCTCATGTATAACTTTGGTCTCCCAAATAGGGAACAGGGACTGGACCTGTGATTTCATTGGTTTAGGGAGAGCCCAGTGAAGCTCTTCTACCAAAGCAGATCTTTGCCTTCTCTGAACCTTACAGTCTTAGAGAGTTTCCTAGAGCACTAAGAGGTTAAGTGACTTGTCCAGGGTCACACAGCCAGTAGATTTCAGGGACCAGAATCCATGCTACCTCTTTTTAAGCTCATGTACCATGCTTCGTCACTAGATACATGTGCTCATCCATGTAGGCTCTCTCTCTTAGTGAGAATAGCCAGCCTCACATCCACTCCTTCCATTCTGTGTTTCTTGTCTATTACTTTGAAAAACTGAAAGATCCACCCAACAGCCTGGAAATCTTTTGATGCCAAAGCTACACTGAAACTTCATGGAACTGGGAAATGGGACAGGGTGGCGTTTGTGTACACCTTTTTCATTCCTATTCACTCAGGACTTTCTATTTGAGTTTATCTGAGAATAGAGTCTTGTTTTGCCTCAGTGAGATGGCATCCTAGGCTAGAGTTAGAAGAACCCTCCACACCAATCCAGTAAAATAAATCTATTTTGATTAATCTTATATACTTGTCAAGCAGTTCGCCAAGGTGCATAAACAGGCCAATTTCTTGGATTGTTTCAATCTAATCATATGAAATGATTTGCTCTCTTGGGTTTGAGGAGCTTTCAAGTAAGAACTATTGAAGCTTGATCCAGAAATAGCTGCACTTGACTGCCAGCCCTGGTGCTAATATGTCCCTCATTGAGCTTCTGCTGTCCATGTCAACAAGCTAAATTCAGTCTCTTGGGAGAATTTCCATGTGGGCTCATTGTCAGCTTGTTTCACTCCCCAAAACCCCTTATTGGAAATGACATTTGTAATGTAGACTTTCTTCAGTGAAGTTGATGGCTTTAATTCCCAGCTTCCCACATAAATATGGATAAAATGGTGTGATGAGGGGACCATGTGTTTCTTATGAAGAATACCATAACCCAGTCTAGCAGTAGGAAAAACTGCCATAGAAGAGAAAAGACGAGAACCACACAGGATGAGCTGAGACAACCATAACACCCAAAAGAAAATGAACATCAGCTGGGGGGTGCCTGAGGAGAACTGAAACTCAAGGATTTCTGAAGTCCTGAGACTGAATCATCCACAACAAGTGAAGAAAGTGGATTTAGATTTTGAGAAGGGAAGTTGGACTTTTCAGTCTAATAGCATGCTGTTTCCTACATGAAGTGCATTCAAGGTAATGTGTTGTGGCTTTGCCAAAATGCTCCAAATCAACCTGGTATAGTTCAAAGGTCATAGACCTAAGTTATGGGAGACCTGGGTTCTAGTTTAACTTCTAACATTAACAAATGGTGGAATCTTAAATCAATCACTTCTCTTCTTTGGACCTCCATCTTCATCTGTATAATTAAGGGGATGGAACCGATGATTTCTAATATTCTACACATCTAAGAATCTCAATTTCCTATCTAGACTCTCACCTGAGCCAAATAATCAACAAGCATTTATTAAGTACCTACTTTGTACCAGGCATGGTACTAGGGACGAGGGACACAAGCATAATAAATGAAATGATCCTTATGCATAAGGATTGTACTAATCTAGTCAATGTCCCCTGAACCTTTTGGGGTCTCTTCCCAATAGAGTACTGGACTTAAAACCAAAAACTTGGATTCAAATTTCCCCACATATTGGTACCTTCCTTGAAAATTGTAATCTATTTACACTTTATGTTTCTTATAGTCACATAATTTATTTTCATTTTGTCTACACTATTATAATATGAGCTCCATCAATTTGAAGCTATGCTCAAAGGGCAATCACACTGTGCATATCCTTTGATTCAATAATGCTACTGCTAGGTCTGTATCCCAAAGAGATTTTTTAAAAAACAAGAAAAAGGGAAAAGGATGTACCATTATTTCTTCCACATCACCACTTTTGCCACCTCAGTTTCAATATACCACAGTTTGGTATAAGAAATTAAATGGGAATGTTGGAAGAATTTTGTGGAAGCCACAGATGACACATAAAAGCTAGCAGATGACACAAAGTTTAGAAACTCTTAAATGCATAAAATATATGCATAGTATGGTATAATAACAGCTTATTTTCTCTTTTAATACCTTAATAATTCAGAATTCTTCTCTGGTATGAAGGGAGAGCCACAAAATTTTATGCAGATTTTTCATGCCCCTAACCCCTATGATATGGAAAGGATTATTGTATTTGAACAAAAATATTTATAGCAGCTCTATTTGTGGTGGCTAAGAATGAGAAAACAAGGAGATGTTTACCTACTGGAGAATGTCTGAACAAGCTGTGGTATATGATTGTGATATAATATTATTGTACTATAAGAAATGACATGCAGGAATATTTCAGAAAAAAACTAGAAAGATATGCATGAACTGATGCAAAGTGAAATGAGCAGACAGGAGAACACTACACACAGTGATAGAAATATTGTACTATGAAGAACTGTGAATGACTTAGCTATTCTCAGTAATAAAATGATCCAAAACAATCCCAAAGGACTCAATATGAAGCATGTCTCCAGAGAAAGAATTGATATTGTCTAAATACAGACTGAATCATGGTATTTTTCACTTTCTTTCTTTCTTTTGGTTTGAGTCGATTTGTACAAAATGAATAACATGGGAATATTTTATATCACTGAACATGTATAACCTATATCAGATTGCTTACCCTCCCTAGGAAGGGAGAAAGGAGTGAAGATGGGAAGGATATTATTTGGAACCAAAAACATTTTTTAAATTATTTTAATATGTAATTGGAGAAAATAGAATATATTTAAAAATTAAAATAGAATGTGAACTCCTTGAGGGCATGGTCTGTGCTTTTGCCTTTCTTTGTATCCTCATATCTTAGCACAGTGCTTGATACATAGTAAGCATTTAATTCATGTTTTTTGTTATTATTGCCTGTGTAACTGAGAAATTCATGTAAATTCTCAGAGGCTCATGTTCCTCATTTACAAAGTGCAACAGTTGAACGGAAAGTTTCCTAAGGTCCTTTCATGTTTGAGATTCTGTACATCAGTGATTTTTCTCTGATTTTTTTTCTGATCTCTCTCTCTCCACCTTCCTTTCTTTTTCTTTCTTTCTTTCTTTTTTTCTTTCTTTCTTTCTTTTCCGCCTTCCTTCCTTTCTTCCACTCATATTCAATTGAACTTGCCCCTATTATGTGCTAGGCAATGGGGAATCTAAAGACTTGATCCTCCCATTCATGCTATCATCCAGTGTTTTTTCTTGGCTTTGTGGTTATACTCTTTGAAAAAAATCGTCCACAATAAATGCCTCTACTTTCTCTCCTCTCACTCTCATCTTAATCCCTTATAATCAGCCTTCTGACCTCATCTAAACTGCCCTCTCCAAAGTTACCGATGATGTCTTAGTTGCCAAATCCAATGGCCTTTTCTCAGTCCTCACTCTCTTTGACCTCTCTGCAGCCTTTGATACTGTTGATCATCTTCTCTTCCTTGATACTCTCTTCTCTCTGCATATAAAGAACAATATTCTCTCCTGCTTTTCCTCCTACATATCTGCCCTCTCTGTCTCTGTCTCCTTTGTGAGATCCTCTTCCGGATCACTTCTTTTAACCATAGGTGCCCCACAGGGTTCTGTCCTGAGCCCTCATTCTTTCTCCCTCTATATTACTTTGTTTATTAATTGTAACAGTTTCCATGGATTTAGTCACCATCTCTTTGCTTATGATTAACAAATGGTATCCTACCCTAACCTTTCTGTGACTTCCAGTCTCCCATCTACCACTTCCTTTCAGGTAGCTCAACATGGATTATTGATTTTAAACTCAACACATCAAAAACCAAACTCATCTTCTTTCCCTCTAAATTCTTCCCCCCTTACCTTCCCCATTACTGTAGCATAAAGGGTGACACAACACTCTCATTCCTTCAGTTTTACATCTAGAGTCATCCTCAGCTCCTCACTGTTACCCCTATGATGCAGGCCTTCATCTCATACCCAGCTATTTTCTTTTTGTTTCTTTTTCTTTTTTTTTTGGAGGAGGAAGGTAGGGCAACTGGGGTTCAGCAACTTGCCCAAGGTCACATGGCTAGTCTGTGTGTGTGTGTGTGTGTGTGTGTGTGTGTGTGCGTGTGAAATGTCTGAGGTCAGATTTGAACTTAGGTTCTCCTGACTCCAGGGCCAGTCCTCTATTCAGTGTGCCACCTAGCCGCCCCAATATCTGGACTATTAAAATACCCTCTTTGTGGTTCTGTTGGCCTTAAGTTGCTCCTCACTCCACCCTATCCTCCATTCTGTTACCAAAGTGATTTTCCTGCGGCATCATCAGTCTGAACATGCTACCACCACCGCCATTTAATAAACTTCAGGGGCTATCACCTCTAGAAGCAAATACAAAATCCCCTGTTTGGTGTTCAAATCTCTCCATAACCAAGCTTCTCCTACCTCTGCAAGCTTCTTACACCTCACCTTCTGCCAAGTCCTCTTTGTCCGGTCATACTGACCTCTTTGAGGTTCTACAAACAAGATGCTCCATCTCTCAGCTCTGGCCATTTTCTCTGGCTGTGCCCCATTCCTGGAATATTCTCCCTTCTCACCTCTGCCTACTGACTTCCCTGGCTTCCTTTAAGTCCCAGTTAAAATCCCATCTTCTACAGGAAGCATTTCCTAATCCCTCTTAATTCTGTCACCTTCTACTGTTCACTGTTTTCTATTTATCTTGTACATAATTTGCACATTTTTTCACTCGTTGTTTTCCCCACTAGACTGTGAGCTCCTTGAGGGCAGGGACTATTTTTTGCCTTATTTTGTATCTCCACTGAACACAGGGCTAGTGTCATAGTGGGCACTTATTAAATGTGTGTTTATTGATTGAAAAAATAATGTCTCCCTTCAAAGAGCTTATATGCTTGGGAAGGGAGCATGGGGAATAGCAACAGCTGCTCAGATAAGTAAATACAGAGTCCATGTACAGTAATTTACAGGGAGAGACAGAAAAAGAGAGAGAGAAAGCACTAACAACAGTGGAAATCAAAGTGTGGACTGAGAAAGGCCTTGTATAGGAAGTAGCACCTGAATTGAAGCCTTGAGATTACAAGAGGTAGAGGCTAAGGGGACATACTTTCCATCAATTGAAATAGCCTGTGCAAAGATATGGAGATGGAAGATGGAATGTGATGTACAAGAAACAGCAAATAGATCGGTTTAGCCAAAAGGTCAAATGCATAAAGGAGAGTGTCATAAAATAAATATGGAAAGGTAGGTTGGAACCTATCGGGAGCCATTTAAGTCTCTTGAGCAGGGGAGTAATACAATCAGGTACCACCAGTTCTCAACATTCCTTCATTTAACTTTTGTGACATCAAACATTGATGTGATTTTATTAATCTAATTTTCACTTTCATGTTGGCAATCTTGCATATCCCCAGCTATGTATGAGAGAGAGTGAGAGAGACAGAGAGACAGAGAGAGAGAGAGACAGAGAGAGAGAGAGAAAGAGAGAGAGAGAGAGAGAGAGAGAGAGAGAGAGAGAGAGAGAGAGAGAGAGAAAGAAATGCATAATGTAAAAGTGTTCATGAGTCCTCTCCAGAAAGTGCTAAAGTAACTTCTCAAGTATGCAATGATGGACTTGAAAAATGGAAAAGTTGCTATGTTTGTGGGTAATTAAGGTGGTGATCAGCCACCTGCCTCCTGGGACAGGCCTAGCCAGCACTCTAAGGCATGTGCTTTTCATAGTGGAACAGAGATGACAAGTTGTCTCTTTCCCTTTTTTACCAAGGGGTTCTTCTGACAATGCTGCATTTGTCCCTCCCAATCCCAGTCAGGGTTACCTCTCCTCTCTCCTGTATGTTATGGCTTATTTCATGGTTAATGTGTTAGGAAAAGTGCATATTATCAGAATTAATGTTTTGTTACAAAGATTTCTATGCATAAAAGTTTATTTTTAGCAATCTCCAGTGAAAGATTACACTTTTTGGTGCTCAAGGGAACCTAACCCCCTATTTCTAATAGGTTTAATGTATCAACATTCTTCTTTTTTACTTTCATACCATTTCCTAGGAATGCTGCACCCATGAAAGTTGAGGACTGATTATATATGCTTTAGGAAAATCACTTTGGCAACTGGGCAGAGGATGGATTGGAAGGAAAAAAATAAGAAAGTATGGAGGAAGGAGACCAACTTATAGGCTATTGCAACAGTCCAGTCAAGAAGAGAAGACTGTTTGGACAAGGGTGGTAATATGTGAGTGGTAAAAAGAGCACATACATGAGAAGTGTTGTGCAGGGAGAATTAACAAGACTCAGCAACTGATTAGAGGAAGAGATAGGGTGAGAGGTAGTGAAGAGTCTAGAGCAACTCTGAGGATGCAAATCTTTGTTCAGTTATCTCCTATAAAATGTTTCAATAATCCTCTTTTTTTCTTTTCTTCCTCTTTTTGGCAACACTATCCCTAGGCCCCTAATTCTCTCCAAATCTATCTTCCCCCCTCCCAAAAAAAAGAAACACATAATCTTCATAACAGCTAAGCCTAGCCAGCGAAACAAATCCATAAATATTAGAGGTTCAAAAATGCAGCTCTCACTTTGTACCTTAAATCCATTGTCCCTTTCTCAAGAGGTGGGAAGTCTGCTTCCTCATCATCAGTCCTCTGGAGCTATGGATGGTTGTTAAATATATACTTTTCATAATGGGTGGTGTATGCTAAGTGCCAAATGAGGAGTGTAGACATGATGAGAAACTAGTTATAATGTGTCTACTTTGATGTCCCATAGACATTTCAAATTCAGTATGTGTATAGCAAGAACAACAAATGTGTATTGTGTGGGATGGCTAGATAGTGTTGTGAATGGAGCACCAGCCCTGAAGTCAGGAGAACCTGAGTTCAAATCCAGCCTCAGACACTTAACAGTTACTAGCTGTGTGACCTTGGGCAAGTCACTTAACCCCAACTGCCCTGTCTTCCCCCCTCCTAAAAGGAAAAAAAAACGTTTATAGCTAGGGCTGAAACGTGGAGAACTATTCAATGGAGTTGGACACGTACCCTCATTCCATCTAGTGAGATACATATCCTGGGTTCTTGATAAAGGGCATGCTTGTTTCAGCAACTCCTGGTTAGTTCCTGGATCTCTGTTACTGGAGTGGGATTTGGAGGTAATGTTAAGGATAATTTATCAATAAGTTGGGAATAATAATCTAATCAGTGAGCTGTAAGAGAAACCAAGCAGAAATAGTTTTCTCATTCATTTATGACATATCCAGAAATAGATTTCCTTTGGACTTCTTATGGAGATAGGGTGGGGTTGGGGGTAGGAAGGATGGATATTTCTCTCTCCACTCCCAGTCCTAGTGGTCATAAGGGCTATGAGCACTTGGCAATGAGAACATGTGCCTAAATTAGCCTTAGACTACTTAGACTTAAACTCTTACTACCATTTAGTTATGACATTCTTTGGTGACTGAAACATGGTGACAAACATTTCAGCATTGGAGACTGAAACATGTTCCTGAAAATGGATGTTTTCTAACCTTGGCAGCTGCTTTGTGAGGTCGGTTGTGACTTCCTACCAGCTTGTTAGGAACTGCAAGAGCTTGTATTAGTCTATTAAAGACATCAAGAATAAAGAGTCAACTTCAAAACCTGATCTGGTCATGGAGAAGGACAATAAAAGAGGACTTTGTGTAAATGCACATGTTTTTAAGGTTAGAAAATTGGCCTCTCTGTGGCAAACAAGTTTTTGTTATTATTTTTACTACAAAGCTGCACTGTTACAGGGGAATCTCCAAGTTTCCGATGGACAATAACATATAAAGGTAGAGGAAAGAAGAGAATCTTTGCTGTTGTTGTCATTGCCGCCATGACATAGCTACTTCAATGAATCTGACACTCCATTGGTGTGAGTGCTATACTACTATAAATGATAATGACAATCATAATAACTAGCATTTTTATATCACTTTAATGTTCATGAAGAGCTTTACACACAATATCACATGTAATTCTCACAACAACCTGATGAGGTAAGTACTATTATTATTCCCATTTCACAGATGAAGAAACTGAGACCGAGATAGATTTAGTGGCTCCTCAGTGTCTCAAGCAGGATGTGAACTCAGATCTTTCTGACTGTAAGACCAACACTCTGTCCATTGCTCCACCTAGATCACAACACCTTCCATATCCTGTCATCCTGGCTGATTTTTGTCCTTTTCCCACAAATTCTACATAGAAGAACTACTTGATACTCTGAGGACCTTCCTCTAATTCTTGAAATATTACCTGGATACCTGTCTAGTTTTAATCCTGTCCTGTTCAATGCTCAGGACAGGTCCACCACCTTGTCAGTCACACCTCCCTTGATGGTATCTTTTACACTACTTTCTAAAGGTAAGTCATCTCTGTGCTCACCCATCAAACATTTCTACTACCAATCACCATCATTATAATAGCAATTCACATTTATAGGACTCTGTAAAGTTGGTAGAGTTCTTTTCTCGCAACCATGTTATGAAGTATACACAATTTTATTATACTCATTTTACAGAAGAGAGCTAAGGTTGATGCCTCTACTGAAATTCATTTGCTTGGGACAGAACCAAAATGGCAGAGAAAAGGCAGGGACTCACCTAAGCTCTCCCCCAAACCCCTCCAAACACTTTTAAATAATGATTAAAAACAAATTCTGGAGTGGCAGAACCCATAAAAGGACAGAGTGAAACAATTTTCTAGACCAAGACAACTTAGAAGATCAACAGGGTAAGAGTAAAGAAAAGTTAAGTTCCAACCATTCCAGAGCACACTGGGCCCCAATGAAATAGGAGCAGGACTTAGGGACAACCAAATCAGTAGTGACAGCGATAGTTTCTGTACTTCTCAGTCAACAGAGGGCAAGGGATCAGATAACTTGTCAGAAAGAGATAACAGGGATCCATTTTCTGGAATTGGGGATAGGACTCTGCTGCTTTGCCCATACTTGGATCTGGGTTATGATCCTGGCTCTCAATCTCAGGGGAAGGAAAAAAACTAGCACACCAGAGTTTATAGCCACAGGGGAACTGGGACACAGTTTCAGGGTGGAAAAGACAGTACATTAGAGAAGAATAATGAACACACCTCTCCCTAGATCATACAACCTTCAAAGAGTCAAAAACTTACAGGTCCCAAGAATTGCCTCTGAAAGCAGCTGCACAAAAAACCTGAAGCTAAGGATGATACTTCCTCCCCTCCAGAAGCAGAGTCCCACTTTAACATATAGTTAAAATTCAAGAAATAGGCACAAAAATGAGCAAATAGCAGACAAAATCCTGACTGTAGGAAGTTACTATGGTGAAAGGGAAGATCAAAACACAAACTCAGAAGAAGACAACAAAATTAAAACTCCTACATTCAAAGCCTCAAAGAAAAATATGAATCAGCCCCATGAATCACAAAAAAGAGTCAATGACTAGGTAAGGGAGGCACAAAAAAATATTGAAGAAAGCAATACCATAGAAAACAGAATAAGCCAAATGGTAAAAAAAAAAAAATGCAATGATGAGAAGAATGCCTTGAAAAGCAAAACTAGTGAAATGGGGAAAATAACGATATTAAAAATGCACTGGGAGCAGCTAGGTGACACAGTGAATAGAGCACTGATCATGGAGTAAGAAGGACCTGAGTTCAAATTCAGCCTCAGACACATAAAACAAAAGCTAGCCATGTGTCCTCGGGCAAGTCATTTTAACTCCAATTGCCCTACCTTCCCCCCTCCAAAAAAAAAAAAAAGGAAAAAAAAATTCCCTGAAGAACTCCTTAAAAAGTAGAATTGGCCAAATAGAAAAGGAGGTACAAAAGCCCACTAAAGAAAATAATACCTTAAAAATTAGAATTGGGCAAGTGAAAGCTAATGAGTTTATGAGATTAAGAAAAAATTAAACAGTATCAAAAGAAATAGAAAATGAGCAAAATAGAAGAAAATATGAAATTTCTCATTGGAAAAACAACTGACCTGAAAAATAGATCCAAAAAAGACAATTTAAGAATTATTGGACTACCTAAAAGCCATGATCGCAAAAGGAGCCTAGACATCATCTTTCAAGAAATTATCAAGGGAAACATCCTTGACATTCTAGAACCACAGGGTAAAACAGAAATGGAAAAAAATCTCCCTATCATCTTCTAGAAGAGATCCCAAAATGAAGACTGCTAGGAATATTATTAATTTCAGAGGTCCCAGGTCAAGGAGACAATATTGCAGGCATCCAAAATAAAAAAAATATCATGGAGCCACAGTCAGGGTAACACAAGATTTAGCAGTTTCTACATTAAAGGATCAGAGGGCTTGGAATATGATATTCCAGAGGGCAAAAGAACTAGGATTACAACCAAGAATCGCCATCCTAAAAAAAATGAGTATAATCCTTCAGGGGGAAAATGGACATTCAATGAAACAGAAAACTTTCGAGCATTCTTGATAAAAAGACCAGAGCCGAATAGAAAATTTGACTTTCAAATACAAGATGCAAAAGAAGTAATAAAAAGTTAACAGGAAAGAGAAAGCATATGGGGATTTAATAAGGTTAAACTGTTTACATTCATTTATGAGAAATGGTATTTGTAACTCCTAAAAATTTTCTCATTATTAGAGCAGTTAGGAATATACATAGACAGAAAATACATGTATGAGTTGGATATGATGTGATGCATATCTAAAAAAATATAATTAAGAGATCAGAAAGAAGAATTCATTGGGAGAGGAGGGAATGGAAGAGGTAGAATGGAGTAAATTATCTGACACAAAAGAGGCCCCAAAGAATTTTTACAGAGAAGGAGAAGGTGGGAGCATGAGAACCTTACTCTCATATGAATTGGTTCTAAGAGGGAATAACAAAGAAGAAATCTATCTTACCATACAGGAAAGTAGGAAGGGAAAGAGGTAAGCAGGGTGGGCAGTTCTGATAGAAAGGAGAGCAGATTGTGAGAGGTAAAAGTCAGAAGCAAAATGATGTGTGAAAGAAGAGTATAGGAAAAATGGGGAAGGAGGAATAGGATGGAGGGAAATAGTTGGTAATCATTACTATGAAAAATAATTTATAGCGAGTTTCTCTGATAAAGACCTCATTTCTTGAATACATGGAAAATTGAGTCAAATTTATAGAAATAAGTCATTCCTTAGTTGATAAATGGTCAAAGGATGTAAACAAGAGGTTTTAAAACAAAATAATCAAAATTCTCTATAGGCATATGAAAAATGCCCTAAATTGCTTTCGATTAGAACAATGCAAATTAAAACAACTCAACTACCACTGTGCACCTCTCAGATTAGCTAATGAGAGAAAAGGAACATGACAAATGATGGAAAGGATGTGGATGTGGATGTTGGTGATGTTGTATAATGATTCAGTCATCCTGGAGAACAATTTGGAACTGTGCTCAAAGGGTACACACATAACCTTTGACCAAGCAATACCACAACTAGATTTGTATCCCAATGAGATTTATAAAATAATAATTAAAAAAAGGAAAAGTCCCTTTTTGTGCAAAAATATTTATAGCAGCTCTTTTTATTTTGGTAGGAACTGGAAATGGAGAGGATGTCAATCCGTTGGGGAATGGCTAAACAAGTTGTGGTAAATGGTTGTGATGGGATAGTATTGTGCTGTAAAAAACGATGAATAGGATGCTCTCGAAATAACGTGGAAAGACTTACATGAACTGATGCAAAGTGAAATAAGCAGAACCAGGAGAAGATCATACACAGTAACAGCAATATTGTATGATGATCTCCTGTTAATAACTTAGCTATTCTCAGCCTTGTAACGATCAGAGACAATTCTGAAGGACTTATGATGAAAGGTGTTATTCATCTCCAGAGAAAGAACTGGTGGAGCCTGAATGCAGATCAAAGATACCTTTTCTTTACTTTATTATTCTTGGGTGATTTTTTTTTGTTTGTCCTTTCTCTTACAGCAGGACTTACATGGAAATGTTATCTGTGACTACCTGTGAATAACTTATGCCAAATTTCTTGCCTTCTAAAGTAGGGGAAAAGGGGAAAGAGAGAGAGAATTTGGAACTCAATATTTGAAAAAAAAAGTTAAATTTGTCTTTACATGTAGCTGTGGAAGTAAAATTTTTTAAAAATAAATTCACTTGCTCCAGACTGCTAAAGTGAACTTCTTATAAGATCCCTTTCCATATGATGACCACAATAATGTGAAGTAAAACAACTTAAGGACTTCAGAAAGATGATTAATTCAACGGCCAATCACAATTTTAGAAGACTGATGGTGGAGAGTGCTTCCTTGGTAGAAAGGTGGCAGTCTAGAATGCCAGAAAGAGACAGATTTTCAGATACAGTTAACGTATGGATTTGTTTTACTTGACCATATTTTTTGGTTAAAAGAAATTCTTTGTATGGGTGGAGAAAACGTTGGTGGGTACTGATAGTAACACAAAAAGGAAACAGAAGAAAGAACAATATTTTTAAAACATAGAAAGGAAAAGAATTCAGGAGAAGCAGCAAGAAAAACTTTTTTTTACTATTATGTTAAATTTAAAGCACAAAAAAAAGTATACATAAGAGAAGTTCATAGTTTTGTATAAGATTCTACTTTCTATTCTTCATTTGGATAATTTGAACTGGATGTCCTGTTGAACTCTCAAAATCAACAAGTCCAGAACTGAAATCATGATCTTCCCTCTACCAAACCCTTTTCTTTCCCAAACTTCCCTATCACTGCTAACAGTACTACCATGTTCTCATGCTCCCAACTTCAGTATCACCTTCAATTCTTTATTTGCATTAATCCTATATATCTAATATATTGTCAAGTTTTATCTATTTTTTTTTGTCTTCACAACTTCTCTTTTATGTTCCCTTTTCTCTATGTACACGGTCACCACCCTGATTCATTCCCTCATGACCTTTCCCCTGTATTATTGTAATAGCCTTCTCATTGATTTCCTTGCCTCAAACCTCTCTCCTCTCAACTCCACACAGTTGCTAAGGTGTTTTGTCTTTGCTTTAAAAAAAAAACCTAATATTTTATTTTCCCCAATTACATGTCAAAACAATTTTAACATTCCTTTTTCAAATTTTGAATTCCAAATTCTTTCCTCCCCTCTCCTCTCCCCCATTGAGAAGGCAAGCAACTTGAGATAGGTTATACATGTGTAGTCATGTAAAATACTTTTACTATGTTTTACTATGAAAGAAAACACAGAGGGAAGAAAAGAAAGAAAAATAAAGGAAAAATATCACCAATCTACATTCAGGTTCTAGTAGTTCTTTCTCTGGATTTGGACATCACCTTTCATCCTAAGTTAAGGTGATATTTTCCAAAGCATAGGTGTCACCTCCCCAGCCCAAAGAACTCTAGTGGCTCCTCATTAACTCCAATATCACCTAGAAACGTCTTTGTTTGGCATTTGAAATCCTTCATAACCTGACCCTCGTCCTAACTTTTCATATGTTTTCATATTTTTTAAAGTTTATAATAAAAATAATTTTCAAAAACTACCAAGATAACTCCCTCTTTCCCCCTACCAGATTGCTATTTTCTGTTTATAGTCATTAATGTCTAATTCTTCTTCTCCTAGCACCACAAGGAGAATAGCATTGAAAACTCATATGGTTAGGGTTTTTTTTTTAATTATTTCTGTCTGTTTCTAATTTTTAAAAAAATTAAGGGAACTACCCACTCAACCTCCACATGCAAGGCATCTAATCCACATTGTTAGCTTTTGTAGGCATTTTCCTTTAATGTCATATTAATATTCCATCCTTTTGGCTCTGTCTGCTGTAATCTCCTTTGCATGTGAGGCTTTTTTCAGATATGTGTTCAAAGTACCACTTTTGAGAAAAGATGGACATCTAGGACTAACCCAGTCATCAGTTTATTTATGAGGGAGGAGGCCACAAGTTCAAATCTTGTGTCTGTAACAGGGCTAAGCAAACAGGCTTGATAAGTCCCTAAGCCATTCCAAACAGACTGAAGAGGCAAGTAGTCTGTCCTACAGTCATAGCACAGAGTTCATCTTTAGGTTGGGGTCTTGCCCATTCCTTTACAGGATGTCAATATGTTCCTTGGTCTCTGGGTGCTTGACGGGTCTATGAAATGTGAGCTGACAGATAATAGCACATTGCTGTTGGAAAGGTTTGGCCTTAACTCATCCTGGAAAATGTCTGGAGTTATTTTTTAAGCCTGATTCAAGAAAGAACTAACCTAGGAGACTTAGTCGGTTTCACCCCCATGCAGTAGGAAATATAGAACATTTTACTGAACATTTTTAGAACAATTACCCAATGAATCTGATTCATGTAGACAGCCAGCATAGAAAACTCAGTTCTTTCTTTCCTAAAGAGTCTGGGAAGATAAAGTGAAGAGGGCTGGAAATGAATGAACCTCCTCTGGAATGAATATATTCTGAAGAAGTCAATGTGCTTTCAATCTTTTTAAAAATTAAATATTTGACTGATGCTTGGTATTTTCCTAAGACCCCCTTGATACCTCCCCTGACATGAAACTTGAAGCCTCCCCCATAATAAAGTCCTATAATTCAGCGTTAAAAAAGATGATACACCGGCTACATCTGGAAGGATATGCCTCATTCTATACCTGTAGTTCACCACTCTCCGAAGTCCTCAAACAAGAGAAGGGAAGCATGCTTCTGAATACCAGTTCTTTCATTCTAATTTCTCAGTTTCCATTTGAATTCTAATAGGTCTGTGGCCCTGCTTGGCATGGATATTCCCCACCAATAGGTAGATACTGACTTAAACTGTCAAGATCCAAGCTTCCACCAGACTGGAAAGATTTCAAGCAAGGGACCAAGTACAGTCACAGTCTGTCATACAAGGACCAGGCTAGCTAAGTATGTAAATTTCAAGTTCGTTCCATGGAGTTTAACAAGAAGACAGATACAGTTTTCTTATGGTCCCGACAAAGTTCTTGAATTCAAGTAGTTCTTTAATATTTGAATATTTATTACAAGACTATACTAATATTCTATCAACTTATCTTTCCTCTTTCCTCCCTTTCCTACCCAAATAAAGGTCCAAGTCCTGACAATTTCACTTCTGGAACATCAATGGAATTCATTTCTTCTATTCTTATACCCACTTCCACTACCCTAATAATGCCCCTGATTATCTCCCATTTGGTCTGTTTTTGAGAACTTTCCAAGTCTTCCAGTTGTGCCTTCCTTTTCTTCCAATACATTCTATCTGAAGAGGCCATGGATTCTGTCACTCCTCTTCTTAAAATGCTTCAATGACTCTCTTCCTTCCTCCAGTAAAGTTTCTTTACCTAGCCTTCATGACTTTTCACAGTCTGACAATAGTTTGCCTTCCTGAGCATTATCTCATACTACTCCTCCATGAATATCAACAAAACTGGACTGCTTTTTGCTCTACAAACTGGCTAGATATCATCTTAATTCTATGTATTTACTCACACTATTCTCAGAAGTTGGAATGACTCCTTTCTCTTCTTAAGCTACTGAATTCTTATGTAGCCTTTAAGGAATATGATCTTAAAAACAGTAGGTGAATAAGAGATGTTTGTTAAATTGAACTGAATTCAAATGGCTTCTCCTTGATAAAATTTTCCGTAATTTGTGATTGATAATGAACTTCTTTCATAGACCTCGCATAGTATTTTATTCTGCATCTCTCTGTGTCTGTGACTGTCTCTGTGTCTATCTCTGTCTCTCTATCTCTGTCACTGTCTGTTTCTCTCTATCCTTCTGTCTCAGTCTCTGTCTCTGTCTCTGTGTTTCTCTCTTTCTCTCTCTCTCTCTAATACACAGATGGATTGACATATGAAAAGCATTTATTAGCCACTTATTGTGTGACAAGCACTGTGCTAAATATTTGCAAAAACATTTAAAAACTAAAGTCCCTGCCTTCAAAAAGAGAAGATTCTAATGGGGGGGGGAATAATATAATACATATAGGGAACTAGTAGCCAGGGGAGGATATTTTGGTTTGAAAATTAAGATAAATGATGAAGGGAGCCATTGAAATACCCCTTCTAGTAGCAATAGAAGAATTGATTTGATTAAAGGTCAAGAACTGAAAGGGATGGTAGTGGTGGTGAGTGGAGGGTATATGAAGCTGCACGGACCATTTGGTAAGAAGGAAAGTTAATCATGTCTGGAACTAGCCTGCTTAGAAAAGACTGTATATGGGGCAGCTAGGTGGTAAAATGAATAGAGCACCAGCTCTGGAGTCAAGAGGACTTGAGTTCAAATGTGACCTCAGACACTTAACACTTACTAGCCATGTGACCTTGGGCAAATCACTTAACCCCAATTACCTTGCCTTCCCCCCTCCAGAAAAAAAAATTAAAAGAAAGAAAAAAAAGACCTTATGAGGGACCTACAAATCTGAACAGTTGGGGCCCCATAGCAGTTGGGGTCTTCTGAGCTAAAAGTCTCTAATCTAGGAGGCAAGAATATATTACTGTCTGTTTTTTGCTTTCTTTTGCTTTTTCAGTTTATTCCCCTAAACTCTATTCTCTACACTGGAGCAGAAATCCTATCTTACTTTTTAATCTCACTCAGTTTAACCAAGCACCGTGTTCTATACACAGTAGGCACTAAAGAAATTTATTAAATGAATGAATGGGTTGAAGCAGTTAGACTCCCAAATGTGTGTATAATAATAGAAATGTTATACACATGTATATTTGTGTATGTAGTAATAAAAATAATAGCTAATATTTTATAGCACTTTACGATTTGCAAAACAATTTACACGTTATCTCATTGATAATAACCTTTTGAGATATATTATCCTCCATTTTACAGATAGAGAAACTGAGGCTGGAAAAGGTTAAGTGATTTCACAAGGTCACACAGCTCACAAGTCTCCAGGGCAAAATTCAAACTCAGTTCTTTCTAACTTGAAATCCAGTCCTCTATCCATTCTAACACCTAGTTGCCTCATATATATAAATATGTGTGTATGTGTATATGCTTATATACTTCCGATCCCATTCTGATGTCTCATCATGGTGTCCTACTTTCTTCAATTGATCCTCATATGGACTGACAATTGCTTTTCCTTCTAAGTATCCTCTTCTGGGCATTTTTAATAGCTTATTGATGACCTTTTTAAAAAATTAGGTTCCCAGAACTGAACTCAAGGAAATCAGGGGCAAACTTTTGACAGGGTCTATCAAGCTGAGAGGGATGGCTGGGTGGCACAGTGGATAGAGTGTCAGGCCTGGAGAAAGGAAGACTCGTCTTCCCTGAGTTCAAATCTAGCCTCAGACACTTACTAGCTGTGTGACCCTGGGCAAGACCCTTAACCCTGTTAGCCTCAGTTTCCTCATCTGTAAAATGATCCGGAGAAGGAAATGGCAGAATCTTTGCGAAGAAAGCCTCACCAAGAGTCAGACGTAACTGAAACAACTGAACAACAGCAAAAAAATCAAACCGGGAAGACTTTTGAGTACAAGAATGTGAATAGACTGTGTGTCCCTCAGGGACAAGAGAGGTCCAATTTCAGGACTGGCTGCTAATTTCTCTCTGGGGGGAAGAAGGTGAAGACAAGCAATTCGTTGAGAAAATCTAGTAGAGTTGGTCCCCAAGCATTATTAAGCCCCTACTTTGTGCTGGGCACTGTGCTTTTAGAGATACAAAGAAATGGAAAAACCAGCCCCTGTTCTCAAGGAGCTCACAGTCAAACAGGGGACATGAAAACAACTATGTACAAACCAGAGGTATAGAGGATAAATTGGGAATAATCAACAGAGGGAAGAATAGGGAACTAGTAGCCAGGGGAGGACATTTTGGTTTGAAAAGTAAGATAAATAATGAAGGGAGCCATTGAAATACCCCTTCTAGTAGCAATAGAAGAAATGATTTGATTGAGGGAGAACTTGGGGTGGCTAGGTGGTGCAATGGATAGAGCACCGACCCTGAAGTCAGGAGGACCTGAGTTCAAATCTGGCCTCAGACACTTGACATACTAGCCATGTGACTTTGGGCGAGTCACTTAATCCCAACTGCCCTCCAAAAAGCAAAAGAAGAAGAAGAAATAAGGGAGAACTCTCTAGAAGGCTTCCTTTAGAAGGTAGCAAAAAAGGATTATAATCCACATCCACTCAAGGGGGATTTATATGGAAAAAATAATAATATATAACATTTATGTAATATTTCCTCTGTAGTAGGCATTGTACTGAGTGCTTTCCAAATATTTACCCATTTCGATCCTTAAAAGAACTCTGGGAGGAGGGTACCATTGTTATTTTATGGTTCATTATTTAATATTATTTATTATTTTATAATTAATATAAATAATTTAAATATAATTTAAATTTATAAATATATTTTAAAATAGTATGAATATTATATTAGTATTAATATTATGTTAGGAAAACTGAGGGAGACAGAAGTTAAGTGACTTGCCCGGGATCATGTGGATAGTTAGTGTCTAAGGCCGTGTTTGAACTCAGATCTTCCTGACTTCAGACCTGGCATTTTATCTTACCATATCACCCCAAAATATTAGAGTAAGTTTACATATACACACAAAGTCCCCATGTTGGACTTTTATTTCATTTATTCAGGATGAAGGCTCTATCTACTCTTCTTTAGACATGGGCCATGATTGATGGGCCGTTCTCTGAAATCGCAGGAACAGAAGGCCCCCAAGATGTTTCTATTCTGGAGGCATCTGAGCAGGAGAGACTTTGTAGTCGCCTGTAGCTGATAGTCAGCCTCGTAGTCAGAGAGAACTGAGTTCAAGCACCATCTCTGATACATCCTAGCTTGGAGCTTAGGCAACACAAGCTCCCAGTATGCTGCAGACAGCGCTCTCTAAGGATGAAAGTTGAAGAAGAGTTACCATCTATTTTGTAGAAACAGCTGGGTGACACAGTGGGTAGAGAGCCGGGCTTGGAGTCAGAAAGACCCAAGTTCAATCTGGTCTCAGATACTTAATTGTTGTATGACCCTGAGCAGGTCACTTAATGTATACCTGTCTCATTTTCCTCAACTATGAAGTGGGGGTAATAATAGCACTGATGTCCTAGGGTTATTGGGAGAAGCAAAATGTGTAATATTTGTAAAATAATCAGCACAATGTCTACTACATAACAAGCCCTTAATAAATGCTTTTTTTTCCTTCCAACATAAAAAAAAATCACAGGGCTAGTTCCAAATGAAATCTGGAAAGGAATTCCCTCCAGAACATCCCAAATAAGTGGTTAAACATTTTCTGGTCTAAGATCTTTCAATGATGGGGAACTCACTACTAATTGACATGGCCCACATATTGCCACAAAATATGAATCCTATGAATTCTGCACTGAGTGGTTACCTGCACGTATTGCTGGTGGAAATTCATTGAGTGTACACTAGAAATGACCAATAACAAGTAGTTTTGCCTCACCCTTCCTTTCAACTAGTATGCCCAACTGTTTTAAACAGCTAGGCCTCTCTCTAAAATGGGCTCACACCTTCATAAAGAAAGACTTCAGAAACCTTTAAAGGGCTTTTGAAGGGCGCTGCTGGAGGAGGCATTTGGCATTCTTCTCCCTAGGGCTCCAGTCCTCTGGAAGCTCCAGGGGAGAATAGGAGGGGCAGAGGAGAAATGGAGAAAGAAGAAAGGAAAATCCCTTCTTTGTGCAGGTCCTCCAAGTTCCTCAGTGACAGGCTGACTCTTCCCACTGCCAGAGGCAAGGAGCCAGTAAGACTATGCAAGCTTAATAACCCATCAAACCTCATGAAAAGGGGAACATCAAATGAGAGAAAATTGATCAGAGGCCCAGGCCCAGGGGGCCCCTTCTTACAGGCTCTGCAAGTTCTTCTACTTCTACCAATGAATGCAAGTGTGTAGGTCCTGGCTCCTGCCTTTCAGCTGCCTTCTTGGCCATAGGAATAGGGGGAGCTGGTCAGCATTTGGAGTTCTCCAGTCAAATTATAGTGCATTGCCAAGCAGACTGTCCCTAAGGGGTATCAATAGCAGTGTTACCCTTAGGATCACAGGATTACAAGCAGAAGACACCTGAGAGGTTTATCTAGTACAATCCCTCCACCTCCTCCTCTCTTCCACTTACATAGACAGCACAGATGATAACTCTGGACTCAGAGTCAAGAAGGCTTGAATTCTAATCCTGCCTCAGATGTGTGACCTTGCCCAAGTCACTTAACTTAGTCATTCTGTTTCAGTATGACCTTGGATAAATAATTTCCTTTCCTTATGCATGAAACCTGAATCCAAATCCATCCTTAGATACTTACTAGCTCTGTGACCTTTGGCAAGTCACCTAACCTCTGTTTGCCTCAGTTTCCTCATCTGTAAAATTAAGATAATAATAGTCCCTACTTTACCAGGTTGCTGTGAGGAAAAATTGAGGGAGCTCATGTAAAGCACTTTGCAAACCTTAAAGTAGTATATAAAGATTAGTTATTATCATGATAATTATTCCTATTGGCATAGCTATTACTATAAATTATTACTGTCCAAGTTCAAATAAGCAGTAATTGCCAGCAACAAGATTCAGGCAGAGCAAGAGAATATGTTTACCCTGGAGTTCTCTCATCTAATAGGTAACACAGTGGACACCACTGATGCTTTGCAAAGGGCCTTCCCTAGCCACACAAAAATGGCTGCTGGAGATATTTCAAGCCCTGCCTGCTGGGCAAAAGCCAGGCACTGAGAAAGGCCTGAGATGGCTGCCCTGCTCTCCTTCACTTGTCTAGTTCTGCAACAGGACAAAAGGGAAGAAATGCATCAGGAAAATGGTGGGGCAGAGGAAATGTTCCCCTACCCCAAAGGAAATGACTTTAGGGGGGAAAAAAAGAGTTGATCATTTTTGAAATGTCATCTGACATCACAGAATAATTCTTGGAAGGGACAGTAGAAAGCATCCTGTCCCTCCTTTTATAGAGAAAGAAATTGAAACCCTGAAGTAGCAAGTGACTCACATGTACAGGAACAGAGCTCAGATTTTCCCCCTTTCTTGTCTATACAAATAAATGTCTTGGACTAGACAATTTAAATTAAAATGCTATTAAGTTCAAGGTCATTAGCTGAGATTGGGGTGGGGGGGGGGTAGAAGGGTTGGAAGCTTCACACCTTGGAAAGGTTAAGAGAAAAAGGAATCCTGAGCTTAAAACATGCTCTTAAAACATCTTTTAAGAACTTTTTTAAAAGCTTCCTGGAAATTAAGCAGCTCATACAGACTGCCATTTAGATAAACTACATAGAAAATAAATCCCCAAAATGTAACATATCAGATTTCCCTTAACATGGAAAGTTTACTACTTGATGGACACAATGTCCTATTGGGATTTCCCATCAAACTCCAAATAGTTGAAAAATATTTTCAAGTGTTGAAAAAGGGTTTGTCTGTTCACCTGTCTCCTATACAATTACCTTCTCTGTGTTTGGGGGGAAGGGACATGGAGATTATTGAGCACTTTTGTATACTGATGGGTAAAATGGAAGAGCAAGTAAGAACCACAGAGCATTGACTACAGAATGTAAGAACTGGAAGGGCCTTTAGAAAAGAGAACCTTTGAGAAGGATGGGACTTGAGAACTTAGAACCATAGAGGTGGAAGGAAGGTGAGAATGAAGAACACAGAAGGTCAGGGCTTACAAAAACCTAAGATATCATCTAATTCAAACTCATTCATTTTACAAATGAAGGAAGTAAGGTTACAAGTAGTTAAATGACTTTCCAAAGGGCTCAGATCAGTGAGTGGTAGGACCAGAGATACAGGCCTCATGAGTCCCAATTCAGTCCTTATTCACCTACATTGCACTCTTTCTTTAATTGTAGTGTAAACTTGGCATGATTTCTAACAAACACAGAAAACAAAATTGATATGAGAAAATTTTAATGCAGCAAATTTATGTAATAGTTTCACACAATTCTGGCTCCATACCACCTTACTATCTTTCCAATTTGGTGTATTTGAGGGTAATAAATTATGCAACTCATGGCCCAGACCTCCCTCCAATATAGTCTTTATTAAGAGAATAGACAAGAGACACACACAGAAAAGAGAAAAAACATTTGATACAGATGTGAAATAACAAGAAAAGAGACCTGATACTTAAATGAGTGCAATCTGCTCTAATTCCAGAGAAAGAGTAACCTAATTTTCCCTTATTCCCTCTTATTCCTTAAGAATGGAGAGTGAAAAACAAAGTCTCTTTATTACTCATAGCTCCAGCTGTAAATGCTTGACATGCAGTTATCTGCCACTTGGATTTCTTTGCTATAGTAGCTCAGGACAAACTGGAGAATACCTGAAGCCTCTTACCTTGGCTCTGGAGTCATCATGGTTCAGCTGTCATTCTTAGATTTGGGTTTGCCATAATCATGTCACATCCCTCTCTCCTCCTCCTGGTCACTCTTCACAGTCCTCATCCCATATTTACTTCAAAGACAACCCCGATGCTCCAGCAGCCCTGCTGTGCGCTGCCCCTTATAGGACAATCCTCATTAACCATATACTACTCTATTGTAACAAGCCCATTCCCTGTAGCCAATGAAGTCCTAAGTTCATGCCCACTACATTTATTGATATGGGATGAAAAAAGTAAATATTGTTCTTAATTGATTTTTGGGGAAAAAAAGTCTAATCTCACGTTTCCATGAAAAATTCCAAGATATCTGCTAATACATACCTACATATATGTGTAGGTATATATATGTATATATATATGTATATATCTACACATGTATATTTATGTATATATGTATGCCTATATGTATATATAATTATAGGAATAAAACATGTATAATACATACACATGTGTATATATAAGTATAGGGGTATATACATATATAATACATAAATATGTTTATATACGGACAACTATAGGGATATACATATACACAATACATACACATAAATATACACACACTCTCCTTTCTCACTATACACACACACATAAATATATATATATATATACACACACATACACACACACACACACAGAGATATACACATTTATAATACACCTTGAAGATAATGGAAGGTAAAGACTTGCTTCCACTGAACTGCATTCACCCCACTACTTCAATAAGGTAGATATCTATCCTCCCCTTGAATCTTCCTTTCATGTCTCATAAGGTATAGAGGTGACTCCAGGTTTTCCAAGGTTTTGCACATGGAACATAAACTCTGTTAGATCCTAATAAGCTAAATAGCTTTCACTAAAAGAACCAGGGAAGTTCTGTGTGTCTATTCACCAGGGACATGCTTATTTAAGTTCAGAGATGTCTGTGACCAGGCTGCTAGGTACCAGATGGTTTTTTTTGACTCAGGTAACTCATAATGACCATCCACTAAGGCATGGACAGGTCCAACCTGCATCCATGGAAGGAGTAGCCAAACCATTGAAATCACAGATTCTTGGAAGTATGGATGATAGTGAGAGTGCTTATAAAACCCCTGGATTACGAGTTGGGAAACATGGAAACAAAACTGGAACTTGAAATGCTCTCACCTAACCATAACCTCTTGGGAAAGCTATTTGATCTTTCTAAGTTTCAATGCTCTCTTTCATAAAGGGAGGAAATACTGATATTAAAAGTCTCATAGGGTTGTTGTGAAAAGAGCACTTTATGAAACTTACAAGGCATTGAAGTGTTTCTTTTAAATGGCTATTCCAATCTATGTTTCCATATCTCTACGCATTATAATATGTAATTATATATGCATACATCTATGTACATAGCATGGTGGGGGGGCAGAGTAGAGCTACATAAACTTAATGAACCATGATCTCAGGAGAAGTCCATTTGTAGGTGACCCAAAGAATAATGGGAAAAATAGGTCGCGTTACCTATGAGCTGGGGCCCTTGGGGAGCATCTCTTAATACTGGTACCAATACAGCACCCAGAGTGTCCATCTGACTCTTTCTCTAGGACCAATACACCTTCTTTTGTGGATGTCTTTTCTTAACCATTCCAGAGTACAAATCATCATTGATATGGAGAGAGGCGGAGAGAGGGGGGGGGAGGGGTTGGGCATGTGCTTGCAAATACTTATGTATGTATATGCATATACCACCCTTAAAAAGGAATGTTTTCACAGGCAGAATGAAATAAAAATGTTATCACTCCTCTAGCTGTAATCTCTGATTAGAACATTTAATCAATTAGCATTGCTGTTGTCAAAACTTGCTTCCAACAATGAATTAGAAAACCTGCCTTAGGGCAGAGCTCAGCAGCTAGCCAGTTCTCACCCCTGTGGTTAAGAGGAAACTCGCCCCTGCCAGAAATGTCATGTTTTTTTTCTACAAGGGAAGCTTGAAGTCTCTGTCATAAAACCTGAGGCCTCTTATCCATCATTATTTATCTCTGCAGTACTAATGAAATGTCAATCCCTAAAAAACAAAACACCATCAACACAAAAAACAAAAAAGCCCTATTCTCTCAGTTCCTAAAGTATGTTTTTCACTGGAGATTTCTTGACCCTACAATGTTTCAGACTTGAGATGTTTACAGACAAGTTGCTGCTGTGCTGGACTGATGTTTCAAACTGGAGAGAAGAGGGACTCTGTCTTTCATTGAGGAGAAAGTGAGGCTGAAGACTTTGCCCAACTCTGCCTCACTTAAATCCAATTCGCACCCACGTCAAGACATCACCCTCCTGATGTCCTTGGTCCTCTTGGAGAATGATGGAAAAACAACAAGGACGTCATAAGAGAACTGGGAAAGGAACTTTGAAATCACCTAGTAGTCTAGCTTTTTTTTTTAAATTATCATTTCACAGATTACGAAACTAGGATCCAGAGAGAGAAAGTGATTCATAAAAGATTATGCAGGCACTAAGTGAGAGGCAGAGTGGGCAGTTGAACCCTGTCTTCTGACTCCAAAGAAAATGCTTTTTATTTAGCTTTTTTTTCCATTGCACCAACTTGCATGATTTCAAAATGGATCTTTGCAAAGTATAGGCTAAAGATATTAGGGCTCTTCTGTTTCAAAAGAGAAGATCGGTAGAAAAATACGATCAAGGTTTATAAAACTGAAACGTGTATGGATGGCACAGATACAGATTTATAGGATCTGAACTATGCTAGATTAAACCCAACTGCTTTATTTTAAAGATGAAGGAAATGAGGCCCAGAGAGGGAAAGCAATATGTCTAAGGTCACACAACAAATACATAACGGGATTATAATTCAAACCTAAGTCCAGTACTCTTCGACTACATCTCAAAACTACAGTATAATAGAATCATAGCACTCTTGGAGCTTCAGTGGTTAAATTCAAGACAAATAAAAGGATTTCAATGACAGGGAGCAAACTTTGGGAGAATTATTACCCACAAGGCTCAGTACAAGATTTTAAAAAGTTTCCAAAATGTTTCTATCATTATATCTTTTACTGCTGTAGTTTTCAACATGTGTACCTATCTATTATCTCGCAGTACTTTAGCTAAGAAAAAGCAGAGTATCTGAGATAGAATCCTAATTTTTTTCTGCCACTCAGCACCATCAGATGCCACTGTCCAAGAGAGAATATGGCACCGGATGGACAAAGGGTAGACAATCCTATTCAACAAATATTTACATGCCTACCATAAAGAAGAGAC
>CM053595.1:47632443-47653963 GCA_028646575.1 Pseudocheirus occidentalis | reverse complement strand
GTGTGTGTGTGTGTGTGTGTGTGTGTATGTATATATGTATGGAAGTACATAGACCCATTCTCACAATAGTGTTTTTAAATGGGTAAGTTAAAATACATAAAATTACAAAAGAAATTATGTTGAAACAGTTACCAAAATACTATAGGAAGCTCAAGTGCATCAACTGCTAAGTCTAGAGAAGCTGAAACCCAAAGAAGGGAAGGGGTTTGCTTAAAGTCATGGAGGCAGTAAGCAGAACCACTGGAACTCCGACCTATGTCTCCTGACTACAGACCCAGAGATCTTTCTAGAGTTCTACGTTGCTGTAAGTTCGGGAAGGACTAGGAAGAATTGATCCTTATCCACCACTTAATCCTGGCCACCTAACAATAATGCAATGCTTTGTACGTGATAAGTGCTCTAAATGTTTCTAAGTTGAACTCATATTTACTGGAAGGAAAAAGATTATAGCAGGCTATAGATAGATGATTTATAAGGCTTTATATGTAGCAAACAAGATGTCTCCCAATGAAAGTCAAATATGGAAAGAGTAATAGTCTGGGAATTGAGACCCTAAATCTTTAACCTTTGTCATTAATCTGCTGTGTAATTAAGTCCCAATGTCCCTTTCTGGGCCTCAGTTACCTCCTTAGGATGATGAAGTGAGAGGTCAGACTAGATGAGCTCTGATATTTGAAATATTGAATAGAGCAGTGGCCCTAGAGTTAGGAAGGCTTGAGTTCAAATCTACCCTCTTTGACCTGACTATGTGACTGTGGCCAAGTCACTGAATCTTTCTTACCATCATGTAAAAAGAGGGTTAATAGTAGGTATTTCACAGAGTAGTTGGGAGATTTTAATGAGATGGTTTTGAAATGTATGAAGTTTGTTTTTGGTCTCTGGCCTCTCATTTCTATAGTTGTCATTCAATTAATGAGCAACTGTTCTTAGAGGAGCAAAGTGGATATTATATTGTATGAGAAAATGAAAACAAAAAGCACCACAGTTCAAGTTTCAGCACTTAGAGCAAGGTGGTCTTGGGTGACTCAAATGACCTCTCTGAGGTCCAGTTTCCTCATCTGTTAAAATCAGGATGATAAAACACAAAACTTGCGCTGCGCACCTGCTTTTGTGGATAAAACACTGTAAATGGTGAATCAGTATTTTTATATATGAACAATCACTATTTTGATCATCTTCCTCATTTATCCACTCTGTCCCTTGAGATATCTTTTTACCTAAGGCTATGCTTTTAGGGAAAGTAGTTGATTTTTAGTGGCATTTGCCTATAAGGGACTCAGGCTTTGTTTATATGCAGACACCATTTTAAAATAATATGTAGAGATTTATTCAGAAAAACCTGGTTAGTTATTGATGGTGAATTTTTAACCTGTTGTAGAGATAACTCAAAATGAAGGAAGGATCTTTGAAGATTTAATTTTGATTTGAAAATTCACCCATACTTGTATAATGGAGCAATTCTTCCTTATAGTCTAGACTTAACAGAAGTTTTTGCTACATAAAGTGAAACCCCAAAGTAACTATCCTACAACTAGGCCAACCCCCTCCCCCCAAAAAAATCAAAGAGAGAGGAAAATAATCTATACATAGAAAAATATTTATAGCATCTCTTTTCATGGGAGCCAAATATTGGAAACTAAGGGTGTATCTTCCTTTTAGGGAACAGCTAAAACAAGTTGTGGGACATGAGCACAATGGAATGTTATTGTACCATGAGAAATAGTGAAATAGATATTTTCAGAGGAAACTAGGAAAACTTTTATGTACTTATGTAGAGTGAAGTGAGCAGAATTAGGAGAACAATTTATACAGTGATAACATTAGAGAGGAAAAGGACTTTGAAAGACTTTTGGACTCTGATCAATGCAATGATAAACCCAAGCTCCAAAGAATGTAGATGAAACACACCATTTGCTTTCTAATAAAGAGGTGATGAAGTTAAAATGAAAAGATGTGTATTTCTGGACATTGATAATGTCGTTTTTTTTTTTTTGCTGGACCACGCAGTTATATATTGAGGACTACTTTTTAAATTGTTCAATAGGGGAGTGAGAGGGAAAGATTAATTAAAACAATGTGAGTTAATTGAAAAGTAAAAATAATAAATTTAGAAAGTTTGGAACACTCCACTCTAGAGTTTTGAAATTTTATGGTAGTGTGGGGTGTGTGTGTGTGTGAGGGGAGATGGTGCTACTCTGGGTGATACTAAAGGAATCCAAGTTCAAGCAGGTCCTACCAAGTTGGAAAGGCTTTAAGGATGATCCTAATGATGGACTTTGGCAACTAATGATCAAATAAGCTAAACTTGAAGTGACATCCTGGGTGATGGGTTTTTTTGACCACTATGTAACTCAGAAAGACTGTCTACTGAGGTATGTGGGAGAACTATGATTTAAGTTGATATGAATCTCTGATACTCAAAGCAGAATGGAGAAAGAATTGGATTTGAAGTCAGGAAGCCATGGGTACAAATCCTGACTGAGACAGGGAAAGCCGAGTAGCATCTCTTACCTTCCAATTCCTCACTGATCAAATGGGATTAGTAGCAAATGGCTTCACAAGGTGGTTATAAAAATCAAATGACATCAGTAAGGATTTTTTAAGTGCCTATTAGATACCTGACATTATGTTAAGTCCTGGGCATGCAAAGATACTTACATTCTAATGGGGTATGCAATATATGCAAAGTGTTTTGCACACCTGAAAGGTACCACATATAAATGTCACCTATTATTTGAACTAGTACAACCACTTCATTTTACTGATGAGATAACTGGGGAGGAGAGAGGTGAAATTATCTGCCCAAGGTAACAGAAACAGGAAATAGTAGAGATAGAGTTTGAACCAGAACTTCAGATTCTGGAACCTGTGAAATTTCCACTGTATCATTACCTTGTGATTTATGATAGCAAAGAAGTTACTAACATAGAAGAAAAAATAGATCCTTGAGAAAGAAATCAGAATAGTCATAATGTGTGTGATTTGGTCCCACAGATTACATACGCTAATGCATTAGCTGGCAAGTATATTGGGGTATCTTGCAAATTTCTGAATTCTAATCTGTATGCACTACATTCTCTCAACTTGCACTTGCACTAATGGGTAGTGTTCCAAGAGGATTGACTTTTATCTTCAGTTTTAGGGGTAATCCTATGAATGACTACTCTTAACATCGTAGTTCATGAGCCCCCACTGGTGTGTTTTTCAATAACAATCATCCAGTAGACTAAATTAGTTCCTAGAAAAGATATATGCTAAAATGGCATGGTAAGAATAGTTACAAATAATTTTCTCCAAACCCTGGGGTATATTCTAACAGAAATACACAAAGATACTGTGGGAGGAGAGTAAAAATAAACTTAAAATACAAAGTTAGTCAAATATATGTATAGGAAACACAAGCGTCCAAGGTGGCTCATAATTCCAGAACTGCAAGGCATTGATACCTTTCTTCTTTCTGGAAAGTCTTTACAAAATTCATGGTGGGACATGTTGTGTTAAATGAGTCACTCTATTGCTAGGCTGTTCTGGCTTCTCATTATTTATGGTGTCTTGTCTGAAAGATTTCTCAGTTGGGATTGTTCTTTGAAGGTTATAGTGACTCTGTGGAACAAGTAGATGTGTTGGACTCCCAGGGCTTGCTCTTCAATGGGTAGCTATCATTTTTACCACTTACAGCCTCAGGCTCAAAAGAGTGTTATTTTGTTATTTCAACTAAGGTGATACTTTACTCTTTCATAAAGGTCAAGGACCCTTGGCCTATGTTGGAAGAAGCCCCTTTAGTTCCATTCCTTCATGATTTTGTCTCTGAGGTTTGTCACTTCCCAGGCAGAAGTTGGGAGGGATATCCTTCCTGGCTCAGAGATGGAGTTCTTTGATAAGGGAATTTACCCTAATTTATTGACTATCCAATATAATTTCCAAGTTACTATTGTTCTTTGCAAATGAATGACTAGGTGAAATGGTATTGAAAAAGTCTGTGCACTAGGAGCAAGTTCAATGTCTCTATTGGCTTTTTTTTCTTTTTTTACATGTAGTGGAGCTACTAAATATTTTTGATTCCCTACACATTGCAGAATGCTTCATTTGTGCTTCACAGGATCTCACCTTACATTTAGTTATCTCAGTTTTTGCCCCTTCAGACCTTCAGCTTTGAAGAGGTCTTTCCCTTCAGATATCACAGAATCATACAATACTAGATATAAGATCATAGTATCATAGGTCTAGAGCTAGCAGGGACTCTAGAGGCCATCCAGTCCAACCCCCTCATGTTACATGTGAAGCATAGTTAACAAAAAGTGACTGGTTCAGAGTCACTGACTTAGCTTGTAAGTGAATGAAGTAGGATTTGAACTTAGGTCTTCCTGATTGCAAGTCCAGTGCCCTGGTTGCTAATCCAGAAAACACTGACATTGGGAAAGGTAAAGTGATTTGCCCAAGGTCACATAGGCAACCTCCCTAGTCATTTCAGGTAGAAGGAGAGATTTGAACCTTAGTATTCTGACTTGGAAATCAAGCAGTTTTTCAATTGTATCACACTGAGATGTCTACAAGGAACCAATGGAATATATGTTGTTGTCACAAAATCATGGAAACATGAACTCCCACTGATTAATACTCAGTTGGCATTTCAAAGCATATGCTGCAAAACATGGAAAAGCGTATGTTGTCTATAATTTGAAACATCAGTTTATTTTATCAATTATAGTGTGCACTGGATAGCTGCACTGGATAGGCCAAAGCCCTTGGGCAGCTTATAAACATGTGTTCTAATTAAACAGTTCAGAATTTCCAGGACCAAAGATGGATTCAGCATCCTCCCTTAGATGTTGATTGTCTATGTTTGGCTCAAGAGAGTTGTGCCCCCTTGGCAAAGTGTGGAGTAGCATAATCTGTTGTTTAATGGAAAGGGAAGAAGCAGGAACAAACCTGCCAATTAGACATGAGATGACTAATTGGCCTCGTTGTTTTGTCTAATCCTAATTTATTTGTTTTTAACCTGCAGAGCATTTGACAGTGAGTGTGTTATAAAGGAATGGCTGTAATTCCAAATTTAGGAGTCTTTGAGACCTGCCTTTTATCTATTTGTCCAGGCTTACCTGATACTACTCCCCATTCACATCTTCCAGGTTATGGTGGGACTGTTATGCTTTCTATCTCCTCACCCTCCAGCTTTTCCTCTGAAGGTACTGCCCCTCCTCCCTCTAATCCTGCTCTCTCTTGTCTTCATTGATCATGTTGTCTTCCATGCCTGGAATGAATTTTCTCCTCTCCTCATGTTTTTCCCATGAAGCAATTTTTCTCATTTTTTTCAAGGCCCAGATCCAGGCTTCCTAAACCCATCCCAAATTCATTCTCTTCTGCTAAAAATTATCTTTCCTTCTTCATATTTCTTAGACAATTTCGATTAGTTCTCTTCTTTGTCCTTCTTTCTCTTTTTCTTGTCATCTGTGCTCTTGTAAGATGGACCTAGAGCTGGATGGAGCCATAGAGCTCATCTAGTAATGCTCTCTCATTTTATAGATCAGGAATTGTTATCTACAGAAGAGAAAGTAACTCATCCAAAATCACAATTCATTAGTAGCAAAGCCAGGATTTGAACCTAGGTCCTTTGACCTTGACTACAAATGTAGTGACCTTCCACTTCTTCTTAACTCACAATCACATTTATTTCTTATTTTCTTAATTTTTTGAAGAAGCACAGAAGAGGCCATTTTAGGTAGATATAGGGATAAACCTTCCAGTGAAATATGCTCTTAAAAAGATTGGCCTGCCTCAACACCTAATGAGCTCTATCTCACTGAAAGTCTTCAAGCACAGTTTGTATGACCATTCGTCAGGTATGTTTCTTGGACTAGATGACCATTGCATTTCCTTCCCACTCTGAAACTCTGTAATTCAGTGATAGTAAACACCTTGAGACTAGGGCCTGTGTCATCTTTGTATTTTAAGTCCCCAGCACCAAAACTTTCTGTCTGGAGATGCCTCGTCAAGGTTAGTTGAATTGAATGACTGGGCTCATGGTATTGTTCACGTTAGAACTCACAATCCCTGTTTTTGCTCATTCAGAATTCTTGCCCAATAAAATGAGGAGAGTTGAATCACAGCCCAATCAAAAAATAAACTCCAGCACCTTCCTCCATGAATCAGTTAGAACTGCATTTAAGCACAATTCCTTAAAATAAACAGCAGGGGCTGAGAACAGCTATTAAGGCGTACAATGCAATAGGGCTTTCAGACATGGAGACCGCAGAACTTGTAGTCATAGCAGACCTTCAAAGCCACCAAAGAACTAGAGATAGTGATCAGTACAGGACATCCAGTATAGCCTGGTGTTTGCTTAGTTCTCAAACAGTTCAAGAAATCATTATGTGCTCTTTGACAATAGGTCTTTCTGACTTTATAATTAGCCCCATTCTACAATGAGGAATTGCTTGAACACAATGTCAGAGGATGCCATGTCTGAATGATTCAGCGTTGTGTGTTTGTGGCAAACTCATAATAATTCCAAGGCAGTAATCCACTCAGGCTTGGAGGCACAAAGCATATGTTTACAGAGGTCTGTATATTTATATTCATTCAGGCCTCCATGTAAACATTTGATAATTGGAAGCGGGAATGAATTATTCCTTCTTAATTCTTTAGCTTTTACACAAACTAAATTCCCATTTCTTTTCTTAACAGAATGGATTCAAATAGGCACACATCTGTAAAAATATTTTCTTTTTAAGGTAATTTCAAAAATTATAAATTTAATAATCATCAAAAAACACATTTTCAAATGAACAATCATAATAAGAAATGACGTACATAAACAATCAACTCTGAATGATTTATAATTTGTAAAAATGAAAGGATGGATCTTAACTTCTATAGGATTATGGGATCATAGATTTAGAGGTAGAAGGGAACTGTAAGGCCAACTCCTTCATTTTATAGGTGAAGGAACTGAGGCTCAGAAGGTTAAAAGAGCTATATAAAGTCATGGAGGAAACAGCTAGTATTTGAATCCAGGTCATTTGACTACAAATCCAGTATAATCTTTAATAAGAGGCATCATGGCATAGTGGAAAGAGCCTTGGATTTGGAGTCAGACGGTTTGGGTTCACATCTCAGTCCTTAAGCTCATTAGGTATATGTCCTGGGATTAGTCACTTACCCAACTTGGGCCTCAGTTTCCTTATCTGTAAAATGAAAGATTGGGCTAGATGGCTTCTAAGGTGCCTTCCAACTCTGAGTCAGTAATGAACTAAGTGCTTCCGAATTTCCTTCTAATCCTTTTCCCCCCTATATTCTTTGCTGGATTTTCTAATTTTAAATCTTAACTTGTCAATATAATTGCTATTATTCTGATTCTGCTTTCTTCCTTCTGCATCACTTTATACATCTTCCCTTATTTCTTTGTATTCTTCATATTCATCATTTCTTTTGGTACAACAATATTCCTTTTTGTTGATATACTGCTGTATATTTTATTCATTTATTCCATAATTTTTGAACATCTGGGTTATCTTTTGTTTACTTGTTTATTGGTTTATTATTGCTATGCCAAATAAAGAAGTCACATATATTTTGGTACAGTATTTTTCCCATGAACATGAGTGTGGTTTACAGGTTGTTTTTTTTTTTTTTTAAGCAACCAGTAGAGTTGTTCGCTCTTTTAGGAAGAGCTTAGAAAAAGAGAGTTGAGAGCTTTTTCTTCTATACACTTCAGTCCATTTCTGTGGCTGGATCTTGGTTACCTAGACAACAGCCTTACAATGGAATCTGATTGAGGGTCAGAATTGTGGGCTAGTTGTTTGAAGCAATAGCAGTGGGTGTGAGCAATGCATAAGGTTTTCCTGGCTTGGAAGAAGAGGAGACTTTGTATTTGCAAAAGTTGTTTGGAAGTAAATGGGGTATACACCCCCTGGGCTAAAGGGAACTCAAGTCGGGGGGAGGGGACAAAACCCCTAGGAACTGAGGGGATATTCTTCCACATATTTGTTTAGGAAGACAATGAAAAAAACAACCTCTCTGTGTTATTTTTATTTGTCTCCTGTGGCGTGTGTTTAAGAACTCAGGGGCCAGGATGAATAATGACACAGGCACATTTTGAAACATAGACAGCATAGTTTACCCCTGAGAGTCTTATTCCAAAGAATCACAGTCGCTGACTGTCAGAGAGGAAAGGGATGCTACAGACCATGCAGCAAAAAAGAAACTGAGGTCTAGTCAAAGGCAAGAACTTGCCTGACATCACAAAGTTTCGGAATTAAGATGAAATACTTTATTTCCCTTTGATTTTTGTTTTTAAATTTGCTGCTGAAGTAAGTGGGAAGTCACACCAGAACTTTACTCTGGTCCCAACTCTTCTGCTTAAAACATGTGCAACTTTGATCAGCTCCTTTTGGGTTTCAGTTTTTTCATCTGGAAAATTATAGTAAGATTTGACTAAATTATTTCCAAGGTCCATTTCAGCTGTAAAACCTGAGAATTTATGTATTCACTAGCTTACCACTATTCCAATCGGCTATGGAAAGAGGAAGTTGTTTGTAGATCCATGGGATTTGTAACTAAAAGGAAATTTAAAGATTACCTAGTCCATTATCTTTATTTTCCAAAAGGAGGGAACTGAGGTTCAGACTTCTCTTTCTAGATTCTTCTATTCTTCCATCAGCTGCCAGATACTGGAATTATTTAGGCTCTGAGGCAGCAGTGCTTTTCTTCAATCTCATGGTTCTTGAATTTATCCCAATATTTGACTGCCTCTCACTTTTCAGCTTCCATTCCAAAGATGTTCTATTATTCTGACTTAAGGCATTAGTTCAGATTTAGAAAGGGTTTCTAAGTCTTTTAATGGCAAAAATAAATAACGCCCTTTGGGAAATGATCTTGTGCTTTCTGTGAAGCCTTCTTGGTCCCACAAAAGGCTTAGGATTCCTAGGCGAGAAGCAAGAAAGCCTGTACTCTCAATGCTATGGTCCTGCCATTCACTAGCAATGACTTCATACACAGAAGTAGGGTGGGAAGAAAAAATGAACAGGATTTTGAATCAGAGGCCCCAGGTTAAGCTTTTGTTTCAAATATTTCTTTCCTCTGTGACCTTGGGGAAGTCACTTAACCTCCTCAGGGCTCAGTTTCCTTTTCTTATAAAATTAAAGGCATTGGACTAAATAATCTCTGAGGTTCTTCCTAGCTTTAAATCCTATTTTCTTTTCTATCACTTCCCATCTGTGGGCCTCAGTTAACTCCTGTTCAGTCATGGCACTGAACCAGAGATAAGCACTAAGGTTCCTTCCAGGTCTAAACTGCATGATGTTATAAGCCATTTCTTTTTTTTGGGTTTCAGTTTCTTCTCATGTAAGGTGGCTGGACTAAGTGAACCTATAAGCTCTGAAATCCTTTGCAGCCCTGAAGCTCTAAGTGTCTGTGATTCAGTGCCTCTAATGTAAACTACAGTAACTCTACTAACAGTTTAGAAGTCATGGATATGCTCTCTCTTTTCCAGCCAACCAATTTTTGTTATTAAGAAAACCCAAATGTGATAATAAAACATTTTGGATGGAAAACAAATAAAGTTAGAGTTTGGAGAGGGAAATAGAAATTCCTCATTATCAACAATGTTGCTTCTCTGAGTAAATATTTGTGTAATCCACTTATCTTCCCTCTCATCCCCCCCAAGAATGTTCACCTCTCCTATAGCCACAGAGGTCCTGTAAGTGCTGCAGTGTTTCCATTATAAACTCTGTTTTTCTGGAGTTTATATCTCAGTTGTAAAAATTTGCTCTAGGCAAGCTCTTGGCACATTAAATCTCATCTCAAAGGTAATTGGTGTGTGTGTGTGGGGGGTTCTTTTTAAAGATATGCCTGGGGGTGGGGAAAGAGTTTTTAAAAATCCCCATTTAGATATTTCTGCTCGTGCTCCTGTGCTTTTACCAGGGGTTCTCATGGGCTTTACTGTAAAGTTTTGTTTGGTTCTTGTAGTTGCTTCTTTCTATAATCAAACATGACTGTACAAAAGCTAGGAAGCCACTGACCAAAAAGAGACTTTGAGTGACAGTTACTCTAGCCTAAATGGCTAGGGTGACCAAGTGCCAGAAACTTGCTTCAGTGGTTGAGAGGGCCATCTGTTTATCTCCAGAGTCTACTGCAAGTTGGAAGATGGGTGTGGTCAGGATGCTGCCACAGGCAAACTGTACTATCAATCAAACAATATGTTCTTCTATTTACTGGGGAGAGCAATTATGGTTGAGTCTCTCTCTGTCCCAGGAAGTTTATAGACTCCTGAAGCTTGAAAACAATCCCAGTGTCACTACTGGTTTATCTAGTGGTGCCCTTTCCAGTACTGCTGTTGACCATGAGCAAATCATCAGCCCCCTCTGGGCTTCAGTTTCCTTATTGGTAAACTGAGGAATTTGGACTAGGTGATTTCTAAGGTTACTTTCAGTTTAAGGATCCTATGACCTTCTTAAAGTCTGGGAGTTCTGTGGTGTCAGGTACTTTGATAATCAAGACATTGATTTCTAATTCCTCCTCTTATCACCACCATTAAAGTCTCTCTCTTAGGGCATTGAGGTATAGAGTTGACAAGGTACATTGGAAAGCTAATGGAACCCAATAACTAGCAAAGCTAGCAAGCTAGCTGGAAAGGCTTTGAGTCCAGGCCTGTGTCTATCCTGTGATGACCAGCCTAGTTAAATGATGAGAGGTTCACTATCTTGAAGACTGATCATCAGGGATGAGGATGGGGATGATGATAATAGTAATATTAACAATAATAGCTCATGTTTTTATGTTACCTTAATACCGACAATACACGTTTCTCCTAACAACCCTATGAAGTATATACTGTGTCATCTATTCTATTCTATGAATGAGGACCCTGAGATTCAAAAAGACAAGATGACTTGGCCACAGTCACACAGCCAGTAAATGAGTGAGTAGTACATCCCAGGTTCTAATGTATGTTTTTTGGCTTCAAAAACTTTTTTTCCATGTCACAGTTGCCTCAACATTTTTTTAAACCACAGGAACTCATGAAGACAATTCAATTCAGCTTCATTTGATTTAGCAAGTATTTATTACATGCCTACTGCATACCAAGCATTGTATTAGGTGCTAGGGGCCCAAAGACAAAAAAAAAATAAAGCAAACTCTGCCCTCAAAGAGGTTACATCCCACAGAAGTAGAGAATCTTAACTGGAAGAGTTCCTTGACCTAGGTCTGAGGATATATTTCAAGGGATCTGTGAACTTGGATAGTAAGAAAATAAATCTGTTTTCACTTACTTGTAACTAAGATTATCCTCATCAGATATGAAAGTAGGTAGCAAAGCACTACTCTGGGAAGGGATCTTCACTACAGAGTTAAGGGCATCAATGACACAAAAAAAAGCTTCAAAATTCATATCCTAAAATGTTGAAGGTCTTTGATCTGTGTGAAAAGAGTGAAGGCCAACTTTAACAAAATTCCTTAAATTATCTATTGATATCCATCCATCCATCCATCCATCCACCCACCCACCCATCCATCCATCCATCCATCCATTCATCCATCCATCCATCCAATTGTTCATCTATCCATCTGTCTGTCTTGTCTCTGTCTCTATCTATCCATCTATCTGTCTGTCTGTCTATCTATCTATCCATCCATGCATCCATCCATCCATCCATCCATTCATCCAGCCATCCATCCATCCACCCAATTGTTCATCTATCCATCTGTCTGTCTTGTCTGTCTGTCTATCTGTCTGTCTGTCCGCCCGTCTGTCTGTCTGTCTCTCTGTCTGTGTCTATCTATATCATCTATTTGTATTCATTCATCTGTCCATCTGTCTGTTGTCTATTTACCAATGTAATGTTGTTGGGTATAAAAGTGTGGATGTACTTGGAAGACATGAAGGGGACCATAGCATGGTCCTGGTATGTCTAAGGTATATTGTGACAGGTTCATAGATATGCCATGTACTGAAAAAATTTTGGAAAATATTGTCATAGAAGATAAAAGGGAAGGAGTTTGGAAGCAAACGCTACATGTCTTTCATTTTCTACATGTCTTATTCTTTGAGTTTCAAGTCATTCATCATCTCATTTTTTTCTTTTCTATCAAATCTATGAACCCCCCAACCCCCTATTACCACCCACAAACACATGCAATTGAAAATAAAATAGAATAGAAAACAAGACACTTTTCCTTTAACGTAGAATATATTTTCATACACATTAAAATTTTGAGCCATTTTCTCCATATATGTACACATACCTAAGCATTTGTGTGTATATATATATATATACACATATTTACTCATATATACATATATGTGTGTGCATGCACAAGTGGAGGAAGCATTAAATAAGGACATCTGTGGTAGATTTATTTCACTATTCCATGTAAAGGATATGCCCAAATACTCTATTCTCCTAGAAACATTAAAGGGAATTGACAAGGTCTATGACATAAGCCAGGGGTGGGGAACCTGAGGCCTTGGGGCCACATGCAGCATTTAGGTCCTCAAGTGCAACTCTTTGGTTCCCCACCCTTGACATAGACCCTGATGGCAACACTGCTAAAATTCCTGTTAATGTTTCCAGAAGAATAGGACATTTGGGTATATCTTTTATGTGGAATAGTGAAAGAAATCCATCACAGATATCCTTATCTAATGCATCTTCCTGACTTTGAAGCAACTCTGGGTTCTTGCAGATTTTGCCTGAAGAATATAACTTCTGGCAGATGCTACCAGGCTCAAAGTATTGGTAGAAACACAAGATCTGGAGTCAGAAGAGCTGCAAATACTAGCTGTATCACTTACCAGCTGGGCAACCTTTCGCACTCACTTCCTCTTTCAGAGCCTCCATTTTCCTAATCTGTAAAATGAAGGGGCTGAACTAGTCTGATGTCTGAGTCCCCTTCACCTTGGATCTACAAGTTTTTGTGACTTCAGTCATTTCTGACTTAAACTTCCATCTTTCTTAGCTTTAAAGACTTTTGAGTACGGACCAGTGATGATGGACTCTGTGTTTGTTGCTGATCCCCTATCATGTCCACGATCAAAATCAAAATCCTCTGCTTGGTGTTCACAACCTGCCCTTACCTCCATCTTTCCAATAGTATTTTATCCCTTCACATACTCAGAGATTCAGTGACATTGGTCTCCTTGCTGTTCCTCAAACAAGATAATACATCTCCTACCTCCAGACATTTCCCCTGGCTGTCCCCCATGCCTGGAGTGTTCTCCTCCCTCATCTCTGCCCCTCAACTTCTCTGGCTTTCTTGAAGTGTCAGTTAAATCCCACCTTTTATTTTTATTTTTATTTTTATTTTCATTGGAGGGCAATTGGGGTTAAGTGACTTGCCCAAAGTCACACAGCTAGTAAGTGTTAAGTGTCTGAGGCCAGATTTAGACTCAGTTTCTAAATTCTAAATTCCTGACTCCAGGGCCAGTGCTCTACTCACTGCACCACCTACCTGCCCCGAAAGCCCACCTTTTACCAGAAGTCTTTTCTGCCCTCCTTAATTCTCCTACCTTCCCTCTTTCGATTATTTCATGTTTATCCTTCCTATAGCTTGTTTGTGCACAGCATTTTGTGTGTTGCTTTTTTGTTGTATCCCCCAGAGTCTAGTGCAGTGACTAACTTGTCTGAGGACTAGGCACCTAGAAGTTTGCAGAGACTTGTGACAATAACATTGGTTACCAGGTGAGGGCTTCAGGTTTTTGTTTTTTCCTTGTTTTTTTCTTTTCTTTTTTCTTTTTTGGCCCCCCTGGCAATACAGGAAGATATTCTAGGAAGGCATAGACAGTTATGGGGCATCAAGGCAGAGCAATGGATAGTATGCCAGGCCCTCCTGCAGTCAGGAAGACACATCTTCCTGAGGTAAAATCTGGCCTCAGACAGTAGCTGTGTGACTCTGGGTAAGTCACTTAATCGGCCTGGCTCAGTTTCCTCATCTGAAAAATGAGCTCATGAAGGAAATGGTAAATCACTCCAGTATCTTTGCCAAGAAAATCTCAAATGGGATCACAAAGATTTGGATGTGATTGAAAAATGACTAAGCAGGAACAGCATAGATGGATTGTAATCAGCCCAGTTTCCAGATGCATGCTTATCAGGGAAGTCCTGCATTTTTGAAGAAACAATTATAGGAATGGATTAATATAGTGCCATGATAATAGTGACTGTGTCTTATTCTTAAACTTATGAGAAATAAGACATATGTACATTTTTGAACATGATAAATGTGTGGATTGTTTTACTTATTTGTTATAGGATTAGCTTTTTATGGGAGGGATTGGGAAGTTTCGTGGATATTTAAAATGCATTGGGGAGAACTGTAGAAAATTCAGTAGGAACACAGAAAAACAAGTCTACTTTGAGAGTAACATATTGAATTTACCACAGTTTTAAAAAGTAAGTTATAGATAGTGGAAATCCATATTTTTACATACAATTCTCATTGTTCCTTTTTACCTTAGAGAAATATTCTTTTTTCAGTATTCATTAAATTCAGATAAAAAATAAAATTAAAAAACTTCTTGATCTTTGCTTCTTCATTTTTCCTTTGTGTCTCAAGTACAGTGCCTGCAACTTAGCAGGTTATTTTGATTATTATTTTGCCTAGTTTTATGTCCCCTCAGTAGTTTGATTGCTCTAGCAATGAATCTGTGGGTTTATGTAGGTAGCATTATAACGCTTATTACCTTAACATGGTTCAACCTAGAACACTCAATATCTCACCAATTATTTAGGGTTTCTTTGATATCTGTAAACAATGCATTATAGTTGTATTTATGTAAGTCTTAGGTGGTTAATCTCACAGTTATTTTCTCCATTTCATAGTTATTTTAAATGGAATTGCTCTGTTTCTCCTTCTTGTTGTTTATAAAATACAAAAGAAATCAAGCAGTGGATTTGATCACGGACAGTAGACACGGTATTCTGCACCTTGTTTCCCCACATCCCAGGTCTTATAGGAAGAAATCTGCCGTAGCATACTTTAAGAAATGTCTGTATCCAAAATGCCATGTAACTAAAGGGTCAATTTTTTTTTTTAGCCTAGGTGAGGAAATAGTTCAAGGTGGGCCTTGGACTCTGGGCCTTATATTTCCGGTACTGCACATTGATATCAGTATCTGTATTAACCTACCATCTCTCCCCCTCCTTGCACTACCTGAAATTACTTTGTATATTATTTTAAATATTTTGCATGTATACATTTGTTCTTTTTAGTTTAATACAAATTTACTGAGAACAGGAGCAGTTTTCCCATTCATCTTTGTCTCTTGAAAGCATGTATTAAATGCTTACCTAATGCTAGGTACTGTGCTAATGACTGGGGACACAAGAAACTTACATTCTAACAGGGGGAGACAAGACAAATTGGCAAATGGTAGGTTTTCTTCTTGGAAATTATAAGGCTGATTAGTCAATCCATATAGCAATCAATTGGCTTTTCCTTTAAAAAAAAAACAACAGCAGTATCAATTTCTATCTCTTTACCCAAACAAGGGATGGAAAAATGAGAACAGGTGACAGGGGAGGTGGCACGATGATTGGGGTAGAAAGTGGGATGAGATATAAAGCATGGTCTATTACGGGGCTGGCTAGGTAGGGCTGTACTCACCCACTCACCAATCCCAACAGCTTAACCCTGAGCTGGAATTCCAATATGAGGCGATTAACTTCCTTAGGGACTGGGGATGTGTCTGGTCTGGAGGGTACTGTCCCAGGAAATCAGTAGTATATGTAAGGGCATAAATCATGGGCAGTATATGTAGAAATTTTATAAATATGTATTAAATTGAAGTGAATTCCATTTTTGGGAAGTCAGAAGGGGCACCATGTGTCTATACACGAGAAGATGGTTCTGCCCCTGAAGGCTGATGGAGTCTGCAGGAGACTGTGGGGCATCAGTTGATCCCTCTCCCACTTCCATCCTTAAACTTCTCTTGTAAGGCCCTGCTCATGGTTATTATCCTGCTCTAGTTTCTAGCTTCTAATGAGGGACGTAAAAGAGAAGGTAAGGGAGAGGAAGGAAAGAACCAAGTTGTTCCTTTTTTTTTTAAATTTGAGAATTGCATAGTACCTTTCCTTCAAGGATCTCATCCAGTGGTTCTCAACCTTCCTAATGCCAAGACCCTTTAATAGTCATACGTGGGTGTGTCTGCATGTGGGCAGACCTGCCTGGAGACAGAGGAAGTTCCTAAAACCATTGGAAATATGTGTTTTCTGACGGTCTTAGGTGACCCCTGTGACCCCTTTGAAAGGTTCATTTAACCCCAAAGGGGTTGTGACCCACAGGTTGAGAACTGCTGTGGCATATGCCCTTTTGGATATGTGATTTCATTGACATCCCAGGTGAGGAAACTTTCTCCTGCCAATGCAGGCTGACACCTTTTTCCACTTAGAAACTTAGAGATATGCCTAGACCCTAGAACACTGAGACTTTGGTTAATTCACTCAGGGTCATGCAGCCAATGTGTCAGAGGCAGAATTTAAGCATAGCTTCCTGACTTCAAGGTCAACTCTATATTCATTGTGTCATACCACCTCTCATTTAAGATTAATAATAATAATGATGATGATAACTCACATTTATACAGTTATTTAATGTTTGCAAAGTACTTCCTCAAAACAACCTTATGAGTTAAAGAGTAAAAATATTTTTGTCCCCATTTTACCCAAGAGACTAAAGCTTTAAGAAATAGTTCCATTGTTTTTAAGAGTCTATGACAGGATTCAAAAACAAGTCTCCTATGTTCCAAATTTAGTACTTTTTCTAAGTTAGACTGAAGAAAGGATCAATAAATCTCAATCCATTTATTCTCGAGACGATGGAATGGATGCAGTCCAAAATAACCGCTTTGTATATCCTTGCGGCATTATGCAACTTGGGAAAGTTGACCTTTTGTTGCAGTCTCTTACAGTACATCCCTTTAGTTCTACTCCATCTCACTGTTGGTGCTGTTGAGGTGCAGAGAAGTCAAATGAGTTGTTAAACCTCTTCCAGGAAGTCAGTGGACAATTTGAGACCAGATGAGGGTACCTCTTACTAGCTGAATGACCTTGGGTAACCCCTGTAGGTTTCAGTTTTCTCCTTTTTCAAATCTTTAGATTTCTTTCTGATTTTAAATTTGCTAACCCTTTGATTTTTGCCCTGGTAAACTTTAAAGGTTTCAGAAAAATTTGTTTTACTCAGGAATTATTCATTCCCTTAAGTGTCTAAGCACAGCCTCTAAAGCCCATTACATTGTGCTAATCATCCAGAAGCTGGACAGAGGGCCAACAATTCATTAACTTTCTTGAATTATACTACCTGTTTTTTGATTAATTATCATTCTTTGTAGTTAAGTATCATCTTTAATGTGCAAATTTCCAAGCATTTTATAAATATTAAATAGGCTACCCTACACCTTAGAGGGGTTAGTATTATTATCTTCATTTTAGAAATCAGGAAATTGGAAGCATCTGGAAGATCAAAGAGTATGTGTACAGCCACTCCTTAAGGAGGAAAGAAATTGTGTAATATAATAAATATATATTTACAAAGATTAAGAAAATTTAAAAGCTTAGAAATGGACTCGATTTATAGGAAGCATTATTTCTTCTGTTTTGAATCTCTTCCTTCCCCTTTTTGACTATTGAAATATGGTCTACTTTTTAAAGTCCAACGTGAACTGCTTTCTCCAGGCAGCCTTCCATGATCTTCCCACAAAGTATTTGGCTCCTCTCAAAGTCACTTTTCTCCTAATGCTGTATACTATAATTATCTGAATTTATGTTTTATTTTATTGAGATACAAATTCCTGGAGAGCAGGGACCCTGCCATACCTTTGTTTCTTTCCAGCCCTAAGCACAATACTCTACACACAGTACATTCTTATTCAGTGAGTAACAACATAAAGAATTGCTTTTGGAACCAAGAGAGTTTGTGCCCTTTACCTGCTCCTTTTTCTACTAAGGGGCATTTAGCTCTAGCCTCAAGTGTATGAACTGGATTGGCTCCTGTGGATCCTGGTCTCCAGAGAGAGGTCAGTCTCTCTTTATAAGATTCTTTGATACTTTATGCCCTCCATACTGCTCTGAGAAAATCACTTGCACCTGAGATTTGGCTTATGTCTAATGCCTTCCCCAAAAGGGAAGAATACGAAGGTACACAATGTACAGTATAAATCAGGTATGGGCTAGCTATTTATTTCCTTCACACAGAAGCAATGCTTAATGCACAAGATTTATAAGCACACATTGACAAAGACTAAAACAAAAAGCAATAACTTATATTTAGTGTTAAAAGTGTTTGTAGAATATCGTTGGTAAGTAGTACACTGATTACAATTCTGATACCTTGTCGAGTACCATTTGATACTTTCTTTGTACCCATAAAATGTGCTGATGTTTGTGAATTACACTATCAGATTGTGAACTATTCCATAATCAGCCCTCTTGGTTTACATTGTTCCCACAAGTGAACTATTTGGTTACAACTGATGAGCAAGGTGAACAAGATTTAAAACAAATAAATTTTTAAAACCATCATGATCCAGTGAGCACATCTTGCTGACTAATGACCCAACCTGCAACATAATGACAAATGACACTTCCTCCAGGAAACCTTTCTTAATCTCTCCACTGTTTTCCCTATAATTTGCAGAAGAGGATGAACTTTGGTTTTGTCAAAAAAAAACATCATGAATTGTAATATATCTTTCTCTTTGAGAGCTTTGGGTTTGGAGTCAAAAGACTGGGGTTCAAATCCCTGCTCTACTCATTGTGTCATCTTAAGCAAGTCATTTCCTTTTTAGGATTTTAAAGCTTTTAGGTTAGTCGAGTTCCATTTGAGTTCTCAATTTATTTGCCAATGAAATTTACTTAGATCAATCAGATAACAACTAAACACTTTGAACTTTGAGATATTCACACCTTTCTTATAGATTTGAAACAGTTGTCTATCCATAAAGATGAAAACTGTTTCTCAGCTCTATTTCCAAGTGACTTAATATTCTCGCAGGTAATGAAAGATACCATGGGACCTTTGATTCTAGATCATGGGCTCCAATCCTTTCCTGAACAGGAAAATCAAAAGTATTTTCATAAGTCATAGATAGAATCCCAAATTCATAGGACATCACACAGCAAAGGGGTCTTAGAACATAGAAGATTAAAACTGGAAAGAACTTGAAAACATAGAATGTTAAAAGCTAGAAGGGTTCTTAGCATATAGAACACAGAATGTAAAAGCTGAAGTGCATCTTAGAATGTAGAATTCTAGGATGCACAATTTCAGAGCCAAAGGAAACATATAGATCATGCAGATGAAGAAAGACAAGTCCAAGAGTTAAAGAGCTTTGCCTGAGACCTTATAAACATCACTGGAAATAGGATGCAGAGGATCCTGTCTGGAGATGAGAATCTGACTTTGTCTAATAGGAGTAAAGTGGGGCTAAACTTTTATACATATGGGAAGACAGGCCCGCATTTCTGCCTTTGCCTTTGAGCATCCACTTACTTAAAATATTGGCCTTGAGTTTCTTTTTCCATTGAATAACATTAGCTCCCATATTTATAAATTACTTTAAAGTTTTTGAAATATTTTATGTAGTATCTTTTTTTATCCATACTACAATTCCATGAGACAACTATGTCCCCATTTTACAGAGGAGAAAACTGAGCCTCAGAGAGTTTAATTGTTTTTCCCAGGGTCATACAACTAGCAACCACCTGAGGCTGGATTTAAACCCGTATCTTCCAGACTCTGAGTGCCGTGTTTAATCCATTTTGCTAAATTGTCCCTTACTTCCCACTCATTGTTATTTGAACCAGCAAATGACTCCTTGGAAAAAAGGAAGAACCTTGGAATTTTGGTGCCAATTTTGTGGGTCAAGATTTAAGGGGATTGCTACATTATAATGACCCATCTTTGAAGGAAGTCCCAAATGGGTCTGCCTATTATGGAATACTCTACAAGAAAGTTAGAGTATGAGTTCAAAATAACACCATAAATACATGGCAGCAGAAAACTATAAACTCTTACAGGCAATTAAATAATAAGGAAAATCAAATCCTACTTCTCCTTCACACTCCTTCAAACTCTTTTCCATTTTGTCATTGTCCACCTATGATTCTATAACCCAGGAAAATTTGTACTAGTTAATAATTTCACATAATTCCCTTAACCAACAGTCATAACTTCATATTTTCATTGTACCCAGACCTGCCATGGTGTTAACCTGCCTTAACACAAATTATAGCTGCCATTCCAGAAACATACACTTACTTGGAATGAAAGTGATTAACTTTACAGAGGTGCTGAATAACACACTTCTTTAAGTGGGGAAGAGAAGTGGTCTTGAAGAAAGAGCTGTCAATCACTAGTTAATTTATACAGCTTTATATACCGTCATTATTCCAAACAAGCCAAGGCTACCACTGTCCAGTTAAGGTCAAAAGGAAGCATGGCTTTTATCTCTTTAGCCACTTTGGAAACACAGAGGGGACAGGCCTGAATTCACAGAGATCTCATCTTGAAAACAAACGGGATCCTTATAGAACCCCCTCAGTGGGCTGGAGAGTGTTCTCAATCAAAGCTGTAAAAATCTCCAAACAGCAGGACTCCCGCACTGAGACTAGGGCTGACTAATAAAGAGCTGAATGAGGAGAATGACCCCGAACTGGAAGAAGGGGTCCCTGCAGAGCTAAGTGCCTCCATCCTCAACAGTGGCTGTTAGGGCCCTTTTTATTTTGATAACATAAAAAGGTCATGTCTCATTAGTCAATGTCTTACATAAACCCTTTTAAAAATTATTGATAAAGGAAAGTAGAAAAAAGTAAAAGAACCCACAATAGGGAAATCGCTTCACATACCTTCCTGAAACGTGCTGTTGTTGTCATAAGGGCCAAAATGCACCAAGTTTTCTTGTGCTTTCTTTCTTCCGGGAGAAATAAATAAGAACTGACTTCAAATGAGAACTCAGGGGGTTGTTGTTGTTGATTTTACCAAATTGGTACCAGATTACTGTCTAGCTCATGCTATTTCTCAGATCTGCCGCTTAAGAAGACTTAAGATCTGAGATCCAGTGTAGGGTTTGCTTTATATCAAGTGAGGGATGATTAGAGATCAAATTGTTCAAATCTCTCATTTGACAGGTGAGATAGCTGAGGTCCAGGGAAGGGAAGTAAATTTGCCCATGGTCACCCATAGTAAGTAATAGATCTTCTAACTCAAAATACATCTATCTTTCTAGTCCCTAAGTAATTTAGTCCTTCAGTCTTTCCCAATTGTTTCTGAAATTAAAAACTTTAAGAGTATACATTTCCTGTCTTTCAGGGTCACATAGCTGAGAAACACTTGAAGTTGAATGACCTCAGCAGAAATCCCACAGCTAGGAACTTTGCCTTCTAACACCTGTTCCTGGTTACAGACTGGATCTATGACTTTGGAAAAGTCACTTCATCTCAGTTCCTCCATCAGTAAAATGAAGGTGATGATACCTGCCCAGTTGAGATGTTGGCAGGATAAACTCTTTAGTATATCTTAAGGAGAT
>CM053595.1:47616384-47631943 GCA_028646575.1 Pseudocheirus occidentalis | reverse complement strand
GAGGGTTGCTGGAAGCACACACTTATGTAAAGGGACAGAGACAGGATAGAGAATAGAACAAGGAGGGGAATGGGATAGGAAGGAGGGACATATAATCAGTCTCTGACAATATGTCCATTGTGGAGATGTTCTATGTAACTACACATGTACAGCCTGTATTGAATTGCTTGTCTTTCAAGTGGTGGTAGGTGACAAAGGAGGAAGGGAAAGAATCTAGAATTTAAAGTTCTATAATCAAATGTTAAAAAAATTTATATGCACACACACATACATATATATATAATTGTTATTATTATTAACTACATGCAACTGGGAATTAAGATATACAGGCACTGGGGTAGGGAGATCCATGTCACCCTATCGGAAAGTCAGGGGGCAATGGGGGAGGACATAGGAGAGAGCACATTGGGGGAGGGGTTATACAGTGGGATAGGGCTGTTTTGTGGTGGTGGGTGGGGGAAAGATGGGGTGAAAATTTGTAACTCAAAATCTCATGGAAACGAATGGTGTAAACAAGAAAATTAATTAATTAATTTTAAAAAATTCAAGAGATCAGACAAATAAAAGTGCAATTAAGTGCATGGAATCATAATCTACATGAAAGTCAATAATATATAGATACAATATTGAGAATACAAAGCACAATGTTACATGATGAGAACATCCTTTAAGTCAGCTTTTTAAAGTTTCTAAAATTTTATATGTAGTTTAAATCCTATGCATCTAGGTAGTTTCTTATTTTAGTTTTTAATCAATGGGGAAATTAGGGTTCAGAGAAATGACTTGCCCAGAGTCATACACTTAGTGAATTTGACTCTGGGCAGGCAGCTAGGTGGTGCAGGAGATAGAGTTCCAGGCCTGAAGTCAGGAAGACTTATCTTCATGAGTTCAAAACTGGCCTCATACACTTACTAGGTGTGTGACCCTGGGAAAGTCACTTAACCTTGTTTGCCTCAGTTTCCTCATCTGTAAAATGAGCTGGAGAAGGAAGTGGAAAACCACTTGAAGTGTCTTCACAAAGAAAACTCCAAAAGGGTTCAAGAAGAGTTGGGCATTCCTAGAATGGCTGAAGAATAGTTGGAATTCAAATTTGGGTCTTCTGACTCCAAGACTGGAATTTTTCTCAATATAACATGCCTCTTTCTTTACTATCTCCCCCTTAACCCAAGTCTTCTACTTCTTTTTCAAATGGAACCCAGGTCAAAGGAGGCGCTTACAGTTCAATAAGTCTAGTCCAAGGTGAAGGGCAGGGGGTGGGCAATAGGTTAGAGGGTAGGAATAGGTACAATATAGAAGCCTAGAATAGTGAGAATGCTCTGGGTGAGTGGACCAGAACCACTCTTCTTTGTAGTTCCATGCCACTGGGCAGCTGTGGTTATAACTGGATAAAATGTTCAATGCCACCTGCTACTGAAACTATTATATGTTATTATTAGTAGTACTATTACTAATAGTGGTAATAAATATAACAACTCCTATTTTTATAGCACTTAAGGTGTAACTGCATGATATTATTTAAAGTACTGGCTTCAACCCAGATCAGGAAGCCCTGGGTTCGATTCTTGCCTCTGACATTTATTGGCTATGTAACCAAAGGTAAGTCACTTAATTTCTCAGTGACCCAGGCAACCCTTTAATACAATGAGTTGAAGAGAAGGTACTAATCTGTGTGAGTAGAAAAAGTTCTTTCAGTGAACTTCAATGAACTCACAAGTCCAATTTTAAAAAATAAGGCATCATGGTATAGTGGACAAGGCACTGGATTTGGAGTCTAAGAATGTGAATTCAAAGCCAGGTTCTTCTACTTACTATCTGAGTTATCCTGAGCAATGAATATTTTTTTACTGTTATCATTAATAATAATTAGGATGAGGAAGAGGAGGAAAGCAAAAAATGAACAAACCACTCATACCTGTCCACTAATGGTCAAGAAGAAGGTGATTAGGTTGTACAGTGGAGAGATGGTACTGGAGTCAGGAAGGCTGAGCTCAAATCTGGACTCAGACACTTACTAGCTGTGTGACTCTGGGCAAGTCACTTAGATTCTGCCTCAGTTTCCTCTTCTGTAAAATGGGCATAATAACAGTACCTACTTCCCAGGGTTTTTGTGATGATACAATAAGATTTGTAAAGTGTTTTTCACTTTACAGGCTCCATACATGCTCTTCCTTTTTTTCTTCTTCATGTACTTCAATCAGTGACTTACATTTTGTCCTAAAAAATGGATGAGTTTTCTAATTTACAGGCAATAATGATAACCCTAATATTTTATGTTATTTGAAAGAACTAAGGTTTTGCTGTTATAGGACATGGGATCTAATCTTGGTTCTGTTCATTACTATCTATGTGACCTCGGGTAAGTGATTTGACCTCTCCGGGCTTCAAGTTCCTCCCTTGCATAACTAGGGAGTTGGACTAGCTGATCTCTATGACACATTCCTGCTCCAGATCCTATTAAACTACTATGAAAGCAATTTCACACACATTATCTTAATTCATCCTCACAACTACCCCTACGTGAGGTAGACAGGGGAGATATTAACATAATTAGAGTACCTGATTTGAAGTCGAGACACTGGAGTTCAAGGCCCACGCCTAGGACTTGTCTGCTGTATAACTGTGGTCAAATTGCTTAACCCCCTTTGAGCCTCAGTTTCCACATCTATAAAATGGGGCTAATAATACTTTCACTACCTCCCTCAAAGGGGTGTTAGGAACAAAGAGCTCCATAAAAATGAAAGTCCCTAGAAACATGAGATGTGATTATCCTTGTTGGATGGCAGAAGATCAGTGGCCCAGAGCAGTGGAGTGATTTGCCCAGCATCACACACCATAGCTACCAAGTGGTAGAGACAGGATCCAAACCCAGATAGGTTTTCTAACACCTATTCCAGTGTCTTTTCCATTACTTCCTACTGACTACATGATGGTGGGGAGGAAGAGAAGAAGCTTCATCAAGTCAAAGGATTCCAACTAGGTTTCAACTACGAAGGACCCTAAAGAAAGAGATGTAAGTAAGGCACTTCACAGGTCCTTGAGTCTAATCCCACTATTTTAAATGGGAAGAAACCAAGGCCCAGGAATGTAAATGGCTCACTCAAAGTCATCAGGTAGTAAGGGTCATAGGTAAGATGTGAACCCAGGTTCTCCAACTCTGACTCCAGAGGAGTGTTCTTTCTGTTCCACCAAGCCTAGCACCACTGAGGAGAATTGGATGGCCTCTGCTGCCTTCTTCACTTTGTTGGTTATTTGCTGTCTGATACAGCTGACTACCAGATGTCCAAGAAGCTAGATCATACACAGAATGATGGAAGTGTGTTTTTTTCCCCATCATTTCCCCATAAATGTCTCATCTTGCTGGGGAATGCTGCTATTTAAAAGTGAGTTTTCTATAAGAGTCAAAGAAATGAAGCTCACCTTTAACACAACGGTGATCTCTGGGTTCACAAAATTATAAAATTTAGGTTTAGAAGAGACCTTATCTATCATTTAGTTTAATTTCCTAATTTTATAGGTGAAGGAAATGAGGTTTAGAGAGATTAAATGACTTAGAAACGAGGATTTCAAAGTAGAAGGAGAAGATCTGGCCCAATCCTTTGAGATGAAAGTCATCCTTAGAGATGATCTGACCCATTTTACAGAGGAGAGAACTGAGGTTTAGAAAGTGAAAGTGACTTGACCAATATCACACAGCTAGCAAGTCCAGACAGAGCCGAGATTCACACTTGGACCCTGACTCTAAATTTGTGCTCCTTCCACTTCCCTATGTTGACTTCTAAGTCCAATAGATTGCCCAGGACATTCACTGATCTATTTTCCCCAAGGAACTACAGCCTGACAATATGTATGTATGTGTGTAAAGGGACCTTAGAGATAATCTAAGCACCGTTTGTTGGTCTCTCTGAAGGACTGACTCCAGAGGAGATGAAGTTACACCTCATGAGATTTGTAGCTCATTAGTAGTCCTAGTAAAAGGACAAAGAATAAAAGACAAATAAAAGGACAAAAGAATAAAAGCTGATGGTTAACCAACTCTTCTGATTATCTGTAATTTTAAATCATCCTTGTTATTTTTCTTCCTCATTACCCGCAGATAATTTTGTATTGGCTAAAAGTCAGCTTTCTGGATCTCCAAACACTCAGGGCCATCAGCTCCACCAATTAGGCTCATTTTGACAGTTGTTTCTTAAATGAGAAGTCAAGTGAATGGAATTAATCTTCCTGATTTAAGTCCATTAGTGTCTATGAGATACTGTGTGCACATAGTCAAGGGCCACTTAAGTCTCCCCAATCATGCCCATAGGGGTCATAGGATGAATCAGCGTTAATTGTGGAGAAGGTACAGGGTGTGTTTAGAAGCTTGGGGATATTAATGCATTTTTAATTAAAGATGCCTTAATAGGATTCTGTACCACCTATCACGTCACCACAGATAGACTCATTATGTTCAGTTAGTTGCCTATATATTAGTGACTAAGTATAAACTTTGGTGACCTGGAAAATGACTAGATTTCTGTAGGCAAAGAAGAACTGTATTAGCATTTTGGGATTAGATGAGATCCTTTCCTACATAATATCATGGGAAAAATGATGTGAGTTAGAGATAGAAGAACTATATTTGAATCCGGGTTTGGTGAACTCCTAGCTTTGGGATATTGGCCAAGTATTTTCACCTCTCAGGGCATCATTTTTCTCATTTATAAAATGAATGGACTGGATTAGTACAGGGAAATTATCAATGTCTCAGGAGTCAGAAGGACTGGGTTCAAATCTTACCTCTAATATTCAGTACTTCTGTAACTTTGAGCAAGTCACTTAACATCTCTGCTCCCAAATATCCTTATGAGAGGGTCTTTGGTGACCTCTAAAGTCCCTTCAAGTTCTGGGTCTATATATGACTATGTGACTTGTATGATCCTTTCTAGTTCTGTGACCTACCTTCTATTTCTAACAGACACACACACATGTGCATATATACAAGTTCATGCCTTTTAGACCTAAAAAATTTTGTTTGAGGGGACAAACTATGATAACTCACCTTTAAAAAGTGTTTTCCATTTTACAAAGTTCTTTCCTCAAAGTAGTCTCCTAAGTAGAACATAAGCTACCTGAAGGCAAGAAAGGTTCCATTTTTTTCTTTTGTATCCTCCTTGCCTCACATATTACTTTGAATATACCAGGAGTTTAAAAAAAAAGTTTATTGAATTGCATAAAAACCCTGCGAGGTAACTGGTGTGAATATTCTCATCTCTGTTTGATAAATGAAATAATTGAAAGTCAGCGAAGAAAAAAAGAAAGTACTTTCCCAGTGTCATACAGTAAGTGTTAGAGACAGGCCTAGCACCCAGGTCTAATTCCAGGTCTCTATGCCTTATAGCTTCTCTAAAATAATCACTCAATTGTATTTCCTTAAGGAAAATGGTTATTTTGTGCTGGATGTATGATCTATCTACATACTTGTATCATGGTATACCAGAAAAGTTTAAAATCAGAATACCTGAACTTTAACCTACAAAGTAACACGGGACTTTGGGAAAGTCATTTGCCATCTCTGAACCTCAGTTTTCTTTTCCATAAAATTGGTTAGCGTTGGACTAGATGTTATTCAGATCACTCTATAACTCTATATTAGATCAGCATGGACATACATTTTGAGAAAAGGATAATTGCCAGTAAAGGAAACTCAAAAGGCCAGAGCTGATATTATCTATTTATATGCATCCACAAGTTCATTTACTGTTTAAATGAAATTTTAGAGAACTGAGTGAAAATGATTCAAAGACGTTTTCCATAATAGATAAGGATATAACTTACACATGTAAGACATGTATTAATACATCAATATGCCTCAGTTTCCTGTCAGTGGAATTACTGTTTATCACATGGATAATGTGGAATAGTAGGAAAAGTGCCAAATTGGTCAAAGAATATGAACAAGCACATTTCAAAAGAAGAAATGTAAGCTTTCAGCAGCTATATAAGAAAATGTTCCTAATAAAAATTGTAAGAGGATTTTGAATCAAAACAATTCTCAGGTACTGCCTCATGCTTACCATATGGCAAATGCTTCCTTCAAAAATGCTTACTGTTGTCGTAATCTTTGTTGTTCATGATAATGGTGGTGCTGCTGGTGGTGGTGGTGATGGTGGTGATAGTGGTGATGATAATGGTGATGGTGCTGATGATAGTGGTGGTGGTGATGGTGATGGTGGTAATGGTAGTGGTGGTGATGGTGGTAATGATGGTGATGGTGGTGATGATGGTGGTTATGGTGGTGATAGTGGTGATGGTGGTGGTGGTGGTAGTGGTGGTGGTGATCGTGGTGATGATAATGGTGATGGTAGTGATGATGGTGGTGGTGATGGTGATAGTGGTTGTGGCAATGGGGGTGGTGGTAGTGATGTCAAGGATAAAAAAATGGGAAATAATAGTTGTTGGAGGTACTGTGAAATGGTCATACTGATAGACTGTTGTTTGAGTTAAGAAATAGTCCAACCATTTTGAGCAGCAATTTGGAACCATATATATATAAAGTCACTAAAGTGTACATACTCTTTGATTCAATGATATCACTCATAGACACTCCAAGGAGTTTAAAAAAATGAAAGGATGACTATACGTGCAAAAATATTCATTGAATCCCTTTCTGTTGTATTACAGAACTAGAAACAAAGATTTCATTTTTATTTTATAATGACTGAACATCATGGCATATGAAAGTAATATTTTGCCATAAGCAATTATGAAAAGATTCGGAGTAACCTGAGATTGTATGAACTGATACAAAGGGAACTGAACAGAAGAGTCAGCTGACCAATTTATACAATGACCACAATAATGTAAAGGAATGACTTGGGAATGCTGATCAATCTAATGACCAATGATATTTTCAGAAAACTGATAATAAAGTATAGTTCTTACCTCTTGGTAGAGAGATTATGGACTAGAATTATACAATAGAATAAACAATTTTAGACACAATGCATAAATTGTTTTGTTTGTATATACTAATTTTTTGCAAGGGAAGGCATTCATGTGGTGTGGTGTGGTGGTGGTGGTGGTGGTGGTGGTGTGTGTGTGTGTGTGTGTGTGTGTGTGTGACTTTAGCTTCTTCCTCTCTGAAATATGGTAATTGTACTTGATGATCTCTAAGGTCCCAAATAGCCCTAAAATCCCATTATGAAAAAAAAACACCTTATAAACTCTGGATTTGAATGGAGATCATAGGCTCACAGATCTAGATATGCAAGGGACCTCAGAGGACATTGAGTCCAACCCTTGATGTTACAGAGAGGTTAATAAGACTTTAAATAGCCAGGGCATTTAGAAACTAAGGATGTTTTATTGTTATATTTTGTTTTGACATAATAATTACTTAGTAAATAACTTCTGGGCTCATTTGAAAGTCAAGTTTCTAATTTATCCAAAGACAGCATGATGTAATGGAAAAATCACTAGATCTGAAGCCAAAGGACTTGCATTTGAATTGTCCTCTACATGACCATGGGCAAGTTATTTCCACTTTCTGAACAAGAGGAAAATTTTGAACCTCTGTAAAAGAAGGTTCATAAGGGACCTTCCAGTTCTAAAATCTGTTATCATTATGAACAACAAAGGCCAATATGAGTACCCATTTTACTGAAATACTCCAGAAAGAGGAAAGGTGGGCTTGGGCATGGTCAGATAAGAGAGAAAGAAAGGGGAAAAATGATTCAGAGTGTGTTAACTAGATGACTTTTTTTTCAACAACAAAAAGAAAGAAATTAGCAAGAGGGATAAATTGGGGCAGAGTATAGGTAAAGATAATGAGTTCTGTTTTGGAAGCAGTAAGTACAGATGGCTCATACAGTTGGAAAAGTTCAGCAGGGATTCTGTGGGCAAAATAGCACGAGCAGTGGAAAGTCTTGGATTTGAAGTCAGTGGAGTCAGAAGACCTGAGTTCAAGTCCTGGTTCTGATATTTAGAGCTATGAGAAATTGTACAAATGACTTTACTACTCTGGGTCTCAGTTCCTCATCTCTAAAATGAGGGGGTATCCTAGGAAATTTTTCAGATCCCTTTTACCTCTAAATGTAAGATGCTATGATTCTGTGTGGGTCTGGAGTTCAGTAAAGAGATGAGCTTACAGACTAAAGGAAGGATGTAGTACACAATGGATAAATAAGTACAAGGTAATCTTGGTAGGATAAAAGCAGTAACTACTGGGAGGATCAAGAAAGGTTCCAAGAGGGAGGTGGTACTTGGGTCTTTAAGGAAAAGGAATATTCTAGGAAGGGGTAGAAAAGGAAGGTATACAACCAAAGGAGGTTTCCTACTTTGTTTCCTACAAAGCCCTGTGTGAGCAACTCCCGAATAAGGCCTTTGCTGATCCTCCCAGGTGTTAGTATCCTTCCCACACTAGTAATAACACTTATTTATTTTGTATATACTTATTTATAGATACAGTGCCTAGCACATAGTAAGAGCTTAATAAATCCTTATTGACTAACTGACCAACTAACTATGTATTGTTTAACCTGGTGAAATACATACTCCTTGAGGATAGGGATTGTTTCACTTTTGTCCTTGTAAGCACTGGCCTAGTTCAGTGTCTGGTATGTGGTAAATGCACAAGAAAATGCATGTTGATTAGTTAATCAATTGAAATGTTCTGATTGATGGTGAATTAGTGCTGTTTTCTTAGGCTTTATCTCTAATGCACTCTTTAGCTAAATTTGGAGGAAATAGTTCAATCAAATTTAGAAACACCGGGCCCATTGGAAGTCTGTCTAGGCCAGAATGCTGGATTTTACTAACTAATTATCTGCTTACCCCATGGAGTTATTGTAAGGAAAATGCTTTAGAATTCTTAATATTTTAGTAATTTAAGGATATGTAGTTTTATCAATATGGGTATTTATTCTATCATCACAGATAATACCTCTCTTCACCTTAGTAGAAGGTCTTTATGAGTTTCTGCAGATGAAAAAAGACTCATCACTGAGTGGGTAACTTTCTGGTGCTAAACCTTTCCATATTGAGCTAGGCTGGTCCTTGAACAACCAACAAACAGACAGTTTCCTATCCTTTATTTGAAGCTTCTCCAGCTTGGTTGAACCTTCCAAGATGGTGCTGTACCAGCAGAGTGTTGGAGAACTGGGAGTAATCTCTAAAACTACAATGGAGCATGGGAAGAAGACTTCTATAAATGCAAGTAATTGTTATTTTATCGTTGCCTAATTGTACGGGACTCTAAAAGGCAGTCAAAGATTATTACAAAGTGTCTCCTCCTTATACTACTGATTTGACTGATCATGTTCCCGGTGTAAATATCTCCCAACGTTATCTTCAACCACCAACACCTACATCATGATGAATTTCCCTCTGCCTTGTAAAGGTTGCAGGGATGAATCTTCTTCCCATCCACCATACTACTTCCATTAAATGCTTTTGAAGATAGTTTCTTCTTCTCTCCAATAGATTCATAATCTCATCCATGGATGTGTTCCCCCAAGAACTCAGAATGCAATGCATCCATATCTAGCTGTTAGGCGCAGTTGTCATCTACATTATTCCACAAATTCACCATAGAAGAATATTATAACTGTAAATGGATCTTCTATAAATATATGGGTATATAATGCATGGGCATACATGGTACACATGTATATATAATGTATTATGTATACATGTACCATGGCATATGAACATACATAAGCATGTATATACATATGTGTGTACACACATTTGTATTGTGTGCACATAAATGAAATATGCATCCTCTAGTCCTCTGTTTCCTAAAATGTAAAATGAAAAGGTCAAACTTAATGGCCTCTAAGTTTCTTTCCAACCCTAAGTTTAGTACTGTTTGATATGTGCTTTCCTCAGTTTAGGGATTTTCACGTATGGAAACTCCCTCCACCGATTCTGATGAGCCACTTATCTATAACTTTCCTTCTTTGCATGAAGTCATCCACTTCACTAGGATGAAGGAAAGTAGGCAATAGCAGTTTTTCTGGAAGAGATATGAGGGTTTTTACTATACCACAAGTTCAATATAAGTCAGCTACATGATGAGAAAGAAAAAAAAACTGAACTAATGTAGATGCTATAAGAGGGTCACAGCTTTCAGGGAAAAGGAGAATCTCAGCCTCTTGTACTCTTCCCTCCTCCAACCACATCTGCCATATTGTGATCAGTTCTGGGGCCCAATTTACTAAAGTAGTTGCTGAGCAAGAGAAAAGTCCAAAGGAGATCAACCAGGGTAGTAAAGGGCCTTAAGCCCATGCCACATGAGGACTGATTGAAGGAACTTAGAGGGGATGTGACGGCTATGTTCGAGGTAGTCACATGAAAGAGGGATTAAGTTTATCCAGTTTGTTCCCTTAGAACAGAACCGGAAGCAGGGAGCAGAAGTCACAAAATGGTTACTTTAGGCATGATGTCAGGAAAAACTTACCAACAATGAAAAGTATCCCTAAGTTGAAGGGCTTCCTCAGGAGGCAGGGGGCCCTCTCTTATTAGACGTCTTCAGTCAGAAGTTGTATGACTGCTTATCAGGGATATTATAAAGGGGATTCTATTTTGAATGGCAGTTGAATTTGATGACCATTAAGATCCTTTCTAATGCTAAAATTTGTGATTATAATACTTGCCCATGATCACACACCTGGTATGTATCAGAGGCAGGATTGAATATATAGATAAATACAGTGCACATGTATGTATATACACATGCATTTATGCATCCAGGCACATCTATTAGAGAAAGAAAAAGAAAGAGAAAAGAAGAGGGACTGGTCTTTGGTCAAGCTCTTTTTGAAGATCTCCTTAATAATTTTAGTAACATACAACCTACTTGCATCTAGTCTATCTGAGGGAGGATTGGACTAAATGATCTCCAAGCTCCAATTGAGTTCTGATATTCTGTGATTGCATCTCAGGTCATAATAGATATAAAATCATGGTCTTTCTAAAACAAAAATGCAATAGAAATTAAGCTTCCTGAGGGCAGGGACTATTCCATTTTTGTCTTTGTATTCCCAGAGCCTACCTCAGCGCCTAGTGCATAGTAGATGATTATAACAGTTACTTGTAGATTGAGTCAGCCTGGTTTAGTGGGAAGGAAAATAATTTAGAATTTAGCGGAAAGGGTGCTGGATTTGGAGTCAGAAGGCCCACATTCAAATCCTGCTTCTGTTGCTCTGTGAACATAAGCAAACTAATGCCTTTTTGAGCTTTATTTTCTTCTCTAAGAAAAGAAAGTCAACCTTGTCAAAAAAGGGGAAAAGGAGTAGAATGGAGGGAGAGAATTTGAAACAAATTTTTAAAAAAATTATTGTTAAAAATTTTTATGTGTAATTGGGAAATGTTTGATGAAGTAAGTAAATAATTTTAGAAGTGGGATTAGACTAGATGATATTTAAAGTTCTTGCCAGTTCCAAATCTCAATATTTCTCCAATTGAGCACTACTATGCTATATAAATACAGTCTTTACCTCATTTCCTCTAATCCAGTGGTTCTCAACCTTCCTAAGGCCTCGACCCTTTAATACTCGTATGTGGGTATATCTGCATGTGGGCAGACCTGCCTGGAGATAGATAGAGGAGCAGTGTCTCAGTTCCTAAGACCATTGGAAATATGTGTTTTCCAATGATCTTAGGCGACCCCCAAAGGGGTCGTGACCCACAGGTTGAGAACCACTGCTTTATAGACATTGCTTTAGAGGCAGTGTCTATACAGTGTCCTTGCATTGGGTAATAACTGAAGGAACAAAGTATAGGACTAAAGAGAATGTTTCCAAGCCTCAAAATATCCAGTATCATACAATCTCAACTAGAGTCTCTTAGTTTTTCCATGAAATTCCCATTGAGAGCCAACCATTAGCTGGGTGCTACCAATACAGATAGCAGTCTTTAAGTTAGCTCACAAAAACCATTCTAATCTTTAAACCCTTCACATGTACTGGAGAAAACTAGTCTGGTTATAAAGCAATTTCCTGGTCTGGGGCAGGAAAACCAGAAGTAAATGGAAAAGGTAGGGAAAAAAAATCTCAAGGGCAAATAATATTGATATCTTCAGTGACTGAACCCTCTGTGCAAACTCCAACCAGAGTTATTTCAGATGCGACTGGCTCCTCTGCCCACCAGTAGCTGGTGTGTCTTTTCCCTCTCTATACCATGATATAAGTACAAAACCATGAAGATAAATATCCAGGGGCTACTCCAGAGACATTGAGTCTAGACCTTTAATTAAAGGTAGACGATTAACTGAGTGCCTGAGCAAATGCATACATACTGGATTTGTTACCCAAGAAAAGGAGGAGGAAAAAAAAACGGAATTGGTAATTAGGGACAGAGTAAAATCATGTCAGAAAACAAGAAGCAAAATCTCTTCATAGGCGAGTTAGTAACAACAGTGGTTCCACTTAAGCAGCCACCAAATAAGCAAACATTCTTTAAATAAACAGAAATGGAGGAGATTTAGCGACGTTGTTTATTCTCTGGGTCATGGCAGAGGTTAAACAAAAATTTGTTTTAAAACCCCAAAGAATTCAATAGGACATACTTCCTGAATCATTCTGCCAGAAGAGGAGAAAAGACAGAGAGAAATCCTAGCTCTGTTCTTTCCTGGCTGTGTGACCCTGGGCAAGTCAAGTCCCATCTCTAAAGGCAACTTTATAAAATGAGGGAGTTGGGCCTTATAATGCTCAAAATCCCATAAATATAAGACCCTATGAAAAGATTTCTGGACTTGTGACTGACTTGAAATGGAATGATCTTGGAAATTTGATCCTAGTATTTATTAGTGACTCCTGGAACATTAACTGGACCCTTGTTCAGCTTTTCAACATCTCTGACATTTTTCTACTCAATGTCAATTTGACTTGCAAATCGGCAGTGATCCTGAAGATTCAGCTCAGTGTGTAGGAGTCCAAGCTTTTCATTTAGCTTTGAAGAAGGACTTGAAGTATTTTCCCTTCATCTGTAAAAGGGAGAAGTCTTTAAATGCCCTTCTTGGTCTAAATCCTGTCATTTAGTGATTTGTGAATCATACACAAAAATGCACAAATTAATAATATAAATATTGGCAATATAGGAAGCCATTGATTTCTTGTCCCTGACTTCCCACTACCCATAGCCCATATCTCTCATTAAATCAAATGAACATAGTACATTAGGAAGAACATTGAAGCAAGAGTCAGAGGACCCGTATTCAAATCTTACCTGCGACACTGTTAGTATGATGGTGGTGGGTGAATCATTAAACCACCTTCAACTTCCTTTTTCTCATTTGTAAAATCAGGGAATTGTACTCACTGGACTATGAAATCCCTTCTAATTCTCGATGTAAAATCCTATGAAATCAGAATGACAAAGTTGTTTCTACCAAGGTTAGATGTCCATTTGTTAAGATGTCCACTTCCTGCTTTGTTAAAGATCGGACAAAATGCCCCATGAATCTCCTTTTGCCTCAGAGATTCTAGAATTCTTTAGGCCCTGCCTTTACCCTGTTTATCTAAGCAATAAAGAACATTAGACAACTTTAAAGAACATTATATTGAAAACAAGTGAATGTTGAAATGCTATGATCATAATTGCAAAAAAAAAAAAAAAGCAGAGGAGTGAAAAAAATCAGCACAATATCCTTAGGAATCCTTGTTCTCAGAAAGCAGAGGTAAAAAGTGTCAAGTTCCTGATGACAGAAGTTCTAACCCTTTTGTTGAATGCACATTGGCATTTTAAAATTGTTTTCATTCATGCCTCTATGAGTACATGCCTCTGTTATAGAACAATGAATGAAAATTTTCCTAGACTTGGAGCCGAGCAAACTCTATCACTAATTCCCTGCATGGCCTTGAATAAGTCATTTTCTTTACTCAGAGCCTCAGTTTCTTCATTTGCAAAATCAGAGATTTGCATTAGATTGACTCTAAGGTCCCTTTAACCTCTGACGATCTGTGTTCTAAGGTTCCTTGAAGCACTTGACCCTGTGTCTTCTCTGGTGCCTTCTGGGCCTAATGTTCTAGTTTCACAAGTTTCTTCCAGCTCTAACATTCAGAGAAGCTTAGTAGGTCACAGACTTAGTGGGTTATGATCTCATTATTCCAACACAGATTCTCTGCCTTTCAGCCTATTAACAAAAATCCTCTCTATAAAACAACCAACAAACACAAACACTGAAATATACAAAGAACAAGAAAGAGGATTGCATAAAAATCTTCTACAAAAAAACAGTCTCACTGAAATGTCCCATAAATACCATCAGCTCTGCCTGAACTCAGAACTCCATTCAGTTAAAGGGAGATAAATTCATGAATAAATAGTTCTAGTATCAGCAAAGTCTTGGAGGATCAATCAATCAACAAATTTTTATTGAGCACCTAGGCACTGTGCTAGGCACTGGGGTTGCAGGAAACAAGCTACCTCTCTGCATGAGATCTCTACTAGTCCTTAGAATCTCTCACATTTCTGACATCTTTCATCCTGCTGTACTACTCCAGGTCTAAATCCAGCCATTAATCCTGAAGTGAATTACCTATGAGTATTGTGCAACAGTAGGAAAGGAATTATTCTCCTTATGTCATCTCTTATCTATGCTCTCAGGCAGCAGGCAGCAATCAGAGCAGGTTCCCAAAGGAGACACTTCTAATCTCCTATCTGGACTGGTGCCCCCTGGCCCTTATGTGAGTCCCTGCTCTCCTTTCTGTTGAGTATAAAGGGAATCGTGTCATGATGCCATGGAGTTGCAATGACTTGGAGTCAGGAGGTCCAGGCTAGTATCCCAGCTCTGGATTTTGCTTGTTCTATGACAATAGACAAGTAATGACCTTTCTGAGCTTGTTTCCTTGTGTGTAAAATGGAAATAGTAATCCTTATACTACCTACTCAGAGGGTTGTTATGAAAAAAGGGCTCAGTGAAATTGTAAAAATGATAGAAATGGGGGCTCTTGTTTTTATTACTCCAGAAGAGATGGGAGGCCTCCCCATTTAGATAATTTCCTAGTCAGTTGTTTCATTTAATTGATGTGTGTGTGTGTGTGTGTGTGTGTGTGTGTGTTTATAGAGAAGTGGAGGAAGAGAGGCAAAACACAGACACACATTGGGAAATTCAATGGTAGGAATGAACCTATCAGCTTTTCCTCCAGTGATCTGGGACTCGACTTTCTGTACTGTCCTGGAAAGAATGCTGTCCAGAGTCTGAAAAACTGTACTCTGGCCCCAACCCTGCTGTTAGCCATCTGTGCAACCTGGAAAAGACCCTTCCTTATCTCTGAGCTCCTCTGAAAAACAGGCAGTTTGAGTTGTATGATCTCTAAGGCCCCTCCAGCTCCGACATTTCAATGATTTGGCTCAGTCTCACCCATCATCAGAAGATCTGCCTAATCTTTCCCTGCAAGCATGATATCCTAGTTTTCTTGTTAAAATGTAAAAAGGGCTGGGAAGGCAAATGCAATAAATTACTATAAATCATGATCATTTCAGTTTAAACGAATTGATCAGATCCACTGTGATAGGTAACTGAGAGGAACACTTGGTAGGGAAGTAACAGGGCTTATGGATAAGACTCCTGGTCAGA
>CM053595.1:47600507-47615884 GCA_028646575.1 Pseudocheirus occidentalis | reverse complement strand
CACACACACACACACACACACACACACACACACTCCGATATTTCTAATGGCACCTTCACCTTCTACCTTGCATTACAATTATTTTTATACATGATTTTTTTCCCCACCAAGCACCAAGCTCCAGGAGGAAACTATCCTCAGTGATATTTTTTCAACTTCCTCTGATTACCTAAAGGTCACTTTTTGGACAATCCTTTTGGGTCTTGATTTCCTTCAGTTCATTAAACATTTATGAAATCTTTATTTGCAGGCAGTGGGCAAAGCAATGAAATATGAAGCAAGCCCTTGCCCTCAGGGAGTTTACAGTCTAATGGGGATGATAGCCTGTAAATAATTAGGTACATATAAAATATGTCCGTAGTAGATAGGTGACCTTAGAAGAGAAGATAATTAATAGAAGGGATTAAGGAAGACTTCCTGTAGAAGCTAGGTTTTTATTTATTTGTTTGTTTGTTTGTTTACTTATTTATTTAATTTGCTTATTCATTCATTCATTTAATTATTTATCTGTTTATTTATTTATTTAAATAGTATTTTTCCCCAATTACATGTCAAGACAGTTTTTAGCATTCACTTTTACAAGATTTTGAGTGCCAGATTTTTCTGCTTCCCTTCTCTTCCAAAAATGGTAGGCAATATGATATAGGTTTTACATGTGCTATCATGTAAAACATATTTCATATTAGTCACAGTTGTGAAAGAAGAAATAGATCAAAGGAAAAAAAACATGAAAAAGAAAAAAAGTAAATGAAAAAAAATGTTTCCATCTGTATTCAGAGTTCACCAGTTCTTTATCTGGATGTGGATAGCATTTTTCCTTTGTGAATCCTTTGTACTTGTTTTGGATCATTGTGTTGCTGAGAAAAGTTGAGTAATTCATAGTTGATCATCACACAATACCATGTATTGTGATACCGCGTGCAGTGTTTTCCTGGTTCTACTCTTTTCACTTTACATCAATTTGAACATGTTTTTCCAGGTTTCTCTGAAATCTGCCTGTTTGTCATTTCCCATTGCACAATCGTATTCTATCATACCCACATACTACAGTTTGGTTCAGTCATTCTCCAACTGACAGGCATCCCCCAACATCTAATATTCTGTCACCATGAAAAGGGCCACTCTCTTGAAACTATCCTGCAAATAGAGGTCCTTTCTTCTTCTCTGTGATCTCCTTGGAATACAGACCCAGCAGTGGCATTGCTAGATCAAAAGACATGCACAATTTTATAGCTCTTTGGATATAGTTCCAAACTGCCCCACAGAATGGTTGAATCAGCTCACAACTCCACCAACAGTACATTAGTGTCCCAATTTTTCCAAATCTTCTACAGCATTTCTCATCCTCCCTTTTTGTCATGCTAATTAATCTGATAGGTGTGAGGCACCTCAGAGTTGCTCTAATTTGCATTTCTCTAATCAAAAGTGACAATCTGGTCATTCTTAAACATTTTTAATACTCTTTGGTTTTAACACCTCAGGTATATATCCTACCCTACATGAATGAACCCTGAGATGAAGAAAAACAATTAAGTCAAACCCACTGACAAAACAACCCCACCTGACAGCATTTCACAAGTGTCCTTTCCCATATCTTGATAGGAGGGAAGTATGTTTCATCATCTCTTCTATGAACCAATATTAATCAGTGCAATTAATCTGTGACTATGACTCCTTCAACTCTGAGGGTAGGAATTGTCTTTTACCTCTCTTTGTATCCTCAGTGCTTAGCACAGAGCCTGGCACACATAGGCGTGTAATAAATACTGTTGACTAACTAACAATATGGTATGGTGGTAAAAGCACTGAATTTGGGATTAAATGATGTAGGCTCATCTTGACTCTATTTATTACTTGTGTGATCTTGTTTAAGCAACATTTCTGGGTCATAATTTCCTCATCAGCAAAAGCAGAATTGGACTTGATGGTCTCTGAGTACCTTTCTAGCTCTAAAGCTATGATTCTATGGTGACTAATTTATGAGTTCATAATAAACAAGGAAATAGAGGTTCTTCTTGGACCCCTTGAATTGATTAAAGTTCATGAAGGAGCTTGGAAACTCTTTAAAAGTGTACATTGAGAATAAGATTTTAACAAAGGAAAAAAACTGGAGAAGGGATAGGGAGAATGCTACTTGCAGTTGTGACTGGAGGAACTCAGACTGGCCTCAACCTTGCTTCTCTCTAGGTGGTTATGGTCAAAAGAGACCTGACATAGGAACCAGAAGACCTGCAAGGTCTAGTTGAGAGATAGTATGTTTGTAAGAAAAAGACTGCTGGCCTCAGAAGTCCTGGAAGAAACTAGGGTTTGCATATTTCATTAGAGATTTTCTAGCTTTATCACCAGAGGCAAGTCACTTGGACTCTCTGACACTCAGTTTCCTCATCTGTAAAATGGAAATAATAATAGATTCCAGCAGAAGCGCAGATGGGTTTGGAGAGTCAGTGGAATAGAACTTACTTGCTGCCACACAGAACACCCTCAAAGAACACCTACTCTGAGGGTGGGAAAGAGCTGTATGCTCTTACAACCAACCCTGCAGGTGAAGAGGAAACAACTATTACAATCTGCCCAAATAGAATGACTGCTAGTGTAGATATGATCTGTTCTCAGGAATCTTCACCAGCAAGGAAATAGCCTCCTGGTAACAGAAAGATATGTGAACAAATGGCATATAATCTGAGCAACAATGAAGGTGTAGGATCACACATCACAAGACCTCTCTCTTAAAATTTCAATTCATTTGAATTCAAAAACATTTATTAAGCACCTACTGTATACAGAGGCCTGAGCTAGGCTTCAAGGAAGGAAAAGAACATAAGATATTAAATAATACTAACTTCATGGGGCTATTATGGGCATCAAATGATGTAAAGCAATATCCAAGTGCCAATTACTATTACTAAGACAGTATCTTTTACTAAATAGCTATTGACTCTGACCAGTTTACTTTCCCCACTCTTGGCTTCCATTTCTTTATTTCTGAAACAAAACAGTTGGCCTGGGTGACTGTTTATGGTCCTCCCCCCCGCCCCCGCGAAGTTGGGCATTCTATGTTCTAAAGGACTGGTATTTTCTGGCTCTTGGAGTGACCTTTTCCCATGGCCCTCAGTTCAACACTGGTAGCTCCAAAGGCAATGACAGCACAAGCCTCCTGGGGGGAAGACAGTTGAGTATTTGCAGAACTTGTTGAACCTGTCTCTGCTAGAAGGCCCCCAATTACTACCTTCTTGGGGATTTTCTGACCTTTTTCTCTATGACTTCAACATTAGAAGCTAGTCTTGATGCTATCCCAGGAAAGGCTGTCTCTCTGCATGAACCAAGTATGCAGCCACTCATCTGTTGGCATTTGAGGAGTTTGTAAGATGTATTTTCTGTCCTTAATATGCCTCCTCTGATGTTCTCTTGTTTGAACTAATGCCTTGTTGCACTGAGACAGACATCAAAATTTTACCTGGGGGCTGCAGCTCATTAATCCATTAACACTCTTTGAGCATAGATAGTTAAAATCTAAAGGAAACTTAGAGCCAAAAACTAGTTCCATTGGCAAATAGCCCAAATAGAGTTACTTTGGATTTACTCATCTCATATTTATATGGAAACTGAGATCCAGAAAAGGAAAGGATTTACTCAAGGTCACACAACTAAGTAGCAGCAGAACTAATAAGCATAGTACAGTGAGTACTGGACCTGGAGCCAGGAAGATCTGAGTTCACATCCAGCCTCGGACACTTAGAGCTGTGTGACCTTGGGCAAGTCACTTAACTGTTGTCTATCTCAGTTTCCTAATCTGTAATAATAATCATAATTACCTCTGACAGTTGTGAGAATCAAATGAGGTAATATTTGTAAAATTCTTAACACAGTCCCTGGTACATAATAGGTGCTTAATAAATGTTTATTCTGGGGCGGCTAGGTGGTGCAGTGAATAGAGCACTGGCCCTGGAGTCGGGAGGACCTGAGTTCAAATAGCCTCAGACACTTGACACTTATTAGCTGTGTGACTTTGGGCAAGTCACTTAACCCAAACTGCCCTCCAAAAAAAAGAAAAAAATAAATAAATGTTTATTCTCTCCCCTTCCCTTTCTCCTGATTTCATAACTATTGTGATCTACCCCAGAATAATTTCCTGAGATGAGTTACATGGAGAAGGGTAAATTCAAAAAGGTCTGGAGCACAGTATGCTGCCTAGAGAAAGATGTCCGGATACAGCAACACATGCTTGACCATCAAGAAGACAGAAAAGACAGAATTAAAGCACTAGGAACCTGGAAGTGGACAATTTTGTCATAGGGGTGGGGATGGTGTGGTTAAAGACCTAAGGGAGGAAGAGTTACCAAAGATCCCTTTTCCTTAAATTTAAATTTTGATTGAATTTGGCCTTGACCCTGTAACCCTGACCTAAAAAGACTGAGACTAGTGAGAAAAGATTTCATCACACAGGATGATTTCAGAAAAACCTGGAAAGACTTGCATGAACTGATGCAAAGTGAAGTAAGCAGAACTAGGAGAACATTGTATACAGTAACAGCAACATTGTGTGATGAAGAACCGTGAATAACTTAGCTGTTCTCAGTACTACAATGATTTAAGACAATCCCAAAATGCTAATAATGAAGCATTCTATCTGCCTGCAGAGAAAGAATTGATATCATCTGAATACCTATCGTAGCATGCTAATTTTCCGCTTTCTTTCATTCTTTTTTCTTTTGAGTCTTCTTGTACAGAAATGACTAATACAAAAATGTTTTACATGATTATAAATGTATAACCTATATCTCATTGCTTATCATCTCATGGAAGAAGAGGGGAGGGAGGGATGGATAGAATTTGGAAATCAAAACTCAAGTAAAAAATAAACATTAAAATGGTTTTAACACGTAATTGAGGAAAAATAAAAGTATATATCTTAAAAATAAAAAGTCTCATCATTTTGCCAGCCCCTCAAAATGATTAAATAATTATTTGTTCCTGGCATTGAATTATGATCATCAGGGGCTCTGGAATTGAAAAGGAACTTCAGGTAGACTGCTGAATCTAACTTTTATTTTTTAGACAGAGAGAGATTCAAAGAATTTGAATGACTGACCCAAAGTTACACAGCTAAAAAAAAAAATTAAAAAAAAAAACAACCTAGTATTTAAATTCAGGTTATATGGCTCCAAATCCAGTGTTCTTTCCACCAGACTGTATCATTTTATGTATTTTGAGAACATTCCAGGTTATAATGTTTTAAACAAGTTTCCTTTGATTCTTTAAGGCCCAGGGTAGTAGCTAACTAAAGTAATACCATCCTTTTGTTGCTGTCCCAGTCTGAAGAGTATGGTTTTCCAGAATGAGTCTGGTTGTCTGATTTAACCAAACTGACTTCATTTAAAATACTTTTTGAAATCATATTCTCAGGACAATTATCCCTGACTCCAAGGTCAGTCTTTCGTGGTTTTTTTTTTCTGCTTGGACCAGTTAGCTTTGTTCTGATCACCATAACCCTTACCCACTGCTGAACAAGAGATTTACCATTTGTTAGATGGTAGACTGAGTGAGAGAATGTGATTGATCTGTACCTTCAAACCCTCTGCTGGAAACAGGTTGAAACATGTAGGATTATACTCCTCAGAGCCAGAAGGAACCTGGAGTACAAAAAGGCTGAATCGCAACATGGAATGTTTCAGCTAGTAGAGAACTTTGAGATCATGTCACCAAACCCCTTAATTTTACAGAGGTGAAAACTGAGGCCTCTGTTAATGGTGGGTCTACATCATCATAATCACATTTCTAATTTAAAAAATACTTTGGAGTTTGAAAAGTGTTTTATTAATTAATCAACAGCCATTTATTAAGTATCTGTTATGTGTGGTGCACTGTTCTCGGTTCTAGAGATACAAAGTCAAAATGAAACAGTCCCCACCCTGAGGGAACTTACATTCTAAGGAGGAAAACCGTATGCACACATTTAGGTATATACAAAACAGATGACTGGTAAAGTAGGTTCTGGGCAGCTTGGGGCGCCATAGTGCAGAGAGAGCTGGGCCTGAAGTCAGGAGGCTGTGAGTTCAAGTTCAGCCCCTGACACTTACTAGCTGTGTGACCCTGTGAAAGTCACTTAACCCTGTTTGCTTCAGCTTCCTCATCTGTAAAATGAGGTGGAGAAGATGGTGAACCACTCCAGTAATTCTACCAAGAAAACCTCAAATGGGGTCACAAAGAGTTGGACATTATTAATCAACTTTTAAAAAAGTATGTGCTATTGTCCCCATTTTATGAATGAGGAAACTGAGGTTCAGAAAGGTAAAGAGAATGGTGTGAGGTCATGCTGCTGGTAAGTGTGTAAGACAGAAGCTGAATACCAGCTTTTCTCAGTCCTTTCCTTCACCACTCGGCCACCACAGAGCTCCTCTCGGTCTCTCAACCACCAGAGCTCTTTCTCCCTAAGTCACCTCGTATTTTTTTTGCATTTATTCTGTAAATACAAACATATCGCTGTGCAAACATAGCTACATGCTGCTGTCTCCAATATAACTTTTAACACCAGGAGATCAGGAATTGTTTTATCTTTCTTCATGTCCCTAAGCACTTAAAAAATGCCTGGCACATAGTAGGCATTTAGCAAATACTTGTGGGTGGATTTATTCTTAATTACAAGCCAAACACTCCCTCTTACAACGTGAGAACTAAAAGGGAGCTTAGACATTACCTAGTGATCCCCTTTCCTTTTACAAATGAGGAGTCCAGGCCCCAGAGAATCAATAAGCCAGCCAACAAACACCTAGCAAATACCTCTTATGTGCCAGGCACCGTTATAAGCATCAGGGATACAAAGACAGAAAAGGGAAACCATCTCTGCCCCAATGTTGCTTATATTCTATTGGGAGAAAATAATTTGAGAAGTGATTTGCCTCAGGATACACAATTCAGCCACAACTTCAGGGCTCCCACATCAGCATGCTTAGAAACACTCAGCATTCCCAACATTGAATCTACACAACATCGAGTTCTTTGAAAATCATATTTTCAAGCACAAAGTTACACTTGGACTCACCAGATCGCTTTGATTTTTTTTTTTGGAAAGGGAAAGGCAAGGCAATTGGTGTTCAGTGACTTATCCAAGGTCACACAGCTAGTGAGTGTGTCAGGTGTCTGAGGCTAGATTTGAATTCAAGTCCTTCTGACTCCAGGGCTGGTGCTCTATTCACAGAGCCACCTACCTGCCCCAAATCACTTTGATTTTTATATGCAAATACATGTGGGGTACCAAAGACAAGAGTAAGAATTCTTCTAGCATCCAGCCCAATTTAGTCCTGAAATATTCTCTTCTACTGTTTTCCTTTAAAAAGGACTTACAGAATGATAAAAATCACTTTGCTCACCAGGGAAATAGACTGAAGATCAGGAATAAAGGAGGCCAAATGACTCAGGGAATAGGAAAGAAGATGGAGTGCCTTTTGGGGCTGAGCCTCCAGCCTCATTCAGTAGTGATGGTGATTACAATGATTAGAATTCAATGACTTTTTGATGACCTAAGTGGAAATAGTGGATGACCTAATTCTAATTCCCAATGGCTACCTGCCCATTCTCAGGTTAGCACTGGATTGGTACCGGGGAGTAGCAGCAGTCAGCAAAATGAAGCAAGTTGGCTCTCTGAGACACAGGCATAGCTATGGCCCTACCTAACATTAGGCAGGAAAATCTAAAAAGAGATTTCTGCTTTTTCATAGAAACATAGAATGTAAGAGATAACAATCTGAAATCCTAAATTCTACAATCTCTTCTCACTCTTCCAATCCATGTTCTGTGTTCTAAGATACCTTTCAGCTCTAAAATGCTCTCTTCCATGTAGTAAGCCCAGTGTTGTTTTGAGAATAAAATGAATTAAAATTTGTGAAGTGCTTTGTAAACCTTAAAGAACTACATATATATGTGTGTGTGTGTGTGTGTGTGTGTATACATATATATACTATTATGAGTAGTAGTATTAATTATTATTATATCTCTTATACCTTTAACATTCTGTATTCTAAGGTATCTTCCAAATAGTCAATCAACATGCATTTTATTAATTGTCAGACCCTGTGCAAGAGGCTCAGGATACAAATAGAATGAATGGAAAAAATGTCTACTTGCAAGGAGTTCACATTGTACCTTATGATAAAAGCATTTTAAAGTGTAAAAATGTAATAAAGTATTTCTGACATTTTATTCTGCCTCTAATGTTCTGTGTTCTATGTTCTAGGGTTCCTTCCAGCTCTGGACTTTTCCCAGATAATTTTTTTTAATGCCCTAAGCTCCCTTGTCGTTCTTATAAATACGGTTGTAGCTACACTACTGAATCTTCTGTCTTACCTAACTAGCCATCTTAATGAATGCCTTTTGCTCTTCCCTATGTGTCTTTTTCCTTAATTCCTGAGAAAAGTTGTAAGGGCACTGAGCAGGAAGGAATCTCACCCTTCACCCCAAGCTCTCTGCTGGCCACAGGAAGTCTCCAGTAGAATCCAACACAGTTCAAAGCATTTTTCGCCTACCTTTGATTTTTATTGAGTTTATGTGCTGAATGCTTTGTGGTTAATTATACAGTTTTCTGCATGTCTTGTTTTATAATGACTAATATAGAGTGCATGTACAAGCAAAGGGAAGCATATAACTAGATGATGAATATTTAATAATTAGTATTAATTAAGGTAATTATTTTAATAAATGAGATCAGGTTAAATATAGCCATTTCACTCTGAGTTCCAAAAGCTGTGCCAGATATTATAGACAGTGTTTAGTGTGGAATGAAAAGTGGGTGGAGTGAGGGATACAAAAGACAGAAAGAAGAGAGAAGAGAGGAGATGGGATTCTCCTACCTTTCCCTTTTAGGAGTCGCTTAGCACCCTGTTTTTCAACTTTATAATGCATTTACTGTATAATATTGTGAATTATAGTTCTGTGTTGTATTCTATTATATGGATTGAGCCAAATGACCTTTGAGGTTCCTTTTAACTGAAATTTTCTGAGAATTTACTAGAGTGTAAACTCCATGAGCACAGGGATACTGTCTTACCTGAAGTTTCTTAGTGTATTTGGGATCTCATAGGCATGAGTACTCTCTAAAATCATCCACTTTATTATACCAAGCAATTTTGTTAATGTCTTCCCATAAAGCTCTGCCTAACCCTGCAGAGGCCTTTTTCTGTAACTACTCATGTGACATTTGGGTTGTCCATCTGCTCTCCCTGGTGTTCAAGTTATGAACATCTCAACCTCATTTTTCTATAATACTCATTCTCGTAGACATCTTTTAAGCCACTTCTTTCACAAGAACCATTGTTGATAATACTCTTCAACCACTTGACCCATTGCCAATGGACCACCTTTATAGAAGAAGCACCTAATATATTTGATGAAGGAAGAAAGGAAGGAGTGAGGGGAGATGAGAAGAGAGACAAGGAAGAAAAGACAGATCAGTTCACATTCTTTCACTCAGTTAACCAACTAACCAATGATATTGGAAATACCAAAGGAAAAAAGGAGATAAAAATGGTTTGAGAAGAAAAAGGAAATTATCGTGAGACTGTCAAGCACATCCAGTGTGTGTAACAAGAGAAGTGAGAGGAAAAAGCAATGTTAGGGGGCTGATTTTATGTGGGTGGTTTATGTGATGCTCAGTCGTGGAAGGCTCTTCCCATTTCTAGCCATAGCAGTAGCTAAATTTTATGTTAGCTTAAACTAATCCCTGAGGTGTGTTCTCGGCAGGACTGAAGAGGTTCCAAAGCCAAGTGGTTAAGAGGTGTGTGCATATCCAAGGCAATAATTAGACAGGGGCCTGCAACAGAGCTCTACCCTGATTGGCCACTGAAAGAGAGATCCTTAATCCTCTCTCACCTTGAACCTGGCATCTGGTAGAGATGGTGTATTCATGTAGAAACCTGGCCAGTTGTGCCTGAAAAATAAAGTTTGGAGTTCAGAAGAACTTTGTTCTCCACAGAGAACCACAGAAGTTCAATGGAAACCCATTCCCAAAGTTAAGTATTTTAATCTTAAATTGAAGCACTCTTGTCTGATTTCCTAATTCTAATTAATTTCATTGCTTCCTTCTGAAACTTCCCCATGGATTCTCCATTCCTTTGACACAGTGAGGCATCAAACCGAGGCTGTAGGGCAACCAGAAAGAGTGATAGCTAGGGTGTGGCTGAAAGAGTTCTCAACTCACTGATGGAGACCCCATCTGACATCTGCTAGCTGTGTGACCCTGGACAAGGTCATTCACCAATCTGAGCTTCAGTTTTCCCATTTGTGATTTGGAAATGATAGTAACAATTGTACTACCTACCTCATAGGGCAAATGGGAAAAGAAATTTTAAAAAAACTAACAATTCTGTAACACTTTAAAGTTTACAAAGAACTTTATAAACATTATCTCAATGAATAATGAAGTACTACATGTATTATCATTTCAACTTTATAGAGAAAGAAACTGAGGAATAGATAACTGAACTACCTTACCTAGAGCAGTGGTTCTCAACCTTCCTAAGGCCCAACCCTTTAATACTCGTATGTCGGTGTATCTGCATTTGGGTAGACTCACCTGGAGACAGATAGAAGAGCCGTGTCTCTGTTCCTAAGACCATCAGAAATATGTGTTTTCCCTTGGTCTTAGGCAACCTCTGTGAAAGGGTCATTTGACCCCCAAAGGGGTCACCACGCACAGGTTGAGAATTGCTGCCCTCGAGTCACACAGTGAGACTAAGCTAGGATTAGAACCCATGTCTCCCTGATTCCAAGTCTATAGTTCTATCCACTAGATATAGACACTTATAAAAATATAAATTTATTATCCCCTATAAATCCTTCTTTTTTTCCTTTAAGAGAGCGAAGCCTAGAAAGAGAAAGTAATATACTGCAGGTTATATCTAGGGGCCTAACTGGGAGTAGATCCCAGGTCAACTAATTCCTTATTCAGAAATCTGTTTTATAAGCTCTCATTGTGGGAAGAGGATAAGAAAACTCTGCCTCTCACTTAAGAAGGCATTAATAGAGGGTGATTAGGTGCTGCAGTGAATAGAGCACTGGCCCTGGAGTCAGGAGGACCTGAGTTAAAATCCGGCCTCAAATACTTAACACATCCTAGCCGTGGGACTTTGGGAAAGTCATTTAACCCCAAATTATCCAGCCTTCCCCCTCCAAAAGAGCAAAAAATTGTTTAAGGCATTAATGATTCAATTTCACAAATATTTGTAAAATTTCTTATATGTTTTAGGTACTAATGTCTTTTCTGCTCCCCCTGATGCTGGCTTCAATGGAAGGGCTCTATTGCCTACTACCCACAGACTTCTGATTTATTTTTGTGCAGTTTAGGAGTAGAATAAATCACCTACAGTTGTTTCTCATTGTATTTCTTGATCAATATTCAATTTGGTATGAACTTCAAGTTTTGCTGATGTAGACATGATGGACAGCCTGCTTTTGTTCCAAGTAGAGAAACAAATTGAGGGATGGAACATTATTATGTTGTAAGAAATGATGAAGGGGATGATTTCAGAAAAATTTGAAAAGACGTATGAACTGATGCAAAGTGAAGTAAGCTTATTTTTTAAATTTCATTTTCATTTTCAGTTATAAATTCTTGCCTTTCCTTCACCCTTCCCTCATCCATTGAGATGACAAGAAATATGATATCCATTATACGTATGAAGTCATGCAAAATATATTTCAACATCAGCCACATTTTTCAAAAAATGCAACAAAAATAAAGAAAAAAATATACTTCTATTTGCATACTGAATGTCAGTTCTCTTATGTGGAAGTGGACAGCATTTTTCATCGTGGGTCCTTTGAAGTTCTGGTGGATTATTATATTGATCAGAGTCACTAAATCCTTTACAGTTGTTCATCTTTACAATACTGTTTTTACTGTGCTGATTGGTCTCCTGGTTCTGCTCACTTCACTTTGCATCTGTTTATGTAAGTCTTCCCAAGTTTTTCTGAAATCATCCCACTGAACATTTCTTATCGAATAATAGTATTCAGTCACAATGAAATACTACAACTTGCTCAGCCATTCCAAATTGAGTTTTAATTCTTTGATTTTTAGTCCTTTGCCTCCACAAAAAGAGTCACTATAAATATTTTTGTGCATATCAGGGGCCTTCTCCTTTTTATTCAGTGTCCTTGGGATGTAGTTCTGGTAGCAGTATTGCTGAGTAAATCATATAGTCCTTTGAGCATACTTCCAATTTCGTCTCCAAAATGGTTGAACTAATTCACAACAGTATCAAAAGTGCATTAGTCATGCAATTTTTTCCCATGTCACACCTGCTCCAGAATTTGTCATTTTTTGTCATTTTAACCAATCTGATAGGTATAAAGTGGCACCTCAGAGTTATTTGAATGTACATTTCTCCACTTATTAGTGATTTGGAACACTTTTTATATGACTATTGGTAATTTGCAAGTCCTTTCCTTCAAATTGCCAGGTAGCCATCTTAGAAGGCAATATTATGAGCTCTGTTTTGCAATGTTGGTGCCTGTGAGATACCCAGGCAATGACTCCAACAAGAAACAAGTGATGCAGGAATGCATTTGGAAGTCTTCTGCACAGAGCTGATTATTAAACTTATGGAAGTTGAAGAGATTACCAAAGAAAAGAGTGTAGAAGAAAAAAGAATCTAGGACAGAGCCTTGGGAGTCACCTAGCATAAGTGAGCAGGAACAGAATAAGGAATGGAAAATGTGAATGAGAAGGAGCATCCCAGAAAAAGGAGAAAAACCAAGAGGGAAAAGTGTCACAGAGTTCCCAAAGGGAAGAGTTCCTAGAAAGAGGGGATACTGAGCTGTGTCAAATGTTAAAGAAAGGCTAAGTATGATGAAGACTAAGAGAAGTAACAAATGGGTAATTGGTCATTTGGGAGAGAACAAGTTTGGTTGAATGGTGACGTCAGAAATCTTATTAAAAGGGATCAAGAATGAAAAATGAGGAAATGGAAAAAAGATAGACAAAACTATCTTTTAGGGTTGTGAAATGGGGAAAAGACAGGTGCCAACTTGCAGGGATGGTAGATGCGAGTCTATCATGAACACCTTGACTCCCTTTTGATCATAAGATCCTGAGTTGTTCAGTTGTTTCCCTTTTGAAACAAAGGCGCCTTACTTAGGTAACAATATTCTTCTGCTAAGGTGGCTTGACTTCATGTCATGAACTGCCATAGCCCTAAAAACAATGGGAAGAAGTATGATGGGTGTGAGTAGGTTGTAGTATGTGACAAATTAGGGATTACACAGAAGAAGTGATGTAAAGAATGTTATCAGAGAAGGATGGGCTATTCTTGTAGTGAGAACAAGAAATCATCAGTAAATAGTAGAGATATTCTATTTGTATCCAGGCAGAAGAAGAAAGCTCTTGGAATGTCATATAGGCTCCCTCTTATTAAAGGATACAGGGTCACAGATCTAGAGTCTGAAGGGACCTCAATGGTCATTTTGCAGATGAGGATTTGGAGGCTCGGGGACATTAAGTGATTTGCCTAAAGTCACACAAATAGCAAGTTCCAGAAGTGGGATTCGAAAGTATGTCTTCTCACTCCAGAACCAAAGTTCTTTCTAATTTACTATATAAATGAAAATTTCATCGGTATGAATGGGTTGCAAGCTGCTGTATTGATATTGTAAATTCTTTTTTGAATGCTGTCTTTCACATTAGAACACAAGTTTCTTGTGGGCAGGGATTGTTTTTATCTCTTTTTGGTTTGTTGCCTTCCTTTATATCTACAGCTCTTAAAGCAGTGCCTGGAATACAGCAAGCACTTAATAAATGCCTTTTGACTAATAACTGACCAATCAAAAGTCTTGGTGACTACACTGATAGCAAGGTTCAAAACTAGAATTCAAACTCATGTCCTCTACTTGCAAAGTTAATATTCTTTCCTAACTCCAAGTCCACAGCTCTTTTCATTATACAGTCAGTTCTGCTATAACATTCATTTTGAAAATATGAATGTGTTCAACTGTGATTGATATATTAGGAAACAATTTAAGCAGAACTAGAATTTCAAGTTTACTTATGCTCTACTTCATCTGCAAGAAGCAGTGAGAAAACAGAAAACTATATCATGTCATAATAATTCATAAACTGCAACCTTTTTGAAGCCCACTTCTACAAGTTAACTCCAGGTATTTTTCAAGGTAAAGGGACATATTTACTTGCTTATCTCCTGATATAGGAGGAGCTATGGGAAAAGGACTGGTCTATACCCATGCACTTTATTCCCTGCCCCCTCCCCATCAGCTTCTCCTTAACCGTTCAACATATGTGTGTATGTGTGTGTGTATATGTGTATGTATGTACATATGTGTATATATGTATAACTATGCATATATATATATACACATAACTGTGCTATTATTTTTATTAGGTTCTATGTTTTCTATGTGTCACTAATGAAGTTTTTGAGTTTTGTGTCCCTAACTTCATCTTTCCCATAAGCCCTGTGATTTTATTGTGTGATTTTGCAAAGTGTGACAATTTTTTGAAATACACATCTCACCTTATTGCACAATTGACTACACAATGGTTTGTAGTTAGTGGAAGATGTAGGCCCATAATTTAGTTATCTTTGAATCAATGGCCAATTGTATTTATTTACTGTAAGCTCCTCAAGAATCATGTTCTTTGTTTTTGTACTCCAAGCCCTGAGCATGGGCCTGGCATATGGGAAGTGGGGGAAAAGAGGGGCTCATGATATGGAGATCAGTGAATTGAAGAGAGACCTCTGTGATTCAGTGGGCAAAGCATGAGATGGAGAATCAGAAGATGAATTCAGAGCCTGATCTCAGCCCATAAGACAGGGCAAGTCACTTTACTTTTCTTAGGCTCAGTTTTCCAAGCCACAGAAAGAGGCATAGAAAGGGGTTCTGCCAAATGCATTATTTGACATAAATGATTTCTAAGGTCCCCTCAAGTTTGAAATCCTACAATCTTCCCCTTAATTATAGAATTACACTATCCAACAGGGAGAACTAAAAGAGGCCTCAAAGGCCATCCAATCTACTCCAACGCCCTTTTTATCTAGATGAGGAAACATCAGTCCAGGGAGATTAAGTGACTGTGATTTGTCCAAGGTGTTACAAGTAATAAACTTGTAAATAATAATCAAAAATGGCAACTGAATTCATGTTTAAGGCCTCCCTTAAAGGCATTAACAGGATCTCCTCCAGAAACAGTCTACAACTCAGTTATTAGTTTTAGGGCAGCTATTTATTTCCCCTGCTACCAAAGAAATGATTAAAACACAAAAGACTCAACATCACATTCAAATACTTAAAATATTTTTATGTATATATATGTGTATGTGCATATATATGTAAGCAACTGAAGGAAGGAAGGGAGAAAGGAAGGAAGGAAG
>CM053595.1:47561849-47600007 GCA_028646575.1 Pseudocheirus occidentalis | reverse complement strand
AAAGGTTTGCTTTAGATGATCTCTAAGGTCCCTGCAGTCTCTAAGATTCAATGTTCTAAGATTCCTTATAGAACCCGAGCCCTGAATTCTATGTTATAAGCTTTTTTTCTAGTTTAGAAAACCTGTGAACTTTGTTCTCAAGGCCCTCTCAGCATTAATATTCCATATTCTATGATCCTTTGAAGTTCTGACATTATGCTGTATACTATATGGGTCCTTCTAGCCTGAAACTCTGTGTTTTATATTCCAGGAGTCTTCTTAGCTGTATCATTCCGTGCTCTAAGGTCCCTTAATAAGGCATATTGTTTGGTCCCTTCAAAGTTAAATATTCAATGATTTGTGAATACATCCCCTAGAAGATGAGAGAGACTCATGGCATAAGTGGAGCTGCACAACTACGTGACTTACACTTAAACCAGAGTCCTCTGCATGACTTGCAGGGGCTAATCCATTATTTGTGATGCCTCGGTTTCCTCATCTGCATAACGGGGATAATAATAATTACTGTGCCTCATGAAATTCTGCCAGTCTTAGTTAAATAGGCCTAAGACTAGTGGTACTAATATTATTATGGCAACCAACAACAAACAGTGCTAAAACCCCCACAGAAACAAAATGGTGCATTAGATTTGGCCTTTAATTTTTTTTCAACGAGTTCAAGGGTGTGGCAAAGAGTGAGCAGATGGTATCGCAGGATGGGATGGGTCAAAACATCAGTACCTGAAAATAAATGGAGTCACTCAAAAAATGGTCAGTAAGCTCTGTGAGGCGTTTTTTTGTATCAGTCCAAGAAAAAGGAATAAAGAGAATTAGAAGAATTATATACATCTGTAAAACAAGCTGGAGAGAATTGTATTCTCTAAATTAATTAGAGGACCTCCTTCCTACCTCTGTCAACCTCCCTTGGTAACATTACATGGCTTAATACCAGAAGAGGATATGATTTTTATCATGATGTTAAAGAAGATGTATTATCTGCTTTGTGGCTGTATCCTTAGGCCTTTCCATCTGATTTGTTGTTGACACTTTCTATGTTATCTCCTCTTGTTAGAATGTGAACTCCTTGAGAGGAGTATGTAAGAATGGATAGAGTACTGGATTTGGAGTCAGAAGGACAATCCTGCCTCATATACTAACTACGTGACCTAGGGCTAGTCCCTAACCTTTCTCTACCTCAGTTTCATTATCTTTGAAATGGGATATTCTCTCATAGGGTTATTGTGGGGATGGAATAAAATTATATACATATGTGTGTATGTGTGTGCCTTTTTAGCACTTCAAGAGCTATATAAATGCTAGCTATTAATATTATTATCATATTTTTCTATCTTTATCTTTAACATTTAGTACAGGTTTTTTGTACTTAAAAATTGTTTTTTTTCATTGATTCCTTTATTCAGATTGCTCAGGTGTCTTGATATCCTGCAGCTTGATTTTCACTTTTGCAATTGCAAATAACACCTTTTCCACTTCTTCTCCACTCATTCCTTCATCCCCAGAAAGGATTAAACTCTAGAGAAATGGATGCTGGGAGTGGAATCAGAAGGACAGCATTTGAGTCTTGGTCCTGTTTGAATCACTGGACAGGTCACTCTGGGTTTCAATATCTCAAAAAATTAACGTTGGGGTGATGATTATATTATTTCTAGGAACTTTTATAGTTGTAAAATACTGAGATAATTAGTATTATCTTTGATTTTTACAAAAATAATTCATATACTCTTGACACAATGTGAATAGATGACCAAGTTTGGAGTCAGGAAAACTTTGGTTCATATCCTGCCTCTGACACATACTGGCTGTGTAACCCAGGGACACTCAACCTCTCAATACCCCTAGTTAACTGTCTAAAGCTATTAGTTGCAGAAAAGGTACAAATCTTCTTTAGTAGAGAGAATTTCTTCACCAGTAATTACTTACGCCCATGAAATCACTTGTCTAGTCTAAAAATAATAACAGACATAAGTATTTCAAATTTTATCAACCTCATTCTATAGATAAGGAAATTGAGACTCAGAAAGGTTAATAAATCTGCCCAAGCACATTAAAGTCAGTAAATGGCACATTTAGAAATTGATTCCCAGGCCTTTAGGCTCTAAATATAAGAATCTTAGAAACTACTGGACCTTCTAGCTAAAGTAGATGCCTGAACAGAGACACGATGCTTGGATTTCCCATATCCACTCCAACCAATACCTGAAATTCACAATAGACTAAATAATGATCAAGATAAGCAATGAAGAACTAGAGTATATGACCTCTGTCATCCATCCTAGAACTCTGTGCGTGCACTGTGCATGCCCTCCCCCTACCCCACACATAGCCAGTCAGCAACCCATGAGTAATAAGGAAGAAGGATGCCAGCAAAGCCATAAACAGACAAACAAGTCTGTGGTCTTTCAGTTCAACCAGTAAAGGGCCAGAGATACATCTGTCTTGTAGGGATCTCTTTGTAAAGACAAGAGAGAAGTGGAACCATAAGAAAGCTCCAATGTACTTGCGAACCCACATCAGCCTCTGAGAAGAGAGAGGTATATCACCAGTTAGATTGGGATAGAATATTCCCAGAAGTTGAAAGGGCCTAGGATTTCACATCAAGATACCATGGAAGGTCTTGAAAACCAAGTATTCTGAGCCTCAAAGATCCAGGTGGTACTAATTCTGGGAGCTAGACGTCAGCACTGGAACCCAGGATAAAAAAAGGGGTGGGGAACAACCTAACCCAAAAGTGGAGCAGGAGGAGAAGCCTTCCTTTGGTACAAACTCCCAATTCTTTAAGAGCAGCTAGACGATATAGTAGATGGAGTAGTGTACCTGGAGTCAGAAATACCTGAGTTAAAATCTGCCCTCAAACATTTACTCCCTATGCGACTCTAGGCACATAGAGTCTTGGCCTCTGGTTGCCTCAATTTCCCACTTCTCAGAGTTGTTGTGAGAATCAAATAAGTAAATAGCATAAACACTATATAAAGGTTAGGTGTTGTTATCATTATTCTTATTTTTGTTAATACTTCAGAGATGAGGAAAAAGTTTAAAATGAAGACAAGCATAAGAAATATGGAAAATCTAGAGATTTCTTAAAAGAACAAAGCAGGGGCAGCTAGGTGGCACAGTGAGAGTACCAGCCCAGGGGTCAGGAGGACCTGAGTTCAAATTAGACCTGTGACACTTGACACACTTCCTAGCTGTCTGACCTTGGGCAAGTCACTAAAATCAGTTGTCTTGCCTTTCTCCCTCCTCAAAAAAATGAAAAAGAAAAAGGCAACTCCATAACTAAGCAGCAATACAAAGGAAAAAATGGATTTTTCCCAAGGTCTGCTTGAGTACATAGGAGAAATGAAGGAATTTTTAAAAAATGAAATTAAAGTTCTAGAGGAAAGAATCAAAAGGAGAATAAATAGCTTAGAAGAGAAATTGGTAAACTTTAATCAAAAATTGTGTTTCTTGAAAACAAGAATAAACTGAGTAGAAATCAATGAATATGAGACAAGAAATTTTAGAACAAAATAAAAATAGTTTAAAGTAAAAATAAAATGAAGATACTGAAACTAAAAACAACTTACCCAGAAAATTGTTCAATGAGACATAATTTAAGAATAATTAGATTCACTGTAAACCATTACTTTTTTAAAAAGCATACATTTTATTTCAAGGAATTATAAATGAAAATTGCCAGATTTATTAGAACAAAAGAACAAAGTAAATATAAAAAAGAATTCACCAATCATATCCTTAAAAAAAATCCCCAAATGAAAAGTCCCAAGAATATTGTAGCCAAAAGCCAGAACTCCCAGGTCAAAGAAAACAATACTGCAAGCATTCAGAATAAAGGAATTAAATTGCCACAAGACCTGATAGCTTGTACCAAACACCAGAGGAGATCTTGGACTACAATATTCCAAAAGGGAAAAAAAATAATAGGCTTTCAACTAAGAATAACATACCCTGGAAAGCAAAGTATTTAATAATACAGAGGAATAAGATTAATTTTAATAAAATAGAGAACTTTCGAGCATTTCTGTTGGAAAGATCAGAACTGACTAGAACTTTGAGGATCAAATATGAGAATGCAGAGTAACCTAGACAGGTAAATTTATTTGAGCAACTGGAATTTGCTGTATGATGATGTGGTGCTAATGTTTTCTAAAGGGGAGAAGAAACAATGTCCCTTCATAAATCCAATGTCATCAAAATGTATTGGAGGAGTGACAGCTAGGTGGAAAAAGAGATAGAGCACTGGTCCTAGAGTCCAGAGGACTTGAGTTCAAATCTGGCCTCAGGCACTTAGTGACTGACCCTGGGCAAGTCATTTAATCCTGATTACTTTCCCCTCCCCCGCCAAAAAGCAAATTGGGTGATTAAATAGGAAAAACAGAGGTCCTGGTGGAGTTTATTGGTTCTGATATAAGGGTTTTAAGAGTGGAAAAATAAGGGAAGGCTAAAGAACACATTTGTGTAAGAAGGAGGAAGAAGCGGGTAGAACTTGCTATTTCTCATAGTTTGGAGTGTGTAAGAAGAATGGTATACATAAGGACCCCTCCAGCTCTAAATCTTATCATTTGCAAAGGAATATGTACACGTGGAAAAAGGAATAAGGGAATCATTATCAGACAGACCTCAATTCTGAAACGGACAAAGGAGTGTTGAATGCACACATTATCCACACAATTTGGTGTAGAAATGGACCAAATTAAACTCAACTGAGAAAACAGTAAGCAATCAGATATAGGTTACACATATCCAGTCATGTAAAACATTTACATATCAGTCATTTTGTACAAGAAGCCTAAAATAAAAGAAAAAGAATGAAAGAAAGAAAGTGGAAAATAGCATGTTTCCGTCTGTATTCAATCCATATTAGTTCTTTCTCTGGAGGCAGATAGTACGATTTATCTTTAGTCCTTTGGGATGATCTTGGATATTTCTGAGAATAGTTAAGTCATTTATAAATCCTCACTGAACAATATTGCTATTACTGTGTGCAATGTTCTCCTGGTTCTGTTTATTTCACTTTACCTGAGTTCATGTAAGTCTTTCTAAGTTTTCCTCATGTCATCCTGCTAGTCATTTCTTAAAACATAATAATAGCCCATCACAATCATATACCACAGCTTCTTTAGCCATTCCCCAATTTATGGACATCCCCTCAATATCCACTTCTTAGCCACCATAAAAAGAACTGCCACGAATATTTTTGTACAAATAGATTCTTTCCCCCTCTTTTTGGGATATCTTTGGATAGACCTAACAGTGCTAGGTTGCTAGATTAAAGTATATACACATTTTTATAGCCCTTTAGGTATAGTTCCAAATTATTCTCCAGAATGGTTGGACCAGATCAGAGTTCCACCAACAATGCGTTAGTGTTGGGAGTACATTTTATCGAATGATTAACATTGTAAAGAAGGGGCAGCTAGGTGGTGCAGTGAATAGAGCACCGGCCCTGGAGTCAGGAGGATCTGAGTTCAAATGCAGCCCCAGACATAACACAAAAAACTAGTCCTGTGGTCTTGGGCAAGTCACTTAACCCCAATTGTCCTACCTTTCCTCCTCCAAAAAGCAAAAAAAAGAAAAAGAAAAAGAAAAAGAAAAACAACTTTGAAAGATGTAACAACTCTCTGGGGCGGCTAGGTGGTGCAGTGAATAGAGCACCGGCCCTGGAGTCAGGAGTACCTGAGTTCAAATCCGGCCTCAGACACTTAACACACAAAAAAAAAAACTAGCCGTGTGACCTTGGGCAAGTTACTTAACCCCAACTGCCCTGCAAAAAAAAAAAAAAAAAAAAAAAAAAGATGTAACAACTCTCATGAATAAATACATCTCCAGGCTACTCGTGATGAAACGTGTTACCTGCCTCCCAATAGAGATGTGACTGTCTCAATGTGCAGAAAGAGATAGCCCTTAATGCACAGAAGAAAATTAAGAATAAGTTTCAACAGAGGCACAGACAAGCAGGGTAGTTTTGAAAATAATGTATGAAATGTATATGTAGCAAGGCATCTATCTCCCCACAGGTATGGAGGTATCATTGTGTGGCTCAAAGGGAGACAGACTAAATTTCTCTGTTCTCATTTTCTCCCCTCACCCTTCTTCAATGAAGACTTTCATTCTTGCCAGGAGAGGAAGCAGAAGGTTGGGGTCAGATACTTGGCCAGAGAATGAGGGAATTAGGCTAGAATTATAACTATCTGATCCTTAAATATTGTTATCTAGGGCAGTGGTTCTCAACCTTCCTAACGCTGCGACCCTTCAATACATTTCCTCATGTTGTGGTGACCCCCAACCATAAAATTACTTTCATTGCTACTTTATAAGTGTAATTTTTGCTCCTCTTATGAATCATAATGTAAATATCTGATATGCAGGCTGTATTTTCATTGGGCAAATTGAACATAAACCACAGGTTGAGAACCACTTATCTAGGGGATGTAGTTTTCAAGTTTGAGCTAACTTCAGATCACTGTTCATTATTGGGGGAAGCAGGATCTCAAGATACCTATCTGAATTTTGACTCCTTTTCTACCAAATACTCATTCTACAATAACCATGCATAGGGGTCAGCAAAGAAATCCACTCATACAAGTCAATAACAAAACAGAAATCTGAGGAAGTTTGCAGAGGAGAATACATAGCCAAAAATAAAGAGTGAATGGAACTCTCCCATTGGGAAGTAGGAAGCTCAACTCAATCTAGAAATTCCTAGATCTCACCCAAGGGGAAATTCCCCATAGTCTGTAGCAAGCTTGAGTTAGAGACATGATGGGGGCTTCCAGCTCCTCTCAACCTGAAGACAGGTGGGCATTTTCCGTCTCTCTAAAAGCCAAAAGCACTTGAAGTGATTTGATGAAAACTCAACACACATACACATGTTTGTATGTATATACATGTGTGTTTGTATACATATATACATGTATTTATTATATATATGTAAACAAAGTGGAGAATCATGGTTTCATAAACAGTCTTCTTCTGGTGTCCTGTTGTATGTTTGAAAATGCTCTTTTGCTGATGTTCTGGGATGCTTGGGATATAAGTTCAAATTTTTATACATATGCATACACATACATATCTACAATACACACATATACATACACACATGCATAGACACAAACGTGTGTACACATGTATATATGTACACACATATGTGTATGTGTGTGTTATATGTATACATATATGTATATGCATAGAAGCAACCTTGGATTCTCAAACACTATACCAGCAAAACACAAGCACACATTTTACCAAACTGGAAAGGTTTTAAGTGTGGGCCTGATGCTTGGATGTTTTTTAGGAACTAGCAAAGCTAAATTTATAAAGGCACATCACCAGGTTAATTGCACTGTAATGCAAATTTTTTTTCCATAGCAATCCATGATGACTATATATAAACTTTTAGAAAAGATGCAGTCTTTACTGATTGAGAAAGCATTCATTTCAATAAAACTGAAAACATTCAGAAAGTCTTAATCACCTTCTTTTCATAAAGCCCTGGGCTAGGCATATATATAGTCACAAAAATGAAACAGCTCCTCCCTGCCTGCCAGGAATTTACATTCTCTTTGAGAGACAAAATACACAAGCATTATGGAAGAAAAATGGAGCTGGAGAGAATACTAAATGTTTAGGTAAGGGAAGGCTTCATAGGAGACGTGGCATGATCAGTAATCTATTTTTTTTTTAATATAGAGTTTGCAAAATAGAGTCATATGCAATAAAGCTGAAAAGGTAGGTAGAAAACATTGTGGCAGGTTAGGATTTCTATTTTTTCCCATAAGAAATAAGGGAACCTTGAAGATTTTCGAGCAGGGTAGTAACGTGATCAGATTGGTGTCTTAGGTAGATTCTTTTGGCAGTTGGCAGGAGAATGAATTGGAGAGAGGAGGGATCAATTAGGAGATTGAGAATCAACATGGGGAAATGGGTAGAAAGACAACCTAGTAGCCAGGAGGACCTGGGTTCAAGTCTCACTTATGGAACAAAAAGTTACTTGAACTCTCAGTATTCTAAGCAATTCTTAAAGATAGTAAGTGGGAGAAAAGGTGCTGACTGCATTAGTAGAGGAAATTTGATCATCTAAGCATCTCCTATATCAACAAAATCTCAGGTCTACTACTATTTCTACAATAGTGACATAAGATAAAGATATGAATAGGGCTGTGTTAATAAAGAGAAGAGATAGATGGAGAGGTGATACAGTAACAGAAGTGACAAGACATGGTTATCATTCCTCTCCAGGATCATTCCTGACTCTCCAGACTTTATCATTCCAAAGGAGCCTCTTTACTCTGGAAATTCACAATATCCCTGCCCTTCTCACATTAGAAATCCACTTTACCCCTGTAGTCCTATCCTATGACAGGTCATCTCCTCCCAGAACCTTCATTTAAAGCAAAACGCCCAGGCCAGCCTGGGTTTAGTTCTTCTCCACGACTGACTCCTGTCTCTCTAGACTTTGTCCACAAAAGCATGTCCTCCCTCTTCCTTTATCTACTCTCATTAGGATGTATTCCCATTGATTAAGACAAAGCCCTGCCCAGAATGAGTACCTAGTAAATGCTGTTTATTTGATTTGGCAACTATATGTATGTGAGTGAATCAGGAAAAGGTAAAAGTCAAAGATGATGAGAGCCTTACAAACCAAGATAACTGAGAAGATAGCTGTTACTGTTCCTGTTGAGTTATTTTTCAGTCATGTCTGACTCTTTGTAATTCCATTTTCAGATTTCTTGGCAGAGATACTAGACTGGTTTGCCATTTTCTTCTCCAGCTCATTTTACAGATGAGAAAACTGAGACAAACAGGGTTAAGTGACTTGCCCAAGGTCACTCAGCTAGTAAGTATCTGAGGCTAGATTTGAATTCAGGTCTTCCTGACTCTGGACCTGGAGTGCTATCTACCGTGCCACTAGTTGTCCCGAGAGCATGATAATGCCCTAAAAATAAATAGGGAATTTTCAAAGTGTGACAGATAATATAAAGAACTATATTTTGAAAAGCTTACGTTAAAGACACCTCTAAGATAACCAAGAAGAGACATACAATTTGTATTTGAAATTTTGGGCGAGGGACTAGAGTTGATTATAAATGTTTGGGAGTAGGGGGCTGAATCCTTGGGAACCAATGAGATCTCTAAGAAAGCATGTGGGGAGCAGGGAAAGAAGGAGACGGAGATAGACAGAGAGAGAGAGAGAGAGAGAAATGTGTGGGGACAGGAACAGGAGAGCCCAAGACTGAGTAGAAAACAATTTGCTTAATTCCATATAAATAAAATGTAGCTGTTTATTTCGAAAGAAATAAAACTTTTCTTCACATGCACACATTTCTAAATTTTCTAAATACTTATCTAAAAGAGTAATAGATATATACATTATCTTTCTGAGCCTCAGTTTCTTCACTCATAAAATGGGCCAAAGTTTAATGCTATCTAAAGAAAAGAATACAAGAAGGGTAAAGGAACTTAGAAATCATTTCAATCAACCCCTCATTTTACAGTTGAGGAAAATGAAGACTAGCTCAAGCTAATGAACAGCAGAGCTAAGCCTAAAGCCTGTAGTGATTAAGAAACAAGAACTCAGTTCTTAGAATCCAAAGGCCTAACGTTGTATGACTCTAAGAAATTCATTTATTTCTCTGGTCCTCTGTTTCTTAATATGTAAAATGGGAACAATGATTTTTATACTACCTGTCCCACTGACCTCTTATGAGGAAAGTGTTTTATGGACCATAAAGAATAAAATAAATATATTTAGGAAACAAAAATAAAGAATGAAATAAAATATAATAAATAAAAGCATGAAATAAACTATTAAATTTGAGGATTCCTAGCTCCCTTCCAGAGTCTTTGTTGTTGCTGATTTACAATGAGAAAGGAGATATGATGATTTACTCATGTGTTAGAGACATAAAGAAAACAGAATCAGTTCAGGATGCCAAGAGGGTCCATGGCACACAAGAGTAGGTAGATTGATTGTTGGCTTCAGCCAGCTAAGTTTCTCATTTATACATGGAATGTTTTGTATCAGGAAAAATTCAAATAGTGCTAAGAGTCTTATAACTAATGGTAGATATAGGGAGTCTGGATTAGATGGGAGAGATTCAGCCATGGATAGGGTGATATCTTCTCCATAGAGTCCAATCAGTTGTGAACAAATATTTGGCCTTTGGCTTCTCTGCTTCTGTGAGTGCATGAAATCCATCTCCTTGACTCATCTTTCTCCTCTTCTTTAGCTTGTACACCCTCTTCTTTCTGTATTTTCATTGTCACAGGAAGGAGGAACTTTCCAAAATGGCCCCTAACATTCTTCCCACTATTTCATGTCGCCTCCTTAATCTTGTATCACAGTATTTATTTTGTTTTGAAGTCAGGATAATTTTTCTCTTTTTCCTTTTTAAGGAAGCCGTCTCCTTCTGGCATCATTATCATCTCAAAGGGGGATTAATTTGCATGTATTTTTAATAACTTCATTGATGAAATGGAAAGGACATAAAATTTTGATCCAGAGGCCTGGACTTTGTTACTTATTAACCTGTGTGACTTTTGACAAGTTTGTTTCTATTCCTTAGCCTAAGTTTCACATCTGTAAACCATGAGCATTAGACTAGATGGTCCCTTAGAGTCAACCCAGAAATTTGAACCAGTATCACACATACATAGATGAATTAATAAGGGTAATTCAGGAGGAAGAAAGAATTAACCATTGGGGAGATAAAGATCAATGAAGGTTAGAAAGTATAGAAAGTGGTCCCTGAATCTGGGGATTATAAAATACTGGGAATATTTCCATTCCATATATGGAAGACTCTTTGTGGAAAGATATGGAGAGGGAAGATAATGATATTGCTGTCTCCCAGCTCTGAATTCTCCAATTATCTTATCCTAAGTCAACAATGTGGCCTTCTTTCAAGAAGTGGGGCAGTAGGAAGAGTCTAACTGGTTTCTTTATAATCTTTTTCATTCCCTCTCCCAGGTGCCTGTGCTTTTCACAGATGAGATCAAGCTCACCTCCACTTGGTTCCTGAAGTGAATACCAGACCCTAAAAACCTTGATAAAGAAAAAAAAACCTGCTTTCTCTGACCCATTCTGACCTTCAGAACAGAAATCTGCCCTCTGCCCTTGGGGACTTTGCAAAAGGACAGGGAAAATGATGGTAACTGAGTAGGAGAGTAATTTGGATTAGAGTTTACCTTATCACAGATCATTTTTGGAGGAAAAAATAAAACAGCAGCAACTTTCAAGATGGCTAGTTGTCAAATGAGCCCTCCCCTTCCTCCAGCCTTCCTTTCCCCAGAAAGCAAGCTCCCTGATAGCTCAGCTTCCTTGGCACCACAGCTCAGTTCATTATCATATTATCAGCCTCATGAATTGCCTTTTTAGATTATGTGAAAATATACATGCTTGCCTATAATTATCCCAGGCCCTGTTTCTCCCTTTTCAGTTTTCCTCCTCTGTAAACCCGGTCATTACCCTGCGTCACGTCAGCTTCCCCACATGTCAAGATGAAAATGGGCCGTGAAAACGTTGAGTAAGAGTGAGTCACCCGGGCAATTTGAACCAATAAATATCAAAGTCAGCCCAAAGAAGCGAGCAATTCATTTGATACTGCATCTTTCAACAAGCTTCTGGTAGATTTTCCTTGGGGCTGGGACTGGGGCTCCACCCTCAGTGTCTACAGCTTCAGTCCTGCCTCTCGTGATACAAGAGCCAGAGCTGGCCTCCTTAAGATGATGCTTTGTGGCAGGCAGGGAGGCAGACGGGCAGGCAAGCAGGCATTCCTCCTTGGACCAGCCGCACCACTGACTGAACTGCACTGCCCAGCCGTTATCAAAATAGTCAATTCTAAAGCTCTTGGCTTGTCTTACAGCTCACTGCAATTAGCTTTTTTTCCCCCCCTTTTATTATTTTTATGAGTTGATGTGGGCCTCCAGCCAAGGAAAGAAGGGATTGAATCAATATTCCATTTATTATGTCATCATAGGCAAATGAATTATCAAAACAAAAGCACCAATATAAAGCTGCCAATACTAATTATTGGGTAGGATGCCGAGGCACAATAAACAAAGAGTGTTCTGTCGGGGCAGGGTGCTGCTGGAGCCATTCACTTCCTCACTGTGTTTCTGAGCTTGGGAGCCAAAGCTTTCCATCTCACCTGGAGCCACTAGCTTGGGGAGAGGTGGGAAAAGGTTTGGCCAAGTTTCCTCAGGTACCAACTGAAAATCTGACTTAAAATTGGGCCTTTGAGAAAAGGATGGTGATCAGCCAGAATGGGTCCAGTATTTGTTGTTATTATTGTTTATTTTACAATCAGAAAGAAGATACTGGGATGGCTAGGTGGCGCAGTGACTAGAGCACTGGCCCTGGAGTCAGGAGGACCTGAGTTCAAATCCATCCTCAGACACTTAACATGTATTAGCTGTGTGACCTTGGGTCATATGGTGTATCTGCTCACTTAACCCCAATTGCCCCTCCAAAAGGAAAAAAGAAACAAGAAAAAAAAAGAAAGAAAATAAGATGACTTATCCATGTGTTGGAGGCATAAAGAAAACAAAATCAGTCAAGAATGTCAAAGGAGTCCATGGCACACACACAATACTTTTGGTGTTGGGCACTGCAGATAGAGATCATAAGAAGATTCAAGGAAGGCACTGTAGGTGTTTAGGACATACATGAGGTGTGTCTTTGAGGCTTTGGAGGGAAATCAAGTGGAAGGGTGATTAGATTTATTCTGCTTGGTCCCAGCGGCAGAATAAGGACTAGCGGAATAAGAATGGTAGAGAAGTCAGAGTTAGATCAGACGTAAAGAAAAATTTGATAATCAGAGCTGTCCCAAAGTGGAATGCATTTTCTCTGGCAATGCAAAAGCAGCCCATTCTCTGTGCATGGAAGTGATCTTCCAGCGAAGTGATCAAGCAAGTGTTAGGAATGCTATAAAAGTATTTCTTACTCAGTTATGAAGTTGAATGCATGATCTCTGAAGTTCTTCTCAACTCTGAGATTCTATAATCTTTTTTTCCAAGGTGTATGTGTGTGTGTGTCTATGTGCGTGTGCATGTGTGTGTGTGCATACATGCTAGTATTTCTGCAGCAAGTGGGGGGAAGAAAGTGAGGCAAACAGGTACTGCTTGAAGGGTGAGTCGGACAAAATCCTCCTTCCTCTTTTTCTTTTCCTTTTTGTTAATTTAGAAATGCTCCAGAGGCTTATTTAGACTTGACTAATCAAGCAGCTTTTGGACCACTAAAGTACAAGCAGACTTTGTCAGACACTCAAAGCTCTCCACAAGCTGGCTCCCACTATCTCTCCAGCCTTAGTCTCATATTACTACCCTCCACGTACTCTTAACTTCAGCCAAAATGATGATTTGGCCCCCAAGCATCCTGAGTGCTTTCCTGCCTCTGTGCCTTCCTTCTCTTTTTTTTCCCCCCTATGCCTGGAATGTTATCCACCCCTTTCCTCTTCACCTGTTGAAATGCTTACTCCATGCCTTCCTGATCCCTTAAGTCTCTCTAATAAGCTTCATCCCTGGACCTCACATAACACTATATTCTTCTCCGCTTTAATGTAATTATTAGGTAATACTGTGCATTAACACTATCCAGGTTAGCATAGCTTTCACAATACTAGACAGTAAACTCTCTGAGGACAGCAAACTTTTCTTTGCTACTTTGCGTGTCTACCTCTTCACCTCTGTGCAAAGTTGGTGTTTAGCTCTTCGGTGTATCTGTTGTGAACAATTGCCTCTAGAAGGCATGGCTATGTGATATCAGATCATAGTATAATAGGATTAGAGCTAGAAGAGACCTAATGGCTGGTGTAACATTCAGTTCTCACCCTACTTCTATTTTATAGACCAAGAAACTGAGATGAGAGTGAAGAGAGGAGAGGAGAACAGGTAAGAGCAAGGAAGCAAGATCAGATAGAGCCCCCCAAAATGGTTGGACTTCATGAAGTCCTGGAACAAAAGCATTTCCATTGCCTGTTAATTTGTTTGGTTATTTGCTAGTGTGTTAAAGGTTAAGGGTTTGCAGTAGGGTTTTACTCTTTGTTTAAACTCAGGTTTAGTTGATTGATTTTTGACAATTGTCTACATATTTTTTTTAAAAAATATAAATGATGAACAGGGGCAATGACCTCTCCAGAGTTGATTCCTTTGGATTATAGTTTGGAGAAAAATAAAGAGAATTTTCCTGAGAATTCACATGACTTAAATTTATTCAGTTTGATTCTTCCTTCACAGATTATACCAGGAAGATTCATTGGAGAAAGCCGTTGCTTATCTACTCCTGTAATGAAATAAGAGTGGAATTCTTCCATCCTTTTGGAAGCCCACTAAAAAAAATTGGAAAATCAAAATATATTTTCCTGTTTTGATTAATTGTTCTCCATAAAAGAAGATAAGAACTTCCATCTGTATAATGCTTCAAGGGTTACAAAGCACTTTCCTTACAACAAACGTATGAGATAGGGAGTACAAATATCATCCCCATTTGATAGATAGAAAAAAAAGAGTTTCGGAGACATCAAGTGACTTTCCCAGAATCACACAAGTAGTAACTGCTGGAGAGAGGATTTGAGTCTAGCTCTTCTCTCTCCAGAGCATAATGTAGTCAGTGGTGGCGTGTCTTTCCCACCTTCTCTATTCACATTTCTTGGCCTCTAGTAGTCATTTGAGATCTTAGTTGACCACAGACAGTTGTTTGATTGTTTTCCACAAAAGCAGCTAAAGGGAACCAAAGATAAAATGCACCGCTCCAAGCCCCCCGTGCATCCAAAGTGTCCAAAAAAGAAGCAAGGACTATGACAATGTCTTGGCTCACATTTCTATCATTGGTTTGTTTTCACATACCGGTTGTTCATCATCCACATTGAGTCTATAATCCATCCAATTATGCCATATTGAAAACCATGGTCCTCATCAGTCCACGCTGAGGAATGTATATTCAGACTCCTAAAGTATTTCTGGTGTCTCCAGGCTGGATGTACTTCACAAAGCAGGTTGGGAGGGTTCACATGAAGTCAGCTCAGTAGAGCCAGAGGATTTCAGAGCTAGAAGAAACCAAAGTCTTCTAGTCTGTACTCTTAATTCTACAGATGAGAAAACAGACTCATAGAGGGAAAGTGATTTGCCCAAAACCACATAGTAAGTTAATGAGAAGAAGGACTAGAATTCAGATTTCTTCATGCCCGGTCCAATAGTCTTTGCACTATTTATTCCATCATATCCAGGCATAGCGTCATGGGAAATCATGCTCTGTATGAAGAAATGGATGGAATGGAAAAGGATAGTTTTCTGTCCTCTGTTGAGTAACAGTACTAATTCTTGGCTAAAGCTAGTATTTCAAAGACCGTAGATCAATGGTACACAACTGGAACAATTGGCTGTTTTGACTAAACACAATTTGTCTACATGGTCTTATGAATTATAGGGTGCTAGGTATATGAGTTCTCTCATTTACATAGAAGACCCTCCAATTCAGGAATATGAAGGGCTGATTAAGCCTGGTCTGGGAGGCAGGATAGCTGAGAACAGTGGTGTGATTGTTTTACTCAAAAGCTCTTCATCTTCCAGATTCTTCTGGAAAAGGGGGAAACACAGGTTTGCTGCAAGATGTCAGCTACTTCCAGAATCAGAGAATGTCAGAGAAGGATAGACCCATAGGAGTCATCAAGTCCAAATCATACCTAAGCAGGTCTTCTCTACAACTTTGACAAATGATCTTCCAGACTCTGCTTAAAGACCTTGGGTGATGAGGAATTAAGTACCATTCTAGATAGCTTATTCTATTTAAGAAAGCCCTAAATGTTAAGAAATGTTTCCACAGCTTCTACACATTACTCCTTATTTTGTCTTCCAGGGACAGGCAGAACTCATCTAATCCCTCATCCATAAGATACTGGTCATAGCTGACCTAAGTTTTCCTTTGAAACATACCCAGATTCTTTAACTGAACCTTATGGTATCATAAATTTAACACTGAATAGTTTCTAGTACCCTCACCATCCCACATGAAGCAGTGAGATGGTATGATGGTACAATGGACAAGAGCCCTGAGCCTGGAGCCAGGAGGATCTGAGTTCAAATTGGGCTCCAGACACTTACTATTTGGGCGACCCAAGGTAAGTCACTTAACCTTTGTCTGCCTCAGTTTCTGTAATTGTAAAATGATGATGTTGATAGCACCTACCTCCTAGGGCTGGTATAAGAACCTAGTAAAATAATATTTGTAAAATGCTTAGAACAGTGCCTGGCACATAACAGATAATTAATAAATACCCTTCCCAATTGCTATCATCTGCATAATCTTTAACTCATCAACACCCTTCCTAAAACTAGGTGCCCAGGGAGAAAGGGAGGGGAATAAACATCTGGTCCTTTGTACTAAGCTACCTTTAAGGGTTGAGATGAACTATAAATGAGTTTGGGAATGGGTGATTTTTAAAAAATGTTATTTTAGACTCAAACCCAGATATGGAATAAAGACAAGAAACAAAACATAACATAAACTTAACTAATGGAACTTAAATACAAAGTAGAAAGAAAAAAAGCATGCCATATACGTAGTAGAAAATAAAAGAGGATTCAAAATATATATCAACAAATTTTCATTTCAAGAAAGCTTGGATGATAAAAAATACACATTGTATTGAGAGATGCCCATCTTTTCTTTGTTTCCTTGTAATTTCTTTTGTTCTCTGCTGTGTACTTTTTTTTGTTTTTTTTCCTCCTAACCCTCCTCCCCAGAAGGCTACAATTAAGTACAGATATATTTCTCTATAGTTATTGATATACACATAGACATACACATATATGTTAATTTTGTTTTAATCCAAATAAGACTATCTCTCTCACTAGTGAGGACAAGAGCAGGTCATGTTGGATTTGGAATTATCTCAACGTCATTTCCAAAATTTTGAAGGAACTAAAAATTTCCTAAAGAGAATCTTCTAGAGAAATATAAATGGGGAACAGAGTTAAATTCTTCAGTCAGGTTCAATGGCTACATCCCCTTAGCATGACCATATGCATTCCTTTAATGGACACATAATATCCCAGAAGAGGGAGGTAATAGTACAGCTGACCTCTGTCTATGTAAGAATACGTCTATAATATTGAGTAATGGTTCTAGAGTTAGAGGACCTGGGTTAAAAATCTTGGTCCGACCCTTACTACTTAAACGACTTAACCTCCACTCCTAGTCTCAATTTCTTCATTGGTGAAACGAGAGATTGGACAAGATGGCCTCTGAGGTCTCTTCCATCTTTAAATCTTTGAGTCAGGTTTCAGTAAGGGCTGGAAGGAGTAGGAGAGAAAAACATTTAAGATGAAGGGCAGTTCGTTGCCTATGGAACGGGAATCCCAAAGGATACTATGAAAGAGTTGTGTGGAATTAGGTTGAAACTTTTTTTTGGGGGGGGGGGATTAAGAAACATGAGAATGAGGAATTAGCAAAAACAAACGAAAAAGGAAAAGGAAAAAGAAAACAAACAAAAATAAGCTTGCACTATTAGTAAGGAACTAAGACAGGAGCCAAATCCAAATCTTTTTCTCTTGCATGTTCCACGGCCTCCTTGGAATTCTTTCCAATGCCCACACCAGCTGTCTCCCACCTCTCCACCAATGCCTAAGCAACTCAGAACTCATCAGAACTGAACTTTCACATAGCGAGAATATATCTACACACAAAACCAGTTTGGGTCAGAGATGGTGGGAGAAGAGATGAATCCAGTTTACCAACTGAATATTTTGAAAACAACCAGTCACTGTTACTAAATGTTTTCAAAATAATGTGTTATAACTATATGTGTTATAACTAACTACCTCTTTTCCAAATCCCCAGCAGTAATATGGACTAGATTCCCTCTGTCCCCTTTCAAAATCACTTGCTGCATCACTGATTCTATCCTTCATTTTAAGCCCAGTCTCTGTAGAGAAAGAATGTTATTAGCCCACCAGCTCCAGGAACTTGAAATCGTTTTTCCTGGAATGGGGGTGGATTTGTACCAAGCAGTTGACATGCTTTTGGTTGATCCTCTGGTGGCTGAGGGAATGCATTTGGAAGCTATCTTGGTGTGTAAATGTCAATAGTATGTTTCTCTCTGGGTCTCAGTTTCTTCATCTGTGGAATGGAGCAATAATATTTTCCTGATCTTTCCTCAGGGTTCTCATGGGAGGTGAATGAGAGAGATGTTTGTAAATGTGAATCTGAAAGGGAATATTTGTCCCTCTGAACCACAAATCTTGGGATCTCAGTATGTTCTGAAATCTCCATTGGAAGTTTATAATTCGAGTTTTATCATCACTATCATTATGACTACTACCATCACTACCGAAGTTAGCAGATTTTGGCCCTGTGCCAGAGCCTTTTCCTTCAGATTCGGAAAAGACTTTGTACCTTTCTTTGTACTACTTTTGGTTTCTTTTGTTTGCCTCTTTGTATGCCTCTGTGAGTTCTACAGTGCTCACTTATTGCAGGCAACCTCTGCTTTCAACTTACCCAGAATCTTTATCCCACCCTTTTCTGGAAATTCCCTTATCCCATGTTTACACATGCAGGTCCCTCCACTGCCCAGTCTCTATCCATGTCCCAACACGGAACATGGGAAACCAATTAGACATACCTGAGAGAAAACCCAGGCTACCCTCTGAAAACTCATGGCTCCTGGCTGACTTAGTGAACAAGAGCCTAAGGATCCTGTAGCCTCACTAATTAATAATAATAACTTCCACTTAAGTAACCATTTCAGATTTACAAAGAACATTACAAGTATTTTTAGATCCTTTAACAACCAGACCAACTGTGAAGGGAAGCAGAGAGCTGGTGAAATCATGAGCCAACACTGAAGGCAGCCCTTTCAGAGAGTCATCTCTGAGCACCGTCTCTTTCCTTAGTACATCCTGAAGTTCACCACACCAAAGATCTAGGCTGTCTTACTTCCACTTTAGTTCAGCAATTGAGACTCCTTGTGTCTTCCCTGCAGCTGGGACTGAGAAAAGATGAATTGGCTTTGACCAGAATTCTCTTCTCCTGTTCATTTTTTCCCATGTCCCTATCTCTGTGTGTTTCCTTTTAGACCTCGAGACTTCCCCTGTGTGAACTGGAATGGGGGAATGATAAAGAACTTTAAACATTTATGCATATTATGGAACTATCTGTTCCCTTAAAAATAAAGCAAAATAAAACAGAAAACGTATCATATAAGCTGTGTATTAGAGTCACTATGCCTTTGTGGTCATTGGGTCTGAGACAATCATTCCAACTAATCTGTTCTAGGCTCACACTTATAAGGTACAATCCTAAAGAAACATGGACTGTAAATACAGGGGTCAGATCTTTTCTCACGGTCTGTGATTCATTATATTCCCACTTTAGGGATTCCAGGGAAAAATCTCTTAAACAAAACTTATGTTTTGTTCATGTCTAGGGTTTCCCAAAAAAGGATTTCTGGTATATTGCTAGAAAAGTACTCAATGTACAGAGTATATAAGGCATGGGACAGCTATTTAATTCCCCCACCACTAAAGAAATGCTTAAAACACAAAAGATAGAATTCAAACATGAAATAGAAATTCCTGTTTCCTAGTATGTTCTTCTAGAAGGTTGATACTCAAAATATCTAAACATGAAACACATTGTAGGGCTGGAAAACTGGTCTTTCAATTTCTTCTCAACTTTGTATTGTCCAAGTAAATAACTCGAGGTTCATGTGTTCTAGCCAGCTAGGCACACATGGCCTATGCTCCTGGAAGTGGTCATCTCCTCCAAAGAAGGTTATAGTTGAAGAAAGTACCTTTCACAGCTTATCACCTTCCCCTTTTGAGAGCTCCAGACTTCTTAAATCTATGAGGGAGCTGCCAAAGCTAGAAACACCCATCTTGGGATTACTATTGGTCATCTGAGCTTTAAAAGAAATACAAAACTGAAGAGGCAGTCAGAGACATAGCATTTGCCTTGGTCCATAAAACTTGTGCTGTCATTTGTAAGCATCCGCCATGTGTAAGCTTCTAAGGGAGGAGGCTAGGAAGGAATCTTCTCCCACAAGAAGTCCAAGAGCAAACTTTGGAAATCTCAAACCCTGTATACAGAAAATAGGAAGAAGAGAATGAGAGTCAAAGTAGTCTTTCTTGTTAAAGTCTGCTGAGTGGGTAGCTCTTGCTCTTCAGTGGCCGGTCCTCTTCAATGAAGGCCTCTGTCACAGAGATCAAGGAGAGGAGGCATATGGAGATTAACCAGGACAATCTGCTTGAGTATCCTCTTTACCAAGACACCAAAGCATACATCTCACTGGAAGTGACGAGGACACAAACTTAATACTCCATAATAAATGTCCCAACCAGAACACACGTGTCACCCAAACTCTCCAGGGCACAGGCCTGTATTGCACGCATTATCCCCTTTCCAAACTGAAAGCTTCATGCCATAACCACAGTTTTGGTCCCCAGCACTGTTCCATACACACATAGGCACTTACATGTTCTTGGAACTGGATTGAATACCTTTCTCAATGAACACAGTGCTGGTGCTTTGTCTAAACTTTCTGTGTATCTCAGCCCCAAGCACAGAGCCCTAAACTCAGAAGGTAATAGTATTTGTTAAATGAATGAATGAAAGTCCTGTTAGAATCATTCAATGATTCCAAGTTTCTCAATATTATTAAAACACAGAGTGAGATTTCATTGTGGCTAACATACCAAAACAAAACAGCTTAGGATCTGAGGGATATTTATTTGGTGTCAAGGACACGTTGTTTATCTGAAAACTGAAACAGCAGCCTCTTGACTTAAGACATTCATCTCCAGACGAGAATGAGCCTCACACTCTACTCTTATCTTTCGATTTATTGTGAACTTTCTGTCCTACCCAATAATTAGTACTGGCAGCTTTATATTGGTGCTTTTGTTTTCATAATTCATTTACTTTTGATGATATCATAAAGAGAGTATAAATTTCATCCCCCCTCCTCTCTAAGCTTTGGCCCAATGCCGACATCCTCTAATACAAAGGCACTAATTGCACAATCCTCTGGTGCCAGCTGCTTTGAAAATGTCTTTGGCTAATGGACGGAATTAACCTTGTTTAACATACAAATCCTTAGCCTAATTTGCTACTGGAGCCCCGACTCTGTGGCTCCAAGTCTCCTTCCACACAAGGAAGTGACTAGTTTATGATAGTCTTAGCCACACTGGAAAGGTGAGTTAAGTATAATGAAGGGACCACCATTTTAAAAACAGGTATTTTACAGAAGAGGATTTTGAGTTGGAAGAGACCACCTCATCTAAGATCATCTAATGCTTTCATTTTACGAATGAATAAATTGAAATGAATAAAGGCCAAATCTCTTGTGGCAGAGCTGGGATCAAAATGGAAATCTCGTGATTCCATATGCATTGGTAACTAGTTATTTTTATTTTCTTTTTTGCTGACTAACCACCACACTGAATAATCCTTGTGAGACCCCCAGTGACGTAAGCCCTAATTGCTGTAGATAACATCTACCTCTGACTTCTTGGATAATCTTAATAATGGAGAAGAACTATTTCCATGACTCTTTATTCTCTCCATGATAAAGAATAAATGTCTGTCTTGCATTTAAACCCCACACTGTGACTCTCCTTTCTGGTCCTATTTTGTCTGCTAGCTGTTCCTGTATGTACACAGGACACACAAGCCTTTACACAAGTGTCCCACCAGCTTTGTAACAGAGCTCCCTTCACCTCTGTGTGGTAGGATCCCTAGCTTTCTTCCAAGCATAACTCAAGTGGCGCTTCCTACATAAGGTATTTCCTGGCGTCCGTAGTTGTTATCCCTTTTTACCTCTTGTAATTCACTTTGTAGCACTTTGTGTATCCTTATTTGTGTATTTGACCATGTGTTATACATGATGCTCCCTCCTTTTATCCCTCCCACTGAATATCCACTTCTTGAGGACAAAGACCTTTTCCTTTTTGTCTTCATGTCCCCAGCAGCTAGTGCAGTGCTTGACACCTAGTAGGTGTTGTTAGTGTTGAGTTATTTCAGTAGTGTCCTACTCTTTGTGACCCCATTTGGGGTTTTCTTTTTGTTTCCTTTTTTTTTCAGTTTCATGTAAAACCATCCTTTTATTGTACTATGCTATGGAAATGCTTGTTTTATTCCACTAATTAATTTTCTAAAGTATGTTTCAATATGTATTCAGATTCCATCAGTTCTTTCTCTGTGGATAGGTAGCACTTTAAATCAAGATTTCTTTAGAATTTTCTGAGATCATTATATTACTGAGAATAGTTAAGTCATTCACAGTTGGTTATTGTATAATATCGCTGTTACTGTGTACGAGGTTGTCCTGGTTCTTCTAATTTCGCTTTGTATCAATCACTTCATGTAAGTCTTTCCAGGTTTTTCTGAAAGCATTTTCCTCATCTTTTCTTTTTTCCCACTTAATAGTATTTTATTTTTTCCAATTACATGTAAAGATAGCTTTCAACATTCATTTTTATAAGATTTTGAATTCTAATTTTTTTTCTCCCACCTTTCCCTCTCTTTCTCCCTCCCCCCCAACCAAGACAGCAAGCAATCTGATATAGGCTGTAAATGTACAATCATGTTAAACATATTGCCACATTAGTCATATTGTGAAAGAAGAATCAGAACAAAAGGGGAAAACCATGAGAAAGCAAAAAGTAAAAATACTATGCTTCAATCTGCATTCAAACTCCATAGTTCTTTCTCTGGATATGGATAGAATTTTCCATCATGAGTCTTTTGGAATTGTCTTGGTTCACTGTATTGCTGAAAAGAGCTAAGTCTATCATAGTCAATCAGCATACAACATTGCTCTTATTATGTAAAATATTCTTGTTCTGTTCACTTCACTCAACATCATTTCATGTAAGTTTTTCCAACTTTTTCTTAAATCCATCTGGTCATCCTTTCTTCTAACACAATAAGATTCCATTACATTCACATACCACAACTTCTTCAGTCATTTCCTAATTGATGGGAATCCCCTCAATTTCTAATTCTTTGCCACCATGAAAGGAGCTACTATAAGTATTTTTGTACCTGTACCTGTAGATTCTTTTCCCTTTTCCCTTTTTTATGATCTCTTTGGGATACAGACCTGGTAGTGGTACTGCTGGATCAAAGGGTATGCATAGTTTTATAGCCCTTTGGGCATAGTTCCAAATTACTCTCGAGAATGGCAGGATCAGTTCACAACTCCACCAACTAGGCATTAATGTTCCCATTTCCCCACATTTTCTCCAACATATGTATTTTTCCTTTTTTGTCATCAGTATCCACTCCAGTAACCCCACTGCCAGCACAAGCCACTAGCTAGATCTTGATCTTATTGCTAGCCTAATTGAAGCCCCAGCCTGGGGGTGGCCAACTGTGAGACTCTGCTACTGGGGCCTGCCAGCAGACCTCATTTCCATAGCAACCAGAAGCTGAGCATGACACTTGGGGCAGATGAGCAAAAAGATCCCTCCTCCAGGGCAAGCCACCAGAAAGACTCTGTTACCAAAGCAATCTAGTAACCCAGCCCTTGGGCAGGCCAACAGCTAAACTCCATACCCAAGGGAGGTCAAAAGGGATGCTCCACCCCCCCACCCCAGTACAAGCCAGAAGGCTAGCCTATCCTCCAGTAAAAGTAAACAGCTAAACCCTGAATCCCATTGAAGTCCAGGAATAAGGCCCTGATCCTTAGTAGATAAAGCTTGGCTCTCACATAAAAACACTAAGTCACAAAAAAAGGCCAAAAAATAAAATGAGCAAATGACACTCTCCCCTTCCCCAAAAGAAAAACTTTAGAAAGTTCTTATAGTAACAGGAAAGATCAAGGCATAAACTTAGAAGAGGATAGTAGTGTCAAAATGGCTACGTAAGAAAGATGTAATTTGATATCAGGCCCAAAAAATATTCCTAGAAGAGTTTAAAAAGTATCTATAAAAGAAAATTAAACAAGTAGAAGAAAAATTGAGAAAAGAAATGAAAATAATGCAAGAGAATAATGGAAAAAAAAGACTCAATGGTGTAGGAAAAGATACATAAAAATTTACTGAGGAAAATAACTCCTAAAAATAAAACTGGCCAAATAGAAAAGGAAGTACAATAACTCATAAAAGAAAATAATTTCTTAAAAATTATAATTCAGCAAGTAGAACATAATGACTCTATGATGCATCAAGATACAATAAAACAACAAAAAAGTAAAAAAAAAAAGAAGAAAATGTGAAATTTTGCATTAGGAAAACAACTGAGCTAGAAAATAGATCCAGGAGAGGTAATGTAAGAATTATTGGACTAACTAAAGTGGTGATCAAAAAGAAAAAAAAAAAGAGGCCTAGAAAACATCTTTCAAGAAATTATCAAAGAAATTATCAAAAAAAATATCTGATATATTAGAACCAGAGAGTAAAATAGAAATTTAAGTTATCTACTGATCACTGTCTAAAAGAGATCCCTAAATAAAAACTACCAGGAACATCATAGTCAAATCCCAGAGATCACAGATCAAGGAGAAAGTAATGTTAGCAGCCAAAAAGAAATAATTAAAAAATTGTGGAGCTTTAGTCAGGATTATAGAGGATTTGTTAGCTTCCACATTAAAGACCTGGAGGGCTTGGAATATCATATATCAGATAGCAAAGGAGTTAGGATTACAACCAAGAATCACCAACCCAGAAAAACTGAATAATAATCTTTCAGGGGGAAAATGGATATTTAATAAATAGAGACCTTTCAAGAATTTCTAATTAAAAGACCAGAGCCAAATAAAAAAAACTTGACCTGCAAGCACAAGACTCAAGGGAAAGGTAAAAAGTAAAAAAGAAACAAGATAGAGAAAACATTAAAAATTCAAGAAGGTTCAACTTCGTATTTCTATACATCAAGATAATATTTGTAAATCTTAAGGATTATTAGAAAGAGTATACATAGACAGAAGGTGGAGTTATAGGTGACTTTGATGGAATGATACCCCCCACCACCTCCAAGAAAAAAAATAAAATACAGGGATGAGAAAAAAATTGCACTGGAAAAAGGATAGGGGAGATTGAATGGGGTAAATTTTCTCACATAAAAGAGTCATGAAAGAGCTATTAGACAATGGAGGGGAAGGTGACAGGGGTGGCAGGTAAAACTTAAACCTCATTCTCTTCAAAATTGACTCAAAGAAGCAATAACATACACTCTCAGTTGGATATAGAAATCCATCTTAACCTATGAGGAAGTAAAAAGGTACAGGGATAATAGAAGTGGGGGATGAAGGGAGGAATTAATAAAAGGGATGGCAGATTAGAGAAGGCAGTGATCAGAAATAAAACACTTGTGAGGAGGGAAAGAGTGGGGAATAAGAGGAAGGGAAAAACAAGAGAAAAAAATAGCAGAATCCTACAATATGTTGTTTAAAAGAAACACTAGAAGCAGAGAGATACACATAGGGTAAAGGTAAGGGGCTGGAGCAGAATTTATTATGCTTCAGCTAAAGTAAAGAAATCAGAAATTGAAATCATGCTCTTGGACAAAGCAAAGCAAAAATGTATTTAGTTGAAAAAGGAAGGAAACTGTATCTTGTTGAAAGATAACATAGACAATGAAGTCATATCAATACCAAACATACACACCAAATGGCATAGCATCTAAATTTTTGAAAGAGAAGTTGAATGAATTATAGGAGGAAATAGATAATAAAGCTATACCAGGGGCAAGGGGAACCTCAATTTCCCCTTTTCAGAACTAGAAAAACTAACCAAAAAAAAAAGAAACAAGAAAAGAAACTAAGGAAGTAAATAAAATTCTGGAAAAGTTAGATGTGATAGATACCTGGAGAAAATTTAATGAGAATAAAAAAGGATATAACTTTTCCTGTCATATACACCAGCTACACCAAAATTGACCATATATTAGGACATAAAAACCTCACAAACAAATGCAGAAAAGCAGAAATAGTAACCACAAACTTTTTAGATCATAATGCAATAAAAATTACATGCAATAATGGGATAATGGAAAGAGAGATTAAAAATTAACTGGAAATCTGATAATTTAATGATAAAAAAATAATTGAGTCAAAGGACAAATTGTAAAAACAATAAATAATTTCATTAAAGAAAAAGACAACAATGAAACAACAAATCAAAATTTATGGGATTGAGCCAAAGCAGTACTGAGGGGAAAATTTATAACTTCAATTGTTTACATTAATAAAAGAGAAAAAAAGTAGATCAATGAATCAAGCATGCAACTAAAAAAAATTAGAAAAAGAGTGAATTAAAAATTACCAATTATATTTCAAATTGGAAATCCTGAAAATCAAAAGAAAGATTAATAAAAATTCAAAGAAAGAAAACTATTGGACTAATAAATAAAACTAAAATCTGATTTTATGTGAAAAAACAATAAACTAGATATACCATTGGTTAATTTGATTTAAAAAAGGAAAGAACACCAAATTACTAGTATAAAAAATGAAAGGGGGTAATTCATCACCAGTGAAGAGAAAATTAAGACAATTGTTAGGAGATATTTTGTCCAGTTATATGGCAATAAATTTGACAATATAAATTGAATGGATGAATATTGACAAAAATTAAAACTGACAGATTAATAGAAGAAATAAAATAATTAAATAACCCAATCTTACCAAACAAAATTTAATAGGCTTTCAATGAAATTCCTAAGAAAATATCCCCAGAGCCGTATGGATTCATAAGAGTTCAATCAAACATTTAAAGAACAATTAATCCCAATACATCATAAACTGTTTGGATTCCTACCAAATTCCTTTTATGACATATTTTTTCCCATCAAGCTATGAGAGCAGACACTTGTTTTTGCCTTTCTTTGTATAACCACAGCTTAGTACAATATCTTAGTACCACAGTAGGTACTTAAAAAATGCTTGTTGATTTGATTTGGCTTCTAGCTCTAAGTCTGTGATCTGTGACTTCCATCTCCGAACTTCAAATCCTGATTCCTAGCTTTTGTGATGATCATCAAGCAATATGTATTCATAAGAGCATAGTTCTAGACTCTAGATTTTGCTGGGCTGCTAACATGTCCTAAGGCAAGTCTTTCAACCTCTCTGGGCCTTAGTTGCCTCAACGATAAACTGAGGTGATTACATTAGATAATCTATAAGGTACCACTCAGTCTTGTCATTTTGTGATTCTATGACTTCGATAAAATTCACCAGTTAATTTTTTTTTACTCAAACTTATTAATTATTTCTCATACTCTGAAGAGTTCTTGATCAATTACCTGTCAACACCCTAGTGTCTAAACACAAAAAGACTGTGTTGTCTTGATATTTCTGTAAACAAAAATGTGTCCTACAATAGGATCTAGTTTAGCCTTATTCTTTACTGAGAAGAAATTTGTCAATCAGTGACATGTTCCTATACAGGTTTTTTTTTTCTTTTCAAGTCTTTCACATCTATTCTCATCTAATTTCTAAGGTCCCTAAGGGCAGAAATGTCTTAGTCATCTTTTATCCCCCACAATGCTTTGCTTTAGACTATGCCTATAATAGACACTAAGGAAATATTTCCCTAATGGAGTTATCTCATTCTTGAGATGCAACATGCCATACGGGAAAGACTATTGGTCTTTGGTGGAATGTCCTGGGTCCTCCATCTCAGGTCTAATGCTTACTAGTTATGTGGCCCTGGAGATGCCATTTAACTTCTCAAGGTCTCAGTTTTCCCACTTGCAAAATCGTGATGATCATACTTTCATCATATGCTTCATGAGGTTATTAGGTGACAAATGCTTCGTGGGCCATAAAGGACCCAAGAAATTTAAGTTAGTATTATCATGTCACTCATCCTTTTCTAACTTTCTCTTTCATTTTGCTCTGCTTCCTGGAAAGCTCCCTTTCCTCATAGGCTAGCAGCCCAGTCTCCTCAGAATACTCTCACTCATAATATTATGGGAATCCCCAACATCATAGTCGATTCCTGGGAAATCCCTTCCTGGGGCAGAAGTTCCCATAGGCACAATGTTCTCCATGCAATAGCAACAACTGACATTTTTGGGACCCTTTAAGATGTACCAAGTATATTCTACCCAATAACCTTGTGAGTGAGATCATGCAGCAATTTCCACAGTCATTGTACAGATGAGGAAACTGAGGTTGAAATGAGGGAATTGGATGATGAGAGCAATAGTTACTCCCAGTAACGATGTGCAGATAGAGTCCATAGAATCAGAGTGCTTAGAACCAGAAGCCCTTATTGTAAGACATAGATTAGAGCTTGAAGGGAAGTTAGAATATCAAATCAACATCTTTCTTTTACAAATGGGTCAACTGAGCAGCAGTGGAGGGAAACAATTTGCCCAAAGTCATGGACCAAGTTAATGACAGCTAACCGTGGAAAGTACCACAGGATGCTATCGTGGAGAAAGTACTGACCTTGGTGACAGGCAGGAGCTGAGTTCTAATCCTCGCTGTCACTTATTCAGTCTTCTGTGGGACCATGCTGATCTATATTTTATTTTTTTTGTCAAAAAATTACTAAATTCTAGGTTAGACATTGAAAAGAGCCCTGGACCATGTGTCAGAAAACCTGGCTCAACTCTCAGCTCTTTCATTTACCTATGTGACCTTGGGAAAGTCATTTCTCCCCTCTAAATTTCAGTCACCTTCCCTATAAAAAAAGAGAATTTAAGATGAGCTCTAAATCTATGATCCTAGGAACTCAGATCCCTTGAATATGAGTCCCATGAATTTTCCTTTATGGCATATATTTGCCTGGTCCTCTTAAATCAAGTGAATTTACATATGTAAATTACTTAGTAAGCTCTACACAAATCTTATTTAATTACATTTTTTTTAAAAAGCTCAAGCTATTTCCGTTTCATTGCCTCAGTCAAACCCTTCTCCATTATCCTCTCAGAAGAGCTCTTTCCAACCTGCGCTAACTGCTATGCCAACCTAGAAGTGAAGCAATATCTTTGTCTTGGAAAGGAAAACAAACCTCCATGCACAGATTTATATGCATTAAAGTAGTCTCTCAGAAGGAGCCGCTCCCTGTTTTTACCCCATACATATAGGAAGGCAATTAGAATGGGAGTGGAAGGCCAAGTTCAGGGACTTGTCAGAGTATTCAAGAAAGTCCTGTAAGTGATTCTGAAATGAAATTGCTTTTATCCAGGGGCCAAGTTTTGGGCCAGAAGCCAAATATTTCAAGGGCTTCCGAGCCCTGAAAGGGCACGCCCGCCATTACCATAAGCTCCTTAAGTCTCTTCCCCACCAACCTTTTGAACAATACTTTTTAATGTGCTTCTTCCTGAATTGTGTCTAGGAAGGACTGATTTATGTTGTCTCTGTAGAATGAGGCTCAAACAAAGAGCAAATGGGTACATACCAACGTCGTTCAATCTCCCACCTTTCAGAGAGCCCTGAAAGTTTCAGAGTAGAGCCCAGGCAGGATGATCCATGTTGTACTGGACAGAGTACTGAATCTGGAGACCTGAGTCCCACCCTGCCTCTTACCAGCCCTGTGGCAAAGTTACCCGTCTTTTCTAGGTCTCAGTTTCTTCCTCTGTGAAATGAGAGGGCTCTTCTAAATGATGTCTAAGAACCTCTTCAGTTGCAGTTCTAGAATGCTATATCTCTATGAGAAAATGAATCCTGAATCCATTTCAGTTCATCAACACATATTACTAATCTGAGTGCAATGCCTCTTGCTTCCTACTGGACCAACTGATGAAGCTAATGACATAGTCATAATTGGGAGTGTATTGGAGAGTCAACTGATAAATAATCAGTGTGAACACTTATGTCTCAGAAACTGGCAAAGGCCACAAGCAAATGAAGGCTTGATTTAGTTTTGTGGTTGTTGTTGTTGATTGTGTAAACTTAAGAAAGTATTAATAACGCAGATTAAACTTTAAAAAGTGAGTTAATGTATTTTTTTAAAGTCAATTGTTAAACATAAACCAGAAGCCCTCTGTGCATAACTACATGTCATGTAATTTAGGACTGGAATAAAACTTGGAAATAATTTAGTACAAACCCTTCTTTCTATAGATTAGTTATTAATGAAAGAGTATTTATTGTTTCCTATCTTTCAAGCCTTGAGGATACACAAAAAGGAAAGAGATTCCTGTTCCTAAAGGAGCTTATATTCTAAAGTGGATGGGGGCCTAGAGTAATTACCTAATGTTCCTTTTCTAGAAATAATACCAGTATGATTACTATTTCCAGAAGAAAAAGTGGAGGCATTTGGGTTAAGTAAAGGTATATACAATGTTAGTAGAAGTGTATACAGTGTTGGCAATTACTGATCAAAGTGGAGGACTGGAAGCAAGGTGTGGTTCTCTGGGAGAATACTAGGGGGAATTCTTCCTCATCAGGATAACACAGCTCTGAGACAAAAGTTCTACAGTCAAATGATTCAGCATATCCACAGAAAATCCTTCTTTACAGGTCAAGGTTCATCAGATTTAGCAACAACAACAGCAACAGCAATAGAAGGCTACCTTGAAAGGTTGATGTCTGGGAGAAGCCCAGTAGAGTCTGATATAGTGGGTACACATCAACCAGAATATTTAGGTAAACTATCTGAGGCCCACAAAAGGAAATCTCTTACATCAGGTCACACAAGGTAGTAAATATGACAACCAGGCTTCAAACCCGGGTCTTTTGGCTCCAAATCTAGTGTTTGCTTATCTTTTTAAACTGTTCCCATATCTTATCAGAAATTTACTGGTTATTAGTCTTACTCTCCTTGGCTAGATTTTCTTAGGGAAAGGATAAAAGACTGGGTGAGGTAGGTGGAATTCTGTGAGATTCACTGACAGAAGATTCAGAGTAGGGGTGAGAATTCAGCAATTGGGAAAGCCAGTGTTCTTTCCCAAAAGGCCCCCACTGCTTCTCGTATGATGTAGTTTTGCTTGTGGAACAGTACCATCCAGTGTGCCAACCTGGAAGAGGTAGGCTACTCCCAGAAGTGTGAATCAAGCCAATGCAAATTCTGAGGGCTAGATAGAACTGCTGTCTGTCTGAAGGTATTTGGAAATGATTTTGCAAGATTCCTAGAACTGTTTCTGAAGTAGCCTATAATTGCAAAGGAAACTTGAACGTTAAAATGGTGCATCTGGGGATGCCAGGTTGTAGGAATTTTATCAGTTAGGAAAACAAAAGACCCAAGGAGTTTTTGGAGTGGAGGGTAGGTTAATTAGGCACAAAGCATGCTTTGTCCCTGTGTATTCTTACCTTACCACCCATCAATATATAGACTACAGAGAGAGCCATTGCAATCTCCAAGAGAAAACCAGGGTAGGGCTAAACAATCAAGGGAGGGTTTTAGAAGAAAAGCTAGGAACAGGTACACTAACAGGAATTTAGGTAATTTGGTAGTATGAGACCCAGGTCTAGAGACCTGGTTTCTGATTTTAACTTGCAAGTATGACTTTGGATAAGTCATTTTTCTTCTCTGGGACTCAGATTAATTCTCTTTAAAACAAGAGAATTCAGTTAGATGTTGTCCTCCAGCAAAACAGTTCATAGTGTCTCAGATGCAGAAGAGAATTTAGAGATTATCTGGTTCAATTTGCTCAAAGAAAATGTGGCTCAAAGAGGTTGGGATTTGGTCCAGATTACAGAGGCAGTGCAAGACAACATAAGTATTTGAACCAAGTCTTTCTGAGCCCTATGAGTCAGCTGATCAGTTAATCCATAAATAAGCATTTATTAAGGACCTACTGTATGCCAGGCACTGTGCTAAGCCAAAACACTTTGGCACTGGGGATGCCAAAACAAAAATGGAATAGCTCCTGATTTCAAGAAGCTTACATTGTAATAAGGAAGAAAAAAATACATACACATACATGATATTTTGAATAATTATTAACACTGAGTGTTAACACTAGGTGGTGTAATGGATAGAGCGCTGAGTCTGGAGTCAGGAAGATTTCTCTTCCTGGGTTCAAACCAGGCCTCAGACACTTACTAGCTGTGTGAACCTGGACAAGTCACTTAACCCTGTTTGCTTCAGTTTCTTCATCTGTACAATGAGCTGGAGAAGGAAATGGCCAACCACTTCAGCATCTTTGCCAAGAAAAACTCTAGATGTTCATGAAAAGTCAGACACAGCTAAAACAACTGAACAACAGCAATGGAAATAAATATTAAGATATTTTGGAAGGGAGGGCACGAGCTTCTGGGCAAAACAGAAAGGGTTCTGTGGAAAAGATGGGGCTTGAATGGAATCTTGGAGGAAGCAAGGGAAGCTACAAGACAAAGATAAGAAGTATATGCACTTCAGGACCCGGGGAAGGTCAGTGCAATGGCTAATTGTGTGTCATGCATGAGGTCAGTCTGATTGGAGTATCGTGTCCATAAGGGGGGGAGGTGTCATGTGAAATAAAGCTGGGAGAATAGTGTGGGGTTAGGTTGTAAGAGCCTTTAAATGTCAGAAGAGAAGGTTATATTTGATCCTAGATAGAATAGGAAATGCAGGAGTTTGCTGAGTAGGGGAGTGAAATGGTAACACCTGTACTTGGGGGAAAATCACTTTGATGATCAAGGGAACAGTTGATTGGGCCAATATTTCTCCGGGGTATGTAAGAGTCCTGAATGGTAGGGAGGAGACTGGCATATGATTGGTTTGTTAGTATACTGGATTCAATGGTAAAATTATAACACAGAGGCTAGGAGGCTCAAGGGGCTTCTTCTAGGTTCATCTCTTCTTACACCATCATTGATGCATGTTAGAAGTAGTCAAAGGTCACTACTTCTGAGACCTCATAGGACATGTACCACTATGGGAGAGGAAATGACCCTAAAGCTGGTACTTCAGTTTCAGATGAACAATCCTTATCTGAATTGTACTAGCTAAGCCAGCTCTGGATTTTGACAGAGCAGAGGCCAGAATATCAGGGGGCATTTGTCACTCAGAAAAGATAACAGCAGGGTCCTGATCACAGGGGAAAAGTGAATTACCCCTTTAATGGAACCAAAGTATATATATATATATATATATATATATATATATACACACACACACACACACAAAGTATGTATATATATACTTTATACATATATATAATATAATATATATACACACATATATACTAGAAATATATATGAAATATAATACGTATATAAGTAAATCTAAATGTTGATAAATATATAATACATATAAACATATAAATACATATTATATATAAATATAATAAATATATAGGTAAATTATATATATAAGTAAACATGCATATTAAGATATATATTACAAATATATTAAATATATTGAAGTAAATACATATTTGTTTGCTTGTTTATTTGTTTATTCATTCATTCATTTATCTATCTATATATTTATCTATTTATCTATCTATCTTTATATCTATCTATCTTTCTATCATCCATCCATCCATCTATCTATCTATCTATCTATCATCCATCCATCTATCTATCTATCTTTCTATCCATCCATCCATCCGTCCATCTATCTATCTATCTGTCTATCTATCATCCATCCATCCATCTGTCTGTCTATCTATCTATCTATCTATCTATCTATCTATCTATCTATCTATCTATCTGTCTTTCTACCTATCTATCTATCTATTTATCTTATCTGTCTGTCTATCTATCTATCTATCTATCATCCATCCATCCATCCATCCATCTATCTATCTATCTATCTTTCTATCTATCTATCTATCTATCTATTTATCTTATCTGTCTGTCTGTCTATCTATCTATCTATCTATCTATTTATTTGTTTATCTGTCAGGGCAAAAACGGTAGCAAGGCTCTCATACTCATATTCCACCAGAGCTGGAGGAAGTGTGGGGCAATTGGGGGGGTGGGAAATAGTGAGTTTAAAGCCATAGGACTTGAGTTCAAATTCTGACTGTGCCACCTATAACCTTTGTGCAAGGTAATACATCTGATCCAGCCACTTATCTTTGGGCCTCAGTTTCCTCATAGGTAAAATTGGAGAGTTGAACTACACGATCTATAAAACTCCATCTTTCCTAATTGAGCCTTTGTCTAATGAACCTTATATTTTACCTTTAAACAGAAAAAATGAGACCTTAAAGATTGCAGTAAAGCTGAAGTTACAATGAACATTAAGTGGCTCTGGCTGTAATGTTCCATAGGCAGTAGAGTTGGGAGGGACCTCAGAGATTACCCAGTACTTTGTTGGAAAAGAGACTTGAATGTGGAAGGAACCACAGAGCATGTGTTGTCTAAACCTCTCATTTTGGAAACTATGGCCCAGAGATATAGGAAGCTAGGTGGCACATTGAATGGAGCACCAGTATTTGTGGTCAGGAAGACTCAATTCAAATGCTGCCTCAAACCCTTTAGAGCCGTCCAGCCCACTGCATGTCACTTAAGCACCGTCTATCTCAGTCTCCTCAACTCTAAAATGCAGCTGATAATAGTGCCTATCTCCCAGGGCTGTTGTGAGGATCAAATAAGTTAGTGTATAGCAAGTACTTTGTTTTTTGCTTTTTTTTTTTGAAGGGAGAAAAGCAGGGCAATCGGGGGTAAGTGACTTGCCCAAGGTCACACAACTAGTAAGTGTTAAGTGTCTGAAGTTGCATTTGAACTCAGGTCCTCCTGACTCCAGGGCTGATGCTCTATTCACTGTGCCACCCAGCTGCCCCAGGAAAATTCTTTGCAAATCTTAGAATTCTGTATAAATGCTAGCGGTAAGCTATCTTTTTGTCCAATGTTACATCAATTCAATTCAATGAACATTTTTCAAGTACCTATTGCATTGCTGACACTGCCTAACTAGCAGAATTTGAATTCATACCTAGGTCCACATCTACTACTTTGTACTGAAGACGAACTAGGGGGAAATGCAAGTGCCTATAGCTGAGTGAATCACCCTAACACTGTGTATTGTTCCTGTCCTAGGATCCTGCCTTCATTAGAGGTGGGAATAATAGATGACAAGAGGCCATTTACCACGGGGCATGGTGACCCAAAATGTCTTTGCTTCTTGGTGGGGAGCAGCACCAGAGGGGGTCTAATGGGGTTAAGGTGACCTCCCAATGCGTTATCTGAAGAATCAGTGTATACTAGCTGTGTTGGCTGGGACACCAAATAATTACAAAATTAGGAGGAGTCAAGCCAAGATCATAAATGCACAGCAGCAGAATTTGGGGATCCCGCAGTGATTACACATTCTGCTCAGTTCTCTATAAACCAACAAGTTTTTATTCTCCCAAGCAGTGTAGGAAAACAGCTCTTTCTTCCACCCATGGATGGTGTCATCTGCTAAATGGTAGCCTCAGCTCAGTCTGAGAAGTAGATGCCCTTAACCACCAACACCAGTGAAGTATCTCTTTTAGTCTCCCTCTCACATGAGAAGCTCACATGGGACTAGAAGTTTAGATGCCCAGAGCAGAGCATAAGAATTCTTTCTTCATGATCCAAAGGTAGTCATAAGGGGTTGTAGCTTCTAAGGCTATTGTACTATCCAGTATATTCCCCATTCCCAATACGATTCAATCCATTAACATCAATTAGCTTTTACAAAAGGATAATGAAGCTATAGCAAGGAGTTCCTGGATATCCTTCAATCTGGGAGTCCACTTTTCTGTTGAATGCACAAAGTCTCTGGGCTCAGGCTTAACATTTTTTAATGCAAAATAAACCTATATGCATACTTTCCTTGATGCACACGTGAAGTTCTCAGGAAGGGGGCTTAAACTCAAAACACAAAGACAGTGAAGAACATGTATAGGGGTCACATAGAGCCAAGTGATACCTCACAAAACCTGGGAATCCTTTTTTCCCCTTGTGGAGAAATGCTTCTTGAAAAAAGTTGCATTTGGTCTGGAACTTCAAGGGGGCTATGGTTTCCAAAAGGCAGAAGTGAGCAAGGAAAATATCACAGGTGTGGGAGATAGTTTTCCAAAAGTACAGAAACAGGAGGCATAGGCAACAAACAGTGAACAGTCCTCTTTGGCTGGAGCTTCCCTGTACCTTCTTCCTCATTAGTCATTGCCACTTTTCTCTTACTTGCTGGTCTAGATGAGGTGATCTTTTTTTTTTCTTTATTTCTTTATTGTTTCTCATCATAATTATTTTTTAATATATGCTCTTTTGGAGTCTTCATATTCATCATTTATTATAGAGCAGTTAATAGTCCATTACATGCATCGACCATCATTTACCTAGCCATGCCTTGATCAGTGCACATTTACTTTCTTTTGTGTTCTTTGCTAATGCAAAAATTATTGTAACACATTTTTTTGGTAATACATTTTGGTAAGACATTTTTGTCTTTGACCTCCTTGAGGGCATATGCTTAATAATGGGAACACAGGTCGAAGCATATGGGCTTTTTATTCACTTTCTTGGCATGATTCCAAATTGCTTTCCAGAGTGATTGGATCAATTTGTGATAGTTGTGATCACTGAAGTTTGTTTCATTATTGATATAACTTGAAAAGACTTGACCATTTGAACTCCTTGCCTTCTCTGGGGATGGCAACAGAAACAAGACAAACTGGCATAATTCTGATAAGCAATAATAGACTGAATATGTGTCATATAATGTTTACATGTTTCTTGTACCAGTCCAGAGAACCCAACTAACATAGGCCCTAAAGGATTATGTGTCTTTGTATGAACAGAATGAATGTTTTTTTAAATGAGCATGTCCCGCTCTACAAATTATGGGGACTTGCTTTGCCAATTCCTGGAAATATTTATTCTTGTTCTTATATCCCACATCTGGATCACATAAGATACCCACCTCAAAGTCAAGGATACTTGATGGGATGCTTATACTGCCTCATAAAAGCTTTGTGCCAAGACTGGCTTGTTTGTAAGATAATTGCAAGATAATGCCCTTATTTTTAGTGACAAATTCTGTCATGGTTGCCTATTATTGGAATTCCTTGAAATACTTTGTTTATGGAATGCCCATTCCTCCTTACGTGAGGTGGGAGAGGGTTAACTCTGTACCATATGTTGTGTACACGGGAGAAGATGTAACCCCTAATTGGTCGAGAGAATGCTAAGCAATGCTTTGTACTGGCACAAGGGACATAATAGTGGCAGAAACACTTCAAAGTAGAATTTGAAAGTAGGAAGTGGCAAGTTCAAACTTCTAAAGGGCTATTAGGAGCCCCTGGAGGCTCAAGCATGCAGGGGAGCTGACTTCTATCATGTCCCTTGATCTTTAGGACTTACAGCTCTAAGGACTGCTGAGAACAGACCTTTATGAAAGATATTTTTCTTTTTCTATCTCCTGGTTTGAGCTGAGATCCTATCTCATTCTTAGTTTAAGATGCCATTTACTCTAGAATATTCTTTGGTATATTCTAATTTCCAGAACTTCAGCAATTTCTATTTGCTGCTTTGTTCAAATAATTTCCTTTCCTTGCTTTGCACAGTTTGAGATGGTCTTTTACATAAGCATAGTTGGGTGGGAAGAATCTAAGCTGGCAAGTATAAGCTAAGGCTACTATCCCTCTTAAGAGAAAGCAGGAAAGAAGCTTTCTTTGGTCCTCTCCATAGCAGGGATCAAGGAGAGGAGGCATGTTACAAAAGACAGAACAAGAATTTGTACTTTACTGCAGTCAAGTCCCCTCCCCCTGGCTGTCCCTTCTCCCATTGGCTAGGAGGCGGGCTCTCAGTCTTGGTGCTAAATCTAACCCAATGGTGGATAACAAAGAAGCCCACCACTATCTCCTATTGGCAGAGAGGTGGGACTGTCCTCATTTGGTAAATGCCAAAGCAAGGGAGGGGAAAAAAAGATGAAAAAGAGCCTAATGCTTTTAAGCCTGTGGCATACAAGGGTGGAGGTCTGAAACTCTTGAAAGGGGCAATGCTGATGACAAGAAGGGAAGGGGGGAAGGGTCCCAGGTTGTGTAAACCCAGGACTCAGGTCTGTCCAGTCTTTCAAAGGTTTCTCCCTGGTTTCCAGATAGTTTCTCTCCCTTCTCATTCTGAGGAGTCTTCACAGAGGGTGCAGAGAGTGTACCCCACTCAGTTCCCCCTTCCTTTCATACTCTCTGAAGACTTCTCATTCCACTGTTGATATAACTCATCCACCAGTTTATCACTTTGGAAGAAGCTTTTCTTCTGAGACAGATTTAAATATGCCTAGACTAAATTCAAAGGATAGAATATAGATGTAATTCTTGTCCAATTACCCTCTTGTATTCAAGTCATTAAGTATTTATTAAATGCTTACTATG
>CM053595.1:47524180-47544337 GCA_028646575.1 Pseudocheirus occidentalis | reverse complement strand
AGGGAAGGGAAGGGAAGGGAAGGGAAGGGAAGGGAAGGGAAGGGAAGGGAAGGGAAGGGAAGGGAAGGGAAGGGAAGGGAAGGGAAGGGAAGGGGAGGCGAGGGAAGGGGAGGGAAGGGAAGGGAAGGGAAATCATTCCTAACTGCACATCTCCTAATGATTAACCTCTTCTCTCTTAGCTAGTCTGATCTTTGGACAAAAACATATTGAGCTTGTACTTCAGGCTCAATGGCCGGGCCTGCCAGGACTTGCTATACACTGGCATATCCTTCAAGAACCCAGAATCAAGGCAATGCCATAATGAGGCAACATAGAATCATTAGATACAATCCTGGAATGGACCTTAGGGGCCATCTAATTCAACCCCCTCATTTTACGAATGAGGAAACTGAGGCTCAGAGATCATAAATTACTTGCTCGGAGTCACACAGGTAGTAAGTGTCTGAGACAGGATCTTAACCATGATCCTCTCACCCTATAGTCAAGTGTTCCCTTTCATTATCCAACTTACAAGGACTCATGTGAAGAAGAGGGTATATCTAATAGGGAAAAATCTTACTCTATAAAGGATCCAGATTTGGCAGCATAAGTCCTCTTCCTGTGGTGAGGAAAAGGAAGGAGGAGTGAGAGAAAACACTGCATATTGGAAAGAATTCCGGGCAGGGGTTTAGGTCACCTGGGTGCTAGCTCTTGTTCTGTTTTTAAATCAGCTGTTCTATCTTTAAACAAATTACTTTTTCTTCTCCAAACCTCAGTATAGTCCATCTGTAAAAACCGAAGATTGAACGAGGTAATCTTTAAAGTCCTTTTTGGTTCTGACTTTCTGTGTTCTAAAGCCTTTTCTAGTGTGTTTTATGTTCTCAGTCTCCTACCACTTCTAATGTTCTGCTGTATATTCTAAGGAAATTTAAATTCTGACATTCTATGCTGTATATTTGAAAGTGCCATCCAAATCTGATATTCCAAGTTCTATGCTTTTTAGAGCCCTATTCAACTCAAATAATCTACATTCCAAGCTGCCCCCTGCTTGCCCCAGCTCTAACTTTATATCTTCAAACTACAGAGTTTTACATTTTGACAAAATAAAACATTCTGAATTATAAATTATTGAAGCCTTTAAGAAGACAGGAATGCAAAAGATTATGGAGAAATACTACTTTAGGTTGCACAATGCCATACCTAACTTTTTTGTTAATGGGAGCAATTTGAGTTACATGGGTCAAATGATTTTAAATGCTCCATAACCATGTCTTCTGAGGCTAAGGAATTTACTCTGAAAGCTGAGAATTGCCAAGTATTTGGGCAATGGTTTCAACTGAACTGTGACAATACACACTGTCTCCTCTTGGTTCAGAGAAGGGTGATCACACAGGCCACAGGATGGGAAGGAAAGTAATGACTGCTTGAGAAATTATTAAAAAAAATGGAGTCCTCCAGCCTCTACAGAGAGGTAGGTGAATTTGAGGAGAGAGTAGGACTGAGCAGAGAGAATTGACTTTATTTAACATTATCTATTCATGTTCATTGCCTCTTCTTTTGGTCTAATCCTGCTCTTCCCCCAAACTGAAACCCTCACCTGACAAGGATTAGAAGGATGAACTTAGAATCACAGAATCTCAGCATTAGAAGAGACCCCAAAGGCTATCTAGTCCAGCCCATACCTGAATAGGAAGCACTTCAATGATCATTGAAAAATAGCCACTGGAAACTCCAGTGAAGAGGAACCCACGGTCTCTTGAGTTAGTTCCTTCTACTTTGGCATAGCAATGACTATTAGGAAGTTTTCCTTTACACAGAGCCAAAAGGGCCCTCTTGGCACCTCCCACACCATTGCTTCAATTTTTGCCCTCTGGGAAAAGACTGCAAGAATTCATCTGCTGTCTTGTTTTTGTACTTTTCTAAAAACATGTCAGATTAAACCTGGGAAGAGCCATACATGCAAAAAGACCTGTGTGCATGTCTGTGGTGTGTGTGTGTGTGTGTGTGTGTCAGTGTGTGTGTAGAGCTATGTATGTCTACAAAGATCTGTATTTAAATCCCCTTTTAATCAACCTGAATCTACACAATGGCTTTCATCCCTTGGAATTATATAACAATATCACATGATTTTGCCAGAAGTGCACCAGGGCTGCTTTAGGGGCCTCAAGCCAAGGCACTGTTCAGACAGCGAGGCGTCGGGGTTGCCACTACAAAGTGGATGTTAATTACCTAAAACAATATGTGTAATAGGCAAAGAAAAAAATGCTTTCCCCTGCCATAACCACTCATCTAGTACATCTCCAACTGTACAGTTATTTAGTCTGGGGGAATCATAATTAACTGGTTTGCAAATTAATAAGAGCTTTATAAAATATGGAGCTGTGAGGGGAAAAGAATGGTGGGAAACTTTATATCTTTGATTTCTCGAGGAAACCAGTTAACGTATATAATTACCTCATTAAATGCCCAAACTATGTTTCATATATGTGTGTGTATACTCTTCATATTATATGTAGTTGGCATGTACTTAGAGGAAATAAGCCCTTTACATAGAGAGGGAAAGGAAAAGAACTTGATAAAAGTGAGTTTCTATTTCTGCCCAGGAATGCTTGGTTGGTATGATCCAATAAATTTTAATTCCTGAGCTTAATCACGTAAAAAGAAGTTTTTAAATTCCCAGGTGAGTCAATCCTCGTATCAGGATGCATCTTACAAAGTCAGTAACCAGGCCTGATTCTTGTTATGATAACAACAAATCTTGCCAAACTCATGGCACCTGTAATTAGTTGCAATAATCCTATTTGACCTTTAATAAGGAGAGACAATAGATGGTGAGTTAGTTGTGTTTGCTGGAGGATTTTTTTTTTCTAGAATGTTTTTGTCCTCCTGTTCATTGTCTAAGGAACTGACCTAAGTAGGGAAATGTCAGCCAGCTAGTCTGGCAAGGATGGGACACATTTAGTGATGGCCTAGAGTCATGCCCCCACCCCCTAACTCAGGGGCTCCCCTCATTCAGCTTTTGTGAAGTGACATCAGCTAAGGTAAAGGGAGTTAACAGCTTTGGCAGGCTCTTCATGATCTGATTGCTCACATTTATTCATGACTTTTCAGATTTACAGAGTCGTTTGACTTCTACCATCTTGTTCAGATGTCACACTAGCCCCCCAAACTAGTCATCACACGAGCACTGTTCTCTTCCTTTTACAAATGATGACGTGGAGGGCCAGAGAAGCAAGGTGACTAGCTGATGTGGGTTTTGAATTAAGGTGTTCTGATTTGAAATCCCAGGGGCTCTTTATTATACCAAAGATACTTTGGAATTAATTAGAGGATTCTAAGAAATTCATGGTGGTCTAGCAATGAGGACTGGATTTAGAATCTGCGGACCTGAGTTGGAATCTTGCCTCTCTGGGCTTCAAGTTCCTCATCTGCAAAACATGAAAAATTCTGTCATCTATGATCTTATAATTAGTCTTCTGCTCTTGGTTTAAAATAAACCAGGGGTAGTCATCTAAGCAAAATGGGTCCTACCTTTATAGCATGATTTCAGAAGCCCTCAAAAATACCTCAATAGGACACTTTCAACCCCTCTCCAATCACCACCTCTTCCAGCTGTTGGCTGATGATTTAAATTACCTTTAGATTCAGAGTGTTTCAGTTGAGTGAGATCTCAAGAGCATCCTGGCAAAATCTTTCATTTTTTTCCTTCCTTTAAAAAATTTCCTTATTGCTGTACTGCTATCTTTTGCTTTTAACTTACCTTCATTTCCAAATATGTCCCTGGTAAGAAAAAAAATTTTTTTTGGTGGGGGGAGGTAGGAAGGCAAGGCAATTGGGGTTAAGTGACTGGCCCAAGGTCACAAAGCTAGTAAGTGTCAAGTGTCTGGGCCTGATTTGAACTCAGGTCCTCCTGACTCCAGGGCTGGTGCTTGATTCACTGTGCCACCTAGCTGACTCAGAAACAAAGAATTTTAAAAAGAAATAGAAAAAAAAAGCAGCACAGCATAGTCAGCCTCCAAATCTATCATATCTGACAGTCTATGTGATATTTAATAGGCATAGTCCCTTACCTCTACTAAAAGGAGACAGAGGCCCATTTTCTCCACTCTCCTAGGAGCCAGACTGGATCATTAGAATACAGTGTTCAGTTCTACTTTTCCCAAGGGTCTTCATTTCATAGATGAGACAACTGAGGCCAAGAGAGGGAAAAAGACTTACCTAAGATATCTAGTTAGTGACAGATCATCAGAGCCTTATACTCTAACTTCAGCCTTGGATCTGACCTACTGGAATGTTCAAATGCATTGTGATTTGTACCTTAAGGGATAAAATTTACATAGGACTTTTACAATTTGCAAAGCACTTTACATATATATTATCTGATTTCATTCTCAGGATAACCTTAAGAAGCAGATGCTGTTATAACCATGCTCATTTTACAGATGAGGAAGCTGAAGCAAACAGAGGTTAAGTGACTTGCCCAGGGACGTATAGCCAATAGTTATGAGTCAGCATTTGAGCTCCAAGCTTCAGAATCCAAGTCCAGTCCAAGTCCCCATGTCGCCTAACTGCCTATTTAGTGTGCCAAGTTTTCATAACGAGAAATCTAGGAACCTGGTGGAGCTGGTCTGAGGAAAATTTGCAGGACTTCTCTCCAAAGGTTTTGGATCCATTAGAAAGAACACAGTATTATTATCATGTAATGGTCATTGCTGCCCTAGGCTATCTGTGACAATCCTGTGCAGTCAATAACCCCTTTCCACTACTCCCAGGGAAATTTCTGTTCCGCTGATTCCTGTCACATATCCAAAACTCCATAAAAAAAGAAAAGACAAAAAACTGTCAACTTTCTCTATTCTTGTTTCTAAAGTATTATAAGAAAACATGACTGTTTAAAAGCATTAGACACAGGAGACAAAAGGTCCTGCTCTAAAGAGCTTACCTCTTAAACTGTACACAAATGAAACAGCAGGAAACAGGGAAACATTGAAAGGACCAAGTGAAGTCAGGCTGCCTGGGACGAGCTCAGAGTTAGAAGGAGGGAAAGTGGAATTGGAGGGAACCTACTGCCAATCGTCTCCAGATCTTCCAAGTTTTAGTCACTACTTTTCACTTAATCTCGAAGAGATTTTTCTTCACTTTCTGGAAGCAGCTACAATGATTTAAAAATGCTCTCTCATCTCAATTAAATATTTCAGCTAATTTATGGATTTAACACAATGACTTCAGGGGAAATTAGAACCAATTTCTAAAAATGCCAAGTAGCATGTCCCAAGACATTTTCCTCCCTCCCTCCCTTCCTCCCTCCCTCTCTCTCTCTCTCTCTCTCTCTCTCTCTCTTTCTCACACACGCACACACACACACACTTACTGAGTGCCTCCTATGAGAAATTTGATTGAACTAGACTTTGGGGATACAAAGTCAAAGCTAAAACAGTAGGCCCTGCCTTCAGAGAGCTTATGTTCTACTACAACCTAAACCCAGCTGTTTCATAATAATAAAGGATTAAGTAGAGAAGGTGGGCAAAGGACTGGAAGTACCCCCAGTGATATTTAAAGATGAAGAGGACATGGTTTCACTAATTCTGCCCAGGAGTAGAGATGAAGTATAGCTCTGAACTATAAGTTGTTGGGGGGGGGGTCTCCTCAGTCATTTGCTCTTCTGATGCATTTGCTGTCTTATAAACAGCAGGATCCATCCAGATCCACTCTCCAGCTTTTTCCAATGTCTCTTCAAGTAGAGCTCCTGTCCCCAATCCCCTACATCAGGCAGTCTCATTTTGTTCCAGAGCTGGATCTAAGCAGCAGCAGCAGTTAGTGAACCCTGATGATCCTGAGGAGTGTGTGTGTGTGTGTGTGTGTGTGTGTGTGTGTGTGCATGTGCGTGTATACTTTATTAATCCTCCCCTCTTTCATGTATATATATTTGTGTGTTGCATACATACACACATATATGTAGAAACTCATGTGCATGTGTACATATAGACACCACACATAAATGTATACATATGTGTACATATATGCATATTGTCTCATCAATTAGTAAAGACTTTAAAACTCTTCACAGCCCAATGCCTTTCTGTCTTTCAGGCTGGCTTATATTTTACATCTGTCTGAGCACTCTGGGTTCTGGCGACACAGACCTTTGTGCTGTCCCTTACACATTTTACTCCATTTCCTATTTCTGTGTGTTTAAACTAGAAGTCCTCTGGCTCTGTGATATCTTCCCTACTCCCCTCTGTCTTTTAGTTTCCTTGGCTTCCCCCGAGACTCAACACAAATACCCCAGGAAGCCTAGTCTCCCAAGATGCCAGAGTCCTCTACTACTGACTTCCATTTACTCTATACACAAACTATAGGCATCCAGTGCTTTACATGTTGTCTCCCCCATTAAATGGCTAGTTCCCCAAGGGCAGGGACTATTCTTGCCTTTTTTGTATCCCCAGTGTTTAGCACAGTGTTTGGCTCACAGCAGGCACTTAATACATGGTTTTTGACTATCCATTAAAGCTAGAAGATGGATTAATTCACGGTGATGAAGTAAGTCATGGTCCTTGAACCACTGAGACAAGAGTCATCACTACAATACTGGCTTCTTCCCCTTTTTTTTTTTTCCAAACTGGAAGCCATTATCAGTTCATAGGTCACATAATCATAAATTTAGAATTGGAAAATGCCTTAGGGGCCATGAAGACCTACATGAGGCTAAATGGTTTTCTCAGAGTCACTCAACTAGTAAAGTCGAGGTAAGTTTCAAACTCATGTCTTCCTGGTTCCAAGTCCATTGATCTCCCTAGGATGCCACCTCATTATGCCACATCATCCGGACTTTCTGCTCTTCCTTCCTTGACAAGCTTTTCCTCCGCATCTGTTACTCCTCCTCTTCCTGGCCTGCCAAGCATTGCTGATAAAAGAAGAGAAACAAAGTCGATTGGATCCATTAAACATTTTCTATATTTGCCAGTGGTTTGGTCCTCACTACTCTTCACCAGTCCTTTTACTCATATTTTATCAATTTCCTAGTGTATTTACCCCGTGAAACCATTTCAGAGTTTTACTATTTTCCTCCAACCTCAAGGCTCATCCTTCTTAGAAAATAAGCCCGTCTCCTAGGCAACTGAAAACATTGAAGTCATGCACAGGGATTTCCCTTATACTTCTTCACTGCTTCAAATGTGCTTGTTTGTTTTTTCTTTGGTTTTACCCATCATTTCTTCTTGTCTTCCCTTCAGTTTCAGCAGGATATCCTTCTTCCTTTTTAAGGCTGATCTTGTCTCTCTCTCCCCTATCAGGTTAAAGAACTCAAAGAGATCTTAAGAGATCACCCAGTCTGATGTCTTCCTTTTATAGCTGAGGAAACTGAATCCAGAGTGTGGAGTGACTTACCCTATTTGAACTCATGTCTGCTGATTCAAAATCCAGCACTTTTTCCATTGCCCCATAATGCCCACACTCCTCTGGGACCTTTCTTCATTAATCCTCCCCTCTCTCTAATGTATATTCAGTCTTTTCCATTCTGCTACCTCCTTCATTTCTACCTATAAGCATGATTAAATCTATTCTATAATTATGGGATGGGGGAAAAGGCAAGATTTTTCTGTAGCCATTCTACCATCAAGTTACTATACTATCTTTTTCTTGCTTATCACTTCAATTTCTAGAAAGCTTTTCTTATGGCCTTCTTTCCTCATCATCAATTCCACATTTAATCCTTGAAATCTGCTTCCACTACCTATCATTTTATGAAAGTGTTGCTGAAAAGGTCTTTTATATTAAATTAATTGACTGATCCAGTGGTATTTCTCAGTCCTCATCATCCTCAACCTGGCTACTGCATCAGTCAGTTAATGATGTCTACCTTCTGGATTCTAGGTATTTTCTTGGCTTCTGGTACACTGGGTGCATTCTCAACCCACTTCTCTGAATATTCTTCCTTGATTTCTTTTTCTAGCTCTTCTTTTTTCCTACCTGTAAATGAAGACCCTCTCCAAGGTCCAAGCTATTGTTATTGTTCAGTCATGTCCAACTCTTTGTGACCCCATTTGGGTTTGTTTGTTTTTTTTTGGCAAAGACACTGGCATGGTTTTCCATTTCCTTCTCTAGCTCACTTTCCAGATGAGAAAACTGAAGCAAATAGGGTTAAGTGACTTGTCCAGAGTCACATGGCTAGTAAGTGTCTGAGACAAGATTTGAACTCAGGAAGATGAGTCTTTCTGACTCCAGGCCTTGAACTCTATTCACTGTGCCACCTGACTGCCCCAAGGCCTAAGTCCTCACCTATAAATGAAGATCTTCTCCAAGGCTTAAGTCCTCAGGCCTCTTCTCTTCCCTCTTCTTTCTCACTTGGAAAAAAAATAATCCAATCTTATGGGTTCAATTATTACTTCTATTCCTGTGTGGCTGACTCATAAATCTGTATCTCCTTTTCAATCCAACTTGACTCCAAAACTCCAGATTAAAATTTGCCAACTGCTTATAGGAGAGCTTCAACTAGATGCCCCACAGAAACATGCAGCTGACAAAATCACAGTATTTTAAAATGGGATGTGATCCTCACCCAGGAAGCTCCTGACCTCTCTTCTCTGTGCTTTTGCTCAAGCTGGGCCCCTCATATCTGGAATATATCCTTACTCTGAACTCTTAGAATTCTCAGAACCCCTTATCTTCTGTCAAAGCTCAGCTCAAGCACTTTCTTTTCTTTTACTTTTTCCAAGTTTTTTTATTATGAACTTAACAAACATCAACCAATGTAAACACTGTAATAAGCAAAAATAAGAAACTATGAACTTCAATTATGTACAGTTTGATTTTGTAAGTGCATATTTCAATTTAATATGATAGTAACCAAATTGCCTTACTTCCATGTCCCCTTCTGAGCTTCCTTCTGTTTTCTGTATCTCTAAATGTTTCATTAACATTCTTTTCTTTCTTATCTTTTTGTTCTTTTGTTTTTTTCATCTCTCTCATTATCTACCAACTTCTTCAATCCCCTCCCCCACCCCAAATAGAAATCTTGCTTTTTAACAAGTAAGTTTAGTCAAGCCAAATGATCATCACAATGGGAACATGTGTAAATATGTCTTTTGTCTGCTAAAACGTCTAGTTTGCCACCTTTTAAAAGAGCAGAGTAGTTTCAATACAACAAAATCAAAATGGACAAAATACAGGGTCAAGCACTATCTACTAAGAAACTATTTCTGATCCCTGTAGTGCCTTCTCCCCACCAAAAAAAAAAAAAAAGCTTGTTATCTATTTTCCATAGACCAAGGTAAGTCCATCTTGTCTCTCCTCACTAAACTGTTAAGCTCCTGGAGTGTAAGAGCTGTTTCACATTTGTTTTGATATTACCAGCATCTAATATAGTGCTAGACTCTTAGTAAATGCTTGTTGATTGATTTCAGAAGCCATCAATCGCAACTTACAAAGGAGCACAAATCAGCTCGGCGACATACATACCAAACTGTAATCCATCTTGAAGCCCTCGAAGGAAAAAGAAGCCTCCACATCTCAAGGGATCCCATTTTGGACAATTTAACTCATTAGGAATTTTTTTCTTTACATCAAATTCAACATGTTGACAGCTGAATTTGTAATCCTTTGCTGAAAATTGCTTATTTTTTCTAACTTCAATCTATCAACAAGAATTATTATTATTAATTTATTTTTTTAATGTTTAAATGGTGCTTGCTATACACCAGGCATTGCGTTTAACGCTTGATGATTATTATCTCATTCTATTCTCACAACAATCATGGGAGATAGGTGTGCTATCATTTTATAGGTGAGGAAATTGAAGCAAACAGATTTGGTCTGGGTCACATAGCTAATAAGTGTCTGAGGCTGAATTTGAACTCAGGTCTTCCTGATTCCAACTCTATGTCTGGTACTCTTATCTATTATACCACCTAGCTTTCCCTATTAAGATCCTCTTATAAGGGGCAGTTCGGTGGCACAGTGAACAGAGCACAGACCCTGGAGGAAGGAGGACTTGTGTTCAAATTCTACCTCAGATATTTAACACTTACTGCTGTGAGACCTTGGGCACCCTGATTGCCCTGCCTTCCCCCCTACAAAAAGACAAAAATAAAAAAAAATCCTCTTATGTGTCATCCCCTGTACTAAATTCTGGAAAACAAACATGAAATAGACCTTGCCCTCAAGGAGCTTTCATTCAAATGCAGAGAGACATCATATAGACATACATACATGTACACACATATGTGTTGTCTCCCCTCACTAGACTGCAAGCTCTTAGAAGGTAGGAGATGCTTTACTTTTTTCTTTGTTTCTCTAGCATCTAGCACAATGTCTAACATAAAATAATATGCTATTTAATAATAACTTTTAAAAAGTATACATATATATGCATATACGTACATACAAGATACATGACAGTTGAATTGATTCTTGAAGGAAATTAAGAATTCCAGGAGGTAGAGTTGAGGAAGCAGATCATTCTAGACATGTGGGAGAGCCATTCCAAAGGCATGGAGATGGGAGACAGATCTTTATACATGGAGGAAGAAGAAGAAGCAATCAGAATGCTCTCCCAGGATGAGCCAGAACAACCAGCCCACCTTCTATGCACACCTATAGAGGTGAGTAACACGCAAGGCTGGAAATATCTGCAGGGCCAGGTTGTGAAGAGCTTGCAATGGCAGAGATAGTTTATATTTAATCTTGGAGATAATAAGAAGCCATTTCTTTCTTCCTTCCTCTCCTCCCAGTCATTCAGGCTCAAAATCAGCATCTCATTTTTTACTCTTTCCTCTGTATTGCTCCCCAGTCTCATCAGTCACAGAATTATACATTCTCAGAGTCTGAAGGCCATTTCAGAGTATAGAGGCCACCTGGTCCAACCTATAGTTGTTCAGGAATAGCTAACACTGTTTGTCCTTCATTCTTGAAGAGGACCATGGCATCAGGAAGGTGACACCATGTCTTGCAAGTGAATTGAATTTAACTGGGGAAAGGTGTGCAAAGTCGCCAGCCTCACTTTCTCCTCCAGAGCCATCTGGGACCAGTGGTAAGACCCAGATATGGATGACTGGAGATGACCCCCAAACTACCTACTATAGTACTCCCAAAAAGTGGTTATCCAGGTTGTACAATAAGTACTAAAAAACACAACATGAACAGAAGTATTTAAATCAAATGCAAATGTCAATAAAAAAAGATAATCCATAGGGAGTTAGTGCAAATGATGTCTAAAGATCTTTAATCTATTTTTTTCTTCTTTTTGGAGGGGGCATTTGGGGTTAAGTGACTTGCCCAAGGTCACACGGCTAGTTTAATGTTAAGTGTCTGAGGCTGGATTTGAACTCAAGTCCTCCTGACTCCAGGGCCAGTGCATCATTCATTGCACCACCTAGCTGCCCTGATCTTTACTCTTTAAAGTAATTTCTAACTGGCTGGTCAAGGGGTGTCAGTCCTTGAAATAGAAGATTTTCTTTTCCTGGTGTCAGTCCTTAGAATATGTGCAGATATTCTCCTCTTGCTTCCAATACAACCACATGTGGAGGTCAAAAGCCTGCTTTTGATCATGAATGACCAAGGCTTGGCTTGTGATATTTAGTGATGAAAAATCTTTTAGTTGGCTGAGGCAGCAAAAGGATTATGACTCAAGTTGCTGAGCCAGAACTATGTATACCAAAAGAATGTTTGACCTTTTTCTATTTTTCCTCAGGTGACTGTATTGCCATTTCTTCTACCTCTGTCTTCAGGCTCTTTGTCAATAGCTGCTGCTCCAGCGACCCCAGTTACACATTCTGGTTGCCAGTGGCACCTCTGCTGGCTCCGATAGCTTCCCTAAATGCACTGAGTACTCACCTCTCTAAATATTAATTTACCTAAGAACAAGGAAAAACAAACACAAATGAAACAGAGACACCATGTACTCATGGACACATGATGGCCAGGTCAAGGAATAGAACTCGCTACTGCTCTCCCACCCAACAGCCCACAGCAATCTTTTCACCAATAAGGACAAAGAGCAGAAGCTCATCTCTGCTCTTATTTACATGCACAATTCTGCCTCAGCAAAGTGTGAGTCATCAGCTTTTGCTACTCCTCAACTAACTAGAATTTCCATCACCACCCAGCATTGGCTTCTTAGTCATTTCATGGGAGGAAGTAGCTCACCAAGCCTCCACCTGTGTTTGGATTGGAAGCAGGCAGAAAATTGCTGTGCATGCTCTAAGAACAGAAATCAGGCAGAAAATACCTGGAGCTGTTTCAAGTACTGGCCTCCATGGCGAAGGCTTGTGTTTAAACTTCAGGTCTGCTAATGACCACCTGTGTGACCTTGAGAAAATCACTTTACTTCTTTGGCAAGAATCCTGGATTTGAAGTCAGAGGACTTGTTTTCTACTCATCATTAACACTTACCACTTCTGTGCTACTGGGCAAGTTACAACTTCCCTGGACCTTAGTTTTCTGTTCCATAAAATAAAGAGGTTTGACTGGATGATCTCAAAGATTTCTTTGTTTCTAAATTCTATGATCCCTAAAAAATAATAATAATCCAACAATAATAACCGTGTATCTGTTAATGAAAAACAAAGAGCAGACTCATTTGGGAAGAGAAAACCAAAATAATTAATATAATCTCTGCCCCAGATTGAGTGAAATTTAAGCTGTCTGATGGAAGATGGAGTGGTAAAGAGTTTAAATTATGCATTTCATTTCAGCCGCAATAATATTAAGTAGACTAGCTTATCTTTTTATTATTGTTGCTCTGTACAAAACTGGTTTGAGCTGGTTACTCCAAGGAGCTGGGAGAATAAAGAGATATGGGGTATGTTTGTGACACCATGCAAAGCATCAAATAAATCCTTTAGGGGGCTTTTACAGTGCCAAGGATGCAGAGAACAGCTGGACTGACCTGGAGCATGATTGTATCAGAGCTTTTACCAGGCCTCATAGCCAGCTAAGATACTTCGGGGCACCTCGGGTAGGTCGAGGGAATGGAATGGTGTATCATTGACCAGACTGACTGATGGGTGGTGGCCATTGGAGGGAGAATGCAGTAAGTATTGCTAGAGGGAGCTGACACTGTCAGGAGCATTTGGTGGCATTGTAGACATACTTACTTTCACTATCCTTGTGATTCTAGAACCGTGATCAACTCTTCTCTTTCATTGTTTTGGAAAGAGGTGAAGTGAAGTCTACTGTCTGAGTACCACTCCCCTATGTGCTTTCTCTCCTATTAGAACGTAAGCTTCTTAAGGGAAGGAATTGTCTTACTTTTGAATCTGTATCCCCAGTATTTATCACCATATTTGGCACATAATACACACTTGAGAAATGCTTTTTCATTATTTCATTTCATTCATTAATTCAGTGCTTCATTTTTTTTGTGTCTTCATTACTCTTCTAACATCCTGCTTTGATATCTTACCATGCCTTGGAGGTGACTTTGGGTTCTCAAAGGTTATGCCACTGGGGTGCAAGCTCTGGCAAGTCCTTCCAAGCTGCCAAAATGGAATTTGGATCCAGTGACCAACTGTGCATCTATCATCTGAGAAAAGACCTTGCTAAATTCAGAGAAATTCATAATCAGGTTTATCAGTCAAGCTACACACATTAATAAAGGATTGACTCTGTACCTGGCACTGGGCTAGGCATTAGTGTTAGGAAGCCAAAAAAAAAAAAAAAAGAAATACTGCCTTTCTTGTTATTAATTGTATCCCCAGTGCTTAGTACAGTGCTAGAGAAGGCATTAGGCATTCTCTAAGGCATATCACAGGCATTTACGAAAGGTTTATTGTAAATAGTCTCCACATTAAGGAGCTTACATCTATCAGGTGATAGCACAGCCAGATGGATATAGATGCAGATGTATATATGCATATTTATGTATGAGTGTGCATATGTATGCATATATTGGCATATATACATATGTGTACACACATTCATCTCTATGCATAAAGGGTATAGGATCAATCAAATCAATCAATCGATCGATCATGAATTCCCACCCTCTTAAAGTGGCTAACAATACTCTAAGAGAGACTCCATGAGTTCCCCTATGAAAGGAAGAAAAGGATGTTCACCGACTTGGAGCTATGAGTTAGACTTCGCCACATTGCTCTCTAAGCTTGATCTTACTTTTGCCTGGATTGTGTGTGTATTTATATATAAATAATATATATAAATACACACACAGACACACACATATAGATATATGCATATGCACTATATATAATACACACAAATGTGTGTATATATGCATGTGTATATATGTGTGTGCATATATATGTGTGTACATGAATATATATGTGTGTATATGTGCATATATATGTCATAGGCACCTTTTGAGGAGATATATTGTACCAAATGTTCTTACTTGGTAAATGTAACTTCCTAAAGTTAAGTCTAGTTGAGTAACTGATATTAACTGATAATCAATGGGGGAATATACTACTAACTCCTTAGGGTAGAAGTAGTAGGCAACCTTTAGAGATTCAATCTGCCAGTCTAGATAATAGATGGGTAGGCAAAAATGTGTTAAATATTGTAGTACTCTTATACATCTATATATGTATTTATGCATAATCTACATTAATACATAGTATATGATATATTGCATATATATGTGTATACATATTTTATATTTATATTATGGTATGTACATATATAGTATATGTATATATGTAAAATGGAAGATAGTTTTTGGAGGGATAGCACTGTAGGTTAGCTGTAGGGTGACAAATTTTCTTTTATTTATAACCACTCCATACCACTGTCTTCTCTAAGTCATGGAAGGGCTGTGAGTTGCATCGATAATGGAACATTGATTTTCCTTGACAAAATCAGAGATCTTTGAAAGGTGAAATACTAAAAGAGATGTTCATCATGTGACGTACAGGGGATTCACTGGTGTTGATCATGGCGGGTATTGGCTTGTGATATTCCAAAGACCAGAAATAACATTTTTCAGAGTAGGGGAAGAAAGTGATGACGAAGCTATGCTTCAAATCTAGGCAGCCCCTAGCTGCCTCTGCCATTGATAGGAGGTTATTTCTCTTCACTCCATCCTAAAAGAGGGAAAGATACTTGATGACAAGCTCTGGGACTGGATCCTCCATAAGCGATTGGGGATGGCAGAAGTAGCCTATATTTCTGAAATACACTCTGAATGTTCCAGTCTGAGCACACAAAAAAAGAAAAAGAAAAGAAAAATTCTCAGCAAGTCCCTATCCAGCCTTATCCTGTTCTGGGCCACATTCTTCACTCACCTAGGCGATCATTCCAAGACAATGAAAGGAGACGGTTCTTCCTTTTCCATCCTCTGGCAAAAGAATCCCCCTTCAAGGCTCTATATTACATCATATTTTATTATACTCTCCTTATAGGTCTTCCAGCAAAGACTAGATAACCACTGCTCAGGTATGTAACAGGGGGATTTTTTCCTTTTATGAAAATGGCCCTTCCAACTCTCATATCTTTGATTCTGTGGTGTACTGCGGAGTAGACCCGGCGCAGAGGCTAAAGGCTCTCCATAACGGGTTCAGTTCATTTTACAGACAACCAGATAGAAATGTAAACCAAAGGGCCGCACCGAGAGAAGCAGAGCGAGCAGGGCAGGAGGCCAGGCCGGAGCTGGGGAAACTGAGGCCGAGGCCGAGACCAGGGTTCCGGAGACATGTTCCAGGTTAATTCATTCCTAGGCGGGAAGGGCGACGGCGGGAGGTGGGGGGGGGGGAAGTGGGGGGGGCCTCCCCGCAGGCAGAGCTCTGGAGCGGCTGCTCAGCGGAGGAGGCTACGGCGGGGGTGGAGGCGCTGGGGGCGCCACTGGCTTCCTAGGCGGTGTCATCAGCGCCATCAGTGAACCTGCAGCCAATTATAACCCAGAGCCCCCGCCCCCTCGATTCCGCTTCTCCAACATCTAGGCCAATGAGAGTGAGGAGGTCCGGCAGTTCGGGAGGCTGTTTGCCCAGCTGGTAAGAAATGCCATGGAAGTCAGTGCCTCTGAACTCATGAACGTCTTGAACAAGGTGGTAACTCGACACCCTGACCTGAAGACTGACGGTTTTGGCATCGACACCTGTCGGAGCATGGTGGCCCTCATTGATAGTGGCACCACTGGCAAACTTGGCTTTGAAGAGTTCAAATACCTTTTGGAACAACATAAAGAAACGGCAGGCAGTCTACAAACAGTACGACCTAGACCGTTCAGGGACCATCGGCAGCAATGAGCTTCCGGTAACCTTTTCGGCTGCAGGCTTCCAGCTCAGCCCAGAGCTCTACCACCGGATCATTCGGAGATACTCAGATGAGGACGGGCATACGTGTTTGGACAACTTCATCAGCTGTCTCGTGCGCCTGGATGCCATGTTCCGCGCCTTCAAATCTCTGGACGAGGATGGCAGTGGTCAGATCGGGGTGAACATCCAAGAGTGGCTGCAGCTGACCATGTACTCCTGAGGCCTATGTATCTATTCACCTGATGGGTCATCGGTTCCCTCCACCACCACCTAGGACAGAGATTGCCAGGAATCTACCCTCCCCCTCCCCTGCATTTCTGTCGTTCTCCGCCTGACATAGGAATCCTCAGGCGCAGGCACCATCAGACTCTGACTCCGTGTTGTCCCTGGGGTGCCCCTCCTACCCCTGACTGTACAAATATGGCCACCCCCCAAAAGCCCCTGCTCCCTGCTGGTCCCCAACCCTGCTTCCTGAATGGTCCCCAACCCTACCTCCCGAATGTGCCAACCAGCCACATGCTTCTGCTCCCCAGCACCTCTGTAAACACTTCACATGCTCCAACATGCCAGCCACATGCTTCCCAGTCTCCTTGGAAATACTTAAGGCTGTAATGTGCCACCCCCCCAGCTCCACCCAGCACCCCTATAAACAGAGCACATGCTGTAACATCCTGCCCACTGCCCCCAAATGCACCTTACATGCTTTAACATGTCCCCAGATGCCATCACACACATGCTTCCCCCATGGTGTCTTCTCCCACTCCCCATGTGCTTCAGGCCCCCTCCCCTCCTCTCTGGGTGGGCCTGGGAGCAGGGGCAGGGCTTCTGGGCCGTGCCAAAACCCAAAATAAACAGTGGTCACAAGACAAAAAAAAAAACTGTAAACCAGAGAATAGTACAAAGTATACAGATTTGTATATTCTCAGAGGCAGGGACTTTATCAAACACCTTTCTTTTAAAGAAGAAACCAAAGCCCAGAGACAAGAAGTGACTTGTCCAAGGTCATGCAGATTTGTCAAAGAACAGAACTCAGACTAGACCAGGTCTCCGGATGTTGAGTTCAGAGATCTTTCTGATAAACCCTATTGAGTCTCCAGAATTTGTACCTCCTGAACCAGGCTACTTTGATATCCTGATTCTCCATTCCTTTGGGGTCCTTTTCATTGTCCCTCAGACTCCTTTCTAGCATGCTTCTTTTTGTCAGTTAAAGAGTTTGCAGGATATGGGAAAATGGGGGCATGGGCAGGGATAACTCACATTAAAAGTGCAGAAAGTATTATTTTCAAAAGAAAAAGGTGTAGAGCACCTCTGTACCTATAAATTATGGGCAGAGTGTACTGGTGAGGGAGAGTAAAGAAAGGAGAAAAGGAGTTTTTACAGGGAATCCCCAATCCAAAGATGACTACAAATTAGCACACACCTCTTTCCAGAACAATGAAAGAGATTTGATCATGATTCCAAAATCACAGGAACAATGAAAGTTGGTATAACGATAATGCCTCTAAATGTTCCTGACAGTAAGTCAATGGCCATGGGCAATACTTACTGCATACTTTCTGTATGGATGTCTCATATACATATACTATTATTTTTCAAATGTATATAGATGTGATTAATAAAAATTCATTCAAATGTATTTGGTCATAATTTAATTTCTCAGTCAATACAAGTAATACAATTGCTACAATGTGGGAGTTCTGAGGGAAAAAAATAACCTTTAAAAAAGGATCCTTATATTCAAAAGGGTTTGAAACTACTGGTATGAGTTGTGCTTTTGTTCCCCTGTAGTGGAGTTCCATAATCCAATGACATCAGAGGTCTAGTCTCTATTCCTAAAAGAAGTATTGTAAAGACCTAATGAGATGGTAGTTTGGAAATGCTCTGCATGTGTTGAAGGGCTGTTTGAGTATCAGCTATTACATCTCTAACTTAGATGTGGCATAGGGGAAATAACATTGGAATATTGGAATTAATAGCAAAAGGGTTCCCCCCCCCCCTCCAAGTCCATATTCTAACTCCCTTTATGACGCTGGGGAAGTCACTTCCTCTCACTGTGTCCCAGTTTCTTTCTCTAGAAAATAAGGTGTTTTGAGTACATGTGCTCTAAAACCCATTCCAGGTCTAAATTCTACAGTCTTTGGTGAGCTCTAGAGATGCCAATCAAAATCTATCCAAAACTTTACAACATATAATAGAAAGTTTGATGTGGTTTCATCATAAAAATATGCAGATCTCAACAAAAACATATCTAAAGGACCAAAAGTCATTTAGGGCACAAGTCAAAGGGAATGACCAAATGATTTCAGACTAATGCAAACCAAGACAAATTTACTTCACACCCAGTAAATGATCAGATATGACAAAAATCAGATTTGTCAATACAGTAGGAGTTGTGGAAAGACAGGCAAATCAATATCTTCAATCTATTTTGCTGCAATTTCATTTATGTCATGACCACTGTGTGGGTTTCCCACAAAGCTCTCTTAGGCCCTCTCTTCTTTTCTTTCTATACTTTCTCACTTGATCTCATCAGGTCCCATGGGTTCACTTATCATCACTAGGAACATGATTTTCCCGTATCCATTTATCTATGCCTAATCTCTCTCCTGTATTCTGATCTCACATCACCATCTATCTATTGGACATTTTGGAATGGATGTCCTATATCTAAAACTCAATGTGTTCAAAATAAAACCCTCTCCATTTCCTTAAATCCTTCCTTTTTCTGAACATCTTTATTGCTAATAATATAATCAAAGATATCATCATCCTTCTAATCACCCAGAATCAAAATCTCAATTTCATGCTCAAATCCCCTCTCCCACTCTACACATTGATTTAAAATTTAAGCTGTTTTTTAATTTGACTTTTATTAATTTCAATATTCTTTTCTCTATATGTACCTCTGCCTAAGTTAGAGTTGATGATAGCTGATAATTAACCCATATTGATGGATAACAGCTATTATTAATCATCAATCATCAGGTAATCATCAGTCAAAACCTTTAAAGTTTTCAGAGCATTACCAAACTATTATCCCATTTGATATCCACATATCCAATCAGTTGCCCCATCCTGTCAGTCCTTTCTCTATATCTCTAGCATACGTCCCCTTCTGTCTACTCATAGTCACCACCTTAATTCATGCCCTTGACACTTCTTGCCTGATTATTGCAATAACCTTCTAATTGGTCTCTTTCCTTGAAGCTTCTCTCACCTCCAGTCTCCTACTCAGCTGCCAATCTTCACCTCCTCTCTCTTCTCCTCAATAAACTCAGTGATTCTATTGTATCTTAGATAAAATATAAAATCATTTTGTTTGATACTTAAAGCTCTTCATAACCTACCTCATCTCAGTTTTTTTCGTTATAATCTGCATTCCTTTATACATTCTGTGATTTAGCCTTATTGACTTATTTGCTGTTCCTTGAACAGGATACCCCATCTCAAATCCCCTTGTCTTAGTACTGGCTCCTCTTCATGCTTTCAGTGCTCTCCCCTGAAAACTTATAATGCAAAGGACAGAACCAAGATGGTGTAGAAAAGGCAGGAACCCACCTGAGTTCTCCCAAAGTCCCATCCCAATAACTTTAAATAATGCCTCAAAATTAATTCTGGAGTAGCAGAACCCGCCAAAGGATGGAGTGAAATGATTTCCTAGCACAATACAACTTAGAAGGTCAGTATGAAAAGGTCTGTCACACCAAATGGAGAGTGGAACAAAGTGCAGCATAAGGTAACACTAGCCAAGTCAGCAGCAGATTTTGGGAGTAACTGAAACAATAGCAGTAGTTTCTAGAGCTTTCAACCCAAAGATCGTAAGGAGGTTGAATACCCTGGCACTGAGTGTAGTACTCTGTTGCATTGCCCATACTGGGATTCAGATTGCATCCCTAGGCTATAGTCCCAGGAAAAGGAAGAGTATTAGCACAGTAAAGCTTATGACCATAGAGGAGACGGGACGACGGTC
>CM053595.1:47508277-47523680 GCA_028646575.1 Pseudocheirus occidentalis | reverse complement strand
AAGAAAGAAAGAAAGAAAGAAAGAAAGAAAGAAAGAAAGAAAGAAAGAAAGGGAAGGAGGGAGGAAGGAAGGAAGGAGGGAGGAAGGAAGGAAGGAGAAAAAGGAAGGAAGAAAAAAGATGAGTGAGGAGAGAAGGGCAAGAGAATGAAAGAAGGGTGAATGGAGAGGAAGGAAAAGGAGGGAAGAGTAGAAGATGAGGGGAAAGAATGGGAGGGGAGAGGATGGGAGGGAAAGAGAAGAGGACAAGTAATCCAGTTCACCCTCTTAGCTTTACAAATGAGGAAGCTGAGACAAAGGGAGGCAATAGGATCTGCTCAAGGTAAGAAAGTAAGCAGAAGAGCTAGAATTTCAGCAGATGCTCTGCCTCTATGTCCAGGCACCTCGCCTCTATGCTGAACTGAGGAAACAAGGGATTAGGTTTGTTTGGCTGGACCCCAGAGGACTGAACTCAGTTCAAAGAGCAGAAGTTTTTGGAGAGGATAATTTTGGATGACCGTAAGGGGAAAATATATGCCCTCAGAGACAGGGAATTACCCTCCGTTGGAATCTCTCATGGAGAGTTTACATCCACTTCTCAGAAATGATGTATTCATGTGAGGGAAGAGTTTAAACTAGACCGACCCTGAGGACCCTTCCTGCCCCAGATGCAGTGACATCGCCTTGTGCCGCAGAAGTGGGGCAGCTGGGTGGTGCCGTAGTGCAAAGAGTCCCTGGCCTGGGGTCAGGACAACTCATCTTTCTGGGTTCAAATCTAGCCTCTGACACTTACTAGCTGTGTGACCTCGGGCAAATCACTTCACCCAGTTTGCCTCAGTTTCCTCATCTGTAAAATGAGCTGGAGGAGGAAATGGCTAACTGCTCTGTATCTTTGCTGAGAAAACTCCAAACGGGGAAAGAGACATATACAATTGTAAACAACTGAACAACAACATTTATATCTAGACAGAAAAAGAGAGACAGATAAATATGATCTAGGATCTGGCCCATTTTTTTTTCCCAAGGGAAATTGTAATTTCTGACTCTGTGGGGAGCAGAAGGAAGACCATGACTCGGGGTGTATTCCTTCCTTTGTCTCTTTCCAAGAGGGGCATTATTTAATATTATATCTATCCTCTAACCTCAAATACTGATAATGTGAGGTCTTGAGGGGCGGATAAAGTCAATTCCACTTTCCTTGTTTGCTCTTGGGGGGAGAGTAATAGCTTACTATCTCCTGCTCAGTTCTTTCCCACCAAACTCTTTTTTTTTTTCTCTTTTTTTAGAGGAGGAAAGGCAGGGCTATTGGGGTTAAATGACTTTCCCAAGGTTACACAGCTAGTAAGTGTTATGTGTTTGAGGTTGGATTTGAACTCAGGTCTTCCTGACTCCAGGGCTGGTGCTGTATTCACTGCCCCACATAGCTGCCCCTCTCACCAAATTCTTGTCACACAAACAGTAAACAATGAGTAAATTTACATTTAGCCAAGCTGCCCATTAATGGAAATTATACAAATTAGAGTAAACTAAAGAACATGCAACAGCAAAACTGATCTTCAAGTAGGATTATCATGAGATTTTCACCTCAATCAAGGAGAAGGATCTTGCTGAGGGACAGACTGTAGCATTGGAAATGCTGAAAGTCAAGGGACATGTTAGGGTCTAGTTTCCCCTACATGAAGCTCCAAGGGCTCCCAGTACCCATTCAGATATTTATGCTTACCTTTCACAACTACCTTCTTTTAAGAAGCTGTCCATCGACTATCTCAAGAAAGGCCCTTCTCTCTCGCACAGATAGAAGAGCTGTGACCCTACATTCTCTCGGTCAATCATAAATCATTTCCTTCCACATATATAGCGAGCGGTTTCCCAGGGCTCTTCCTCTGAAAACCACTCTAGGCTCAGCAGAAGGTAGGGTTACACTTAAGTCATTTCCAAATCTGCCTTCATCCTGCACTTTGTACAGTGTGATAGAAGCCATTGAGAAATTTGGTGAAAAAGTCAGACAATCAGGTTGTTTTTCTGGCACTGGCAAAGCATGCAAAGAAAGTTTTATTGGGCAGTTATTGTCTTCAAAACCACATCCTAGGTGTTAAGGATCCAAACAAACGAAAAAAGGACAGAGATATTACTACCCTCAAGTGTCCTAATACCCTGATGCATTAAAAAAAGAAAAACCAGTCAATCCAGTGATAAATTTTGGTGTTATATAATAGAAAGAATTGCCATTCATATTTCAGGCCATGTTTCCCTGATGCCAAGACCAGCGTTCTTCCTACTAAGCCAAGCTAGTATTTAGTGCCAATGAAGAGTAGAGCCCTATGTTAAGCACTAAGTTCATTGTGTTATAAAGACAATCCAAACAGAGAGGAGATAAGATGCCCTGAACTGGGACACTCACAAACAGTTACTTCAGGTAGAAATGGGCCAGAGGTAGCTTCTTTTTATGACAGACTGTTCTTCCCCATTTTGTTAGTGTCCTGGGTGCTTACAAGTCAGCGTTGACTTGACCAACACATGGAGGAGATTTTGTTCGTGGTATATTGTTCTGATAAACTTGGGCATGAGCCCAGGCACTTAAATGATGTTGTGGATGTTTCTTATTTTTACAAAAGTACTTAAATTACTACATTTCCAGGATTCTTGGCCCAGAAAGTGGGAAACTGGAAAATAAAGACAGTTTGGTTAGGATAACTTTCACAACTTAACAATTTGAACTAATCAAGAAGGCTGTGAAAGGCTTCCCTTAGAAAGGCTAAGCCTATATTTTTTTAACTGTAATTCCCATTCAGCATCTGTCCAACAGTAACAAACGCTGGACCTTTTGGAGAAGCATCTCAGCTTGATCACTGGAGTTTGGTAAGAAGGCTTTATGTGAATCTCCACCTTTCTCTAACTTTTCTGCTCAGTTCTCAGGCTCCAGGTTCCTTTGAGGCCTAATGTAATGAATAACAAGGAGATGTGTAGGCCCTTTGCACAACGTTGTCACTGAGAGCACCCCTCCAGATGCATGTTCGTCCTGAGAATCAGAGGGGGTTTGGCTTGTTTCAGATTCTGTTATCACGAGGCCTCTGGATAAAGGATCATGTGTTGGTCCCATGCCTTTGTCAAAAACAGACACTGAAAAATGATTGTGCTCCTTGAGGAAAAGGCATGTTTGTTATTAAGATTCTTGTCTACAGAGATCAAGAGGAGCTGAGAACTGAAGCCCTGAGATGGCCAATTTAGGCCCCAAACAAATCAATTGTCTACTTGAACAATTAGGGCAAAGGGATATTTGTGTTTGTTGGTTTGCTTGTTTAGGAGATTTTGCCTGAATTTTTAGACAATTTCCCAAATCCTACTATTTTTCTATGTGGATTTAATATAAACATAAGAGTATTTTTTTTATCTAAACACAGAAATGGCCATTGAAAAACACTGAAGAGAACAAGAATGTGAAGAAGGCAAGCCAAAACCAAAATAAAATAGAATGCTTTATCCAGATGACTGAGACAAAATGGTATATTTTGGTGAATAAAATTGCCACCATTCTTTTGACATCTATATGACTCAAAATAACCTGGATAATTCGGTCAGTTAAAGTACTGGTCAATTAAAATTAAAATGTTAAACAAGTTGTTTGTCATCCTTGAGGAACATGTTAACCAGTGTTTGTCACTCAAATCTTCATAATTCTGTTTCCACCTCCGTTAGAGTTCTCCCCTGAGGCTGTATTATGACATGAGGGTCACCCTGGGTTCTTGAAGGTTTCTCCGTAAATCTGGACATTTAATCTGTCTCTATCATATTTGTACATAGTAGTTTGCATGTTGTGTCCTTCAATAGAGTAGGAGCTCCTTGTGGTTTTTACCTTCCATTGTTCCTCCAGGATTTGGTGCCTAGTATATAGTAGTAGGCTTAATAACTATTTATTGACTCACTGGCCAAGTTGGAGCTAGGTCCTAGAGTCATGCTATGTATATTATCTACAAAAACATCCTAAGTTAAGTGCAGGGAACTTCTTACTAGCTTCTCCATCAGATGTTCAGATATTGCCCTTTTTTTTTTTTAGCCATTTCTGACTCTCTGAAACTCCATTTGGTGTTTTTTTGGCAAAGATACTGAAGAGGTTTGCCATTTCCCTCTCCAGCTCATTTATAGATGAGGAAACTGAGGCAAACAGGGTTAAGTGACTTGTCCAGAGTCACACAGCTAGTAAATGTCTGAAGTCACATTCGAATTTGGGTCTTTTTGACTCCAGGCTGGGCATTCTATGCATTGTGGTTCTACCTAGCCATTCAGCTCCTCCATAGTATGGTGACATTTTGAGCCACTTTATCTCTGAAAAACTGCCAAATAAGTCACAGGATCATGGGATTATGGGTCCATAGGGGAAAGAGAAACTTGAGATCACGTAGTCCAATCCCCTTATTTGACAACTGAGGACACTGAAGCCCAGAGAAGTCAAAGGATTTGCCCAAGATCATAGAAGTGGTAAGCAGAAGAGCCTCATCTGAAAGCACATTCAACATTTCACATCAGTATTATTCTCTCACCTTTCAATATTTTAATTAAGAGAAATATATTCAAATTCTCTCCCTTCTAGCCACACCACACTAAAGAAAAAGAAAAGAAATTTCTTGTGACAAATATGAGGTAGTTAGGTGGTTCAGTAAGCTTGGAGTCAGAAGACCTGAGTTCAAATCTATCCCCAGGCACTTAATAGTTGTGTGACCTTGGCCAAGTTAAAGTCCATTTGCCTCAGTTTCCTCATCTGTAAAATGGGGATAATAATAGTACATACCTCCTTGGGTTGTTGTGAGAGTCAAATGAAATAATAATTATAAAGTGCTTAGCACCATACCTCGCGTATAGTTAGCACTATATAAATGTTCATTGTTACTATCATAGTGAAGGAAAATGAATTCTCTCAATTGCTGTTCACAAAAATATCTCATTCTGCACTCTGAATCCAAGACCTTTCTGCAGTATGTATGCTTCATCATCATTTATGTAGAATCACAAACGGTTGTTACATTGATCCTAGCTTTTAGAGCTCTCAAATTCTTTGTTTTTATGGAATTGCTATTGTATGTGTTGTGCTCCTGGTTCTGCTCATTTTATTCTTCATTAATTTATAAAAGTCCTCAAAATTATTCCTTTCTATGATATTAATGTTATTGTTATTTAAGGAAACTGGAAACAAAGGGAAATTTACGTGACCTGCCCAAGGACACAGAAGTAGTAAGTAGAAGAGCCAGGACATCATGAACCATCTGATCCAATCACTTTATTTCCTTCACTATGAAGGAAACCAAAAACCTGAGAGATTCAGTAACTTGCCCAACGTTATACAGGCAGTAAGACTTAGAGGTAAGACTTGAACCTAGGTCCTCTGACTCAAGATTCAGTTCAGCTCTCCTGGACTGACTGAAGTCTGTGCCAGTAGATGGAATCATCAGCCCTTAAATGACTTAGGTAAATCAAAAATGCTACTTTGGTCTATCAAGGATCAAGCATTTGTTTAGCACAGAACCTCTTTGCACAGATTCTAACTGTCTACACCATAGGGGTGGATAATCAGATAATTTGCTCTGTGTGTGTGTGTGTGTGTGTGTGTGTGTGTGATTAATCCATTCCTTGCAAATCATTCATTGATGATGAGACTCTAAACTGAAGTAAGTCAGGCACGGGACAGCAGAGAGAAATGATGTCACTAAGACTTGATTCTAAATCTTTCCAGTTTGGTGGAACCTTTGGGTACCTACCAAATCATAAATTAAATAACTAGCTACAAATTAATGGGGCATCAAAACAGTACAGAAGAGATGAAAGTCAATTCTTTTTTTGCTCAGTTGTCCATTTACAATTAGGTAAGGTTGATATTTTTTTTGAGAAAAAGTAGATATTGAAAGTTTCATACTGGATTATGGAATTCATTGGACATCACATAGTTGTTACTGCCTTGTTTTGATGACTTATACATAATGGAATCTAAAACATTCAAATTAAATTTCCTCTAAAATGGACATTAACTTAAAAATATAAGGGAAAAGTGTATTGGCATGATGTGTTGAGGTCTTTTGTGGCCTGAAAATATTTGAAAACATATTTTAAGAGACTTATAGCAAATGTAAAACACAGGAAGTTCACCTATCTCTCATCAAAAATGCCAAGAAACTGTACTCCACAAAATACCTCCTGCTCTTTAATTTCAAAAATCTCATGAATCTCAAAGTTGGGCCCAAAAGATCCCAATATGTTAGTCTTCAAGCATTGACTCCCAACCCCACCCCAGAGTCATTGTATTTTTTATTTTCATGCATCAGAAGCCTAGAAAATATAGCCTGCTTTGTATTTTCTGTTAATACCAAAGTTCTTCGAGTTTTTTAGTTGTTTTGTTTGTTTGTTTATTTGTTTGGGGAGGGGGGAAGGATACAACAGAAATGGCAGAAGGAGCAGATTTCTTTTAAACCTTGCTTTTGTTTCTTTCATGCCAAATCTTCTGCTTCTCTTGTTCTAAATAATACTCACCAATGTTCAGAATGGTAACCTTAAGGTTAGCAAAATGGGCAGTTATCACAAAAAGATTCCATTATAGGCAGTGAAATGCATTTCGTAAAGCAGAAAAGGGAATTAGAACATTATAGAAAGGCTCTAAAGGTCTAGACCGGTGGTTTTCAACCTTCCTAATGCTGCAATCCTTTAATACAGTTCTTCATGTTGTGGTAACCCCCAACCACAAAATTATTTTCGTTGCTACTTCATAACTGTAATTTTTGCTACTGTTATGAATCATAATGTAAATGCCTAATATGCAGAATGTATTTTCATTGTTACAAATTGAACATAACCTACAGGTTGAGAACCACTGGTCTAGACCAAAAAAATTTTCCCCCACAAAACCAGAAAATGCTATCAATTAAAAAACCTCCCCATCTCCATTCTATTCCATTCCATTCAAATGTAATCTAATGCAGGCAAACTCAATCCACCCAACATTCATTAATGTTAAGCATTAATGTGCCTATAAAGTATGATAAAGGCATTGAGGGTAAAAAAAAAAATTAGTCTCTCCCCCCCAAAAAAGAATTACATTCCTTGACATGGGGAGGGATGGGTTAGGGACAGGGACAGGGATATAATATGTAATATACTTCAAATATTTTATGTACTCTAGGTTTTATTCTGCCTTCAATAATTTTAATATACCTTCAGTGATGTGCTAAACTCTATTTTCCATATACTATGAGGGATGAATAAGTAATTTATAAATACAAATGATATATTTTTTTTTTTTGCTTTTTGGAGGGCAGTTGGGGTTAAGTGACTTGCCCAAGGTCACACAGCTAGTTTTTTGTGTTAAATGTCTGAGGCCGGATTTGAACTCAGGTACTCCTGACTCCAGGGCCGGTGCTCTATTCACTGCGCCACCTAGCCACCCCACAAATGATATGTCTACGGAAATTGTTCTCCATATTTATTAAGTCCCTTTAAAATGCAATTGAAAAAAATCTAAAATAGAGAAAGAGGGAAAAAAGAAAAAATGGAGAAGGAAGGAACAAAGGAAAGAAGGAAGGAGAAAAAAGAAGGAAAGAAGAAGAAATCAAAAGATCATCATTTATAGAGGACAATAATGAATAGATAAACATTTCTACATAACAAATTAATTTAGACAGTCTTCTTGGACTTCATTTTAATTGTTTTGTTTTACCTAGAAAATAGATGATGATGATCATCTCCCTCTCCTGACTTCCTTGGATTCCATCACGTCCCAATTAAAATGCCACCTTCTACAAAAAGCCTTTTCTTATCACCCTTAATGCTAGTGCATTTGTGCCTTCAGGTTATTATCTGAAATTTGTCCTTTCTTTAGCTTGTTTATACATAGTTGTTTACATGTTGTCTCTTGCTTTAGACTACCAGTTCTTCCAGAATGGGGATTGCCTTTTGCCTTTCTTTTTATTCCAAGAAATTAGTACACTGCCTCAAGTAAGTACTTAAGAAATTTTTGCTGGCTATCTCATCAGTGTTCATGATAATGTTGCCTCATTTCTTCATCCCTAAAATGGGTATACATTTAGGGGTGGAGAACCTCTATGTCCCTAAGTGTAAACACCTTTTCTAGAGGATCTCTAGAGTGGCCTAGAGGCCACAGGTTCTCCATCCCTGTAGATGATCCATAAATTCCTCCCAACTCTGATATCATACAATCTATGTTCCAAAATCTGTTTGCATTCTAATATTATAGAACATTATGTGTTCTCAGTCACCTTCTATATCTGACAAGCTATTTCTTGTGTTAAATCCCACTCCTTTCTCCAGGGTGTCAGTTCCTTCATTTGAAAAATGGGAGTGGATGGATTAAGTAATCTATGAAGTCTATCACTAGTATTCTATGTTCTAAGTCCTGATAGTTTAAGAATCTTTGAGTTATAAGGTACTGATGTGTTATAGATGGGATACCTGGTTTGCACTTTGATGGTATCAGAGTTTTTTTAAATCTCATTTCCTAGCTTTATCAGCTTAGGTAAGGGAACATTGCTCACTTGTTCCTCTCTCGTTGCCCAGAATGCACTGCCACAGTAAGATGATGCTAAGGATCATCTCTGAAATCTGTTTAGGAAAGGTTAAGGAAATGTTTGTTTCACGCATGGAAAGCAAAATCCTAATTAAATTGTGCTAAATCATAAAACAGAGAATCAGCTGTGATTATCACCAAATAAAGTGCCACTGTCCAGACTCCTCATTTGCCAGGCTCCTAAAATAATCCACTTTTTTTTCTAGTAACTTTGAAAAGGTTTATTGTTTGCTCCCTTTGGGTGACATAACCCTGAAGGAAGGGTACCAAGGGAGGAAGTGAAGTTGTAACTAATAGAAGAGTTTAGATTTGAAATAGAGAAGCAGAACCAGATAGACGCCTTGGGGATTAAATACAACAGTTTGATCTGCCCGGTCCCACCCCTACCTCTATGCTTGACCACCTGTTCCTTGAGAGGCAAGATTTTCCCCTCCACCCAAATCCCACTGAAAAGCAAAGGTCCTGGCATGAATCCTATATGAAATTTTACACTAAATCGTTGAAGAAGCAGCTATGTTATTATGGTGGAATGAGTACTGGATTTGGATTTGAGGAGAATTGAGTGAGAACTTTGGTTTTCCATTTGCTAGCTTTGTGACCTTGGTCAAGTCACTTAACAGAATCTAAGATTTTTTTTCCTGTAAAAGAAGGGAGATGGGTTAGATAATCTCTAAGACTTCTTTTTCTGATTTTAACATTCTATTATTCTAAAGCTGTTACCTACCCATCACATTCATTCATCCATTCAACACTTATTAGCTCAGCTTCTCCATATAGAAAAAGGAATGAGCTACACCATCTTCTAGCTTTAACATTCTGTATTCTGTGTTTTAAGAACCCTTCTAGTGTTAAACAAATTTCCAATTCTAAAGTACCTTCAAGCTCTGACATTCTCTGCTTCCACTGGATTATTCCCTTTGGTTTTTTTTGGATCAGGGATGGGGAAACTTATGTGTTATCATGGAGTGCCTGGCTACTAAGAATAAGGGCTAGAGTAGTATATTACAGCTGTTTCCAAGATATTCAAAGAAAATGCGTGTTCTACTGAAGCTCAGATCTGAATCTTGATAATCAATTCAGCCTGCTGGGGATATTCTGAATCCACATTACTTTTGAGTCCTCCAGGGAAAAGTCTTTGAGATAAAGGGGAGGGAGAAGAAGGGGCAAGTGAAGATTTGTCAGAACAGGCAAGATGCAAATGGCACCCTGTTCATTTTTAAGCAATGGAGTCAAGTTGCAACAGCTTTCCCACTTCCCCCTTAAGCACTGGGGTTGCAGGTTGGTTTCTGTGGCTCCTCTGCTATTTGTGACCTGTGTGTCGCAGGAGCAGATACCACCAGGACTATTACAAAAACTGGTCAAGGATAAGAGTTTAAGAAGTCAGATGAAAGAAGATCTACGTGGATCCTAATGGTCCTCTTTTAGACCTTGTGCCATATCTAACTCTCCAGCCTTAATGACAATGAGAGCCAAATTCAAACATATTCCTGATGGAAATTCCCCCCAAACTTGCCCAGAAACCTGGATATTTAAGTTAAATCAAGAAAAGACAATAAGAAGAATTTGTTAAGGTCCCACCAAGAACTTAGCATGAGAGAGGCATCTTGGTGCTGTAGGAAGAAAACAATGGAATCAGTCAGAAGATTAGATATATGGCCCTGAGCTAGTTAATCTTTCTGAGTCTCCTTCTTCACCTGTAAAATGGGGGTAATGATATATTTCATGACATATTTCAGAAGGCTCAGCACAACAACCAATCTGAATTAAGGTGCATGTTGAAAATTATTAAATAGAGATCAGAATAGCTTGAGTAGTTGAATAAGGAAGCTTCACTTCCATTTGGAAGACTCAAGAATTTTCTCCATGTGGGAGACAGCACCTGAGCTGGGCCTTAAAGGAATTTAAGGATAAGGATAGGCACAATTTTGGGAGGAATATTTCTTGAATCACAAACTCTAATAAAAGAAGTTCAAAGTTTCTTATTCAAACTGCTTTCTTGTTCTCTGTCTGTTGAAATGTTTGTATTGGTTGATGATTCTTAAGGTGACAATAAAATATTAATTCAATTTTTTAAAAAAGTGGTCAGCCTAATGAGCCACACTGGAAACACCAACTGGATAAAGATGCTTATTTTTTGAGTGATGAAATTATAGTAGACAAGTGTTATTTTTAAGATCTGTAAAAGGAGAAAGCTCAGTACCATTGAGAAGCTGGAATCTCACTGTAAAGAAAAATTAAACCAATGACAAAATAAAACAAGAGTGTGTAACTAAATTGGCTGATGTCAAGAACAGAGAAAAGAGATTCATAGAAAGGAAAGATCAGGGGCAGCTAGGTGGCACAGTAAATAGAACACTGGCCCTGGAGTCAGGAGAACCTGAGTTCAAATTTGACCTCAGACACTTAACATTTACTAGCCGTGTAACCTTGGGCAAATCACTTAACCCCAATTGCCCTTAAAAAGGCAAAAAAGAAAGGAAAAAATCAGTGTGAGCTAAAGCAGGCCATTCAAGCTTCATGAGGGAGGTGGGACTCATACTGAGATTCAAGGGAACTGTAAAATTTTTATTAATGTGAGAAATGAGCATGTCTACATGCTCCAGGCAGGAATATCCATTAAAACTGGAATAATCAATAGAGTTTTAAAAATTAATCTGGATCAAAGTCACATCCATTTAAATTGGCCAGTTCAGATGGTCTATCTAATTCTCCAAGATTTTTTGAATTAGCCTTGCAATTAGCAGGATTAACAGACTTAGTTCCCTACCACAGATTCAAAAGACAGCAGAGCTAGAAGGGATATTGGAACATAGAACACAGAATATTAGAACTGAAAGAGATTTCGGGATGTAGAAAGTTAGAGATAAATCATCTTTCCCACCCCCATGTCCTGCCACTTCAAAACTGAGGTCCTTTTCCCTTACAGGTATGAGAGTAAATCAAAATACTCAATTCAATACATCTAAGGATAATTCAGCCATAGTTCTGTAGATAAGAAAAAAAAATGTTTCTACAGAGCTTTTAAAAATGCTTTCTTTACAACAACCTTGGGAGGTAGGTGATATTAAATATGATTTATCCTCATTTCATAGGTGAGAAAATTGACTCAGAGAAGCGAAGTAGACACAACATATTTGTATATAGCTAGGGAGACCATAAAGCCAGCAAAAGGCTCCCCTCCCTTCCCTTCTTCTCCCCATCAATGTTACTGCCATTGGAAACTCTGGTCTGAATATCCTTGGACAAACCTAGGGAGACTAGATTTCCTGAAGAGATGAATCACAGCTAAGGCTGTGAGGTTATAAATGAGGTCATGGCAGTCACCCAGCCATTGCAATAAAGTTTGGAATCTGAAATGAGGTCTCCTCTTGCTCAGGAAATAGAATAGGCAACTCACAAGGGTGTCTGTAGACAAACTCTCTGCAGGACACCAGTTGGTGCATGACTTGAACGAATTACTCATTTTTTTCTTCTTTTTTCCTTTTTTTTTTTTTTTCCATTTGTGGTTGTGTTCACAGCCACTGGGAGCGAGTAGGGGAGCCAGACTGAGACAGTCTTCCAGGTTAGATGTGGGGTGTGGGGGTGGGAAGGGGTGTAGATTCCCTCAGGTCTGCTCCCTAGTCACTGAGTCAGGAGCCAGCAGTGTGTGACAAATACCTAACTGGTCCACAGAGGCTTGCCAGCAGATTTCAAGTCATTTATATAGTGCAAGATATTTTAGATTTAGATTTTTGATATATAATAAAACATTCTGCACCTACAGAGTTTCCATTTATTTTTCTCTCTAGATTCTCAACAGTATGCAGCAAAAGAAATGGGAAATACTAAAAGGGGTTGCCAATATATTTTTAAGCTTCTGATTGCTCAGGAGCAACGCGCCTTCTTGGAGGCAGACTTTTTGTTAGTGAAACTTTACCGGAATGTGAGCATTCACTTCCTGAACATCAAAACACAAAACCCACCTTGATTAATAATGATTGAGTTACTCCTGGCTGGCAAAAAGACTGGTTATTATTGTGTATTTTATTCTTATAAATATTATATTGCCAAGAAATATAAACAAACAAATAATGAAAATGTCACTTTTTAGCGCCTTGGATATGTAACAAAAATATCTACCTTAATTATAATGGTCTGTTTTTTTCTAGAGTGTTGGTTCTGGAGTGGTCTCTGCCCATATGAAAGGTGGGGGAGGAAGAGAAGGAAGCCCCAAGGCCGGCCTTTTTCAATCCCTGGACACCTCTGCCATTATTCTCCCACCCTTTGTCCCCATAATATGCTGTCCTCTACTCTCCTGCCCAAACTAAGACAATAAAATTTAAAGCTAGAAAAGACCTTAGAACATACTACAGGACAATCATATTATTTTACAAATGAGGAAATTGAGGTTACAGAGATGATGTGAGAAACCCAAGGTCAAGATCATATGGTCAACAAGTAGTTGATTCGGGATTTGAAACTAGGTTCATTGGCTCCAAATCCAGTGCTCTCCTCTCTCCCCCTCCCCCAATGCAGCATGGCCTTTCGTAACTAAGATATTGTTGTAATACTTATATGTCTTCTGCTTTTTCTTCTTTATTATCATAGCAAAATATCTTTATGCTGTGGGTCTGTATAATCCTTACTTCACACCCCTTACCTCTCCACTGCCCCACAGGTACATTGAGAGAAGAAAGAGCAATAGAACTGGTGTCAGAAACTTTGAATTTAAACCTTGACACTAATACTTGTGTGTCTTTAAATAAGTCATTTAATCTCTGAACCTCATCTGAAAAATGGGGTTAGTAAAGCCTGTTTTAATATTACCTCACAAGATTATTATGAGGAAAGAACTTTTATATGTGTGTGCATCTATGTATCTATATTTGTGTATATGTGTTTATATGTTCACATACATGTTTTTGTATATGTTTTATATGTGTGTATCTGTGTGGATATGTATACGCACGCACACACACACATATTTCTATACATACATATACATACAGAGTTAGGTGGCACAATGGATGGAGTGCCAGACTAAAATCAGGAAGACTCATCTTTCTGATTTCAAATTTGGCCTCAGACACTTACTGTGTGACCCTGGGTGAGTCACTTAATCCTGTTGGCCTCAGTTTCCTCTTTTGTAAAATGAGCTGGAGAAGAAAATGGCAAACTCCTCCAGTATCTTTGCTAAGAAAACCCCAAATTGGGATATGAAGAGTCAGACACAAGTAAAATGACTGAACAACAGTATTTATATACGCTATATATAATCTAAATATATAAATGCATAAATATGTTTCTGCTTATATACACTTCAGTTCATATATTTTTATTATACATAATGTGAATATATGTGTGTGTGCAAACACACACACAAACACACGCACACACACACAATGTGCTAAATGTTGGGAATACAATCACAAATTGAAAGAAAGATATTCCTTGGCTTCAAGGAGCTTATATTCTGATGGAATATAAGATTAGATAGACAGACAGACAGATAGACAGACAGACAGATTTTGTTCTGTATCTCTTTATCTATATTGTTTACATTTGTTATATATAATATATTTCTATGATATGCTTTATATATATTTATATAGAGAGAGGCTTTGCTTTTTGATGAGAAACACTTTTCTAAGATCTATATATTGGATACTTCAAAGAAATCCAATTCTGATAAAACCAAAACAACAATTCTCTCAGAAAAGTTTTTTAAAAAGAGAAAAATTAAAATTATACTTACACATATGCAAAGCATATAATATAAATATATTATAAAACATGTAAACAATATTTATAAACATATCTATGTATGTATACACACACACATATATATGTATATATATATGTATATCTCCATATATCTTATATTTTATTAGAATGTAACCTCCTTAAGGGCAGATACTATCTTTCTTTATGATTATGATTTTGCTCCCAGAACTTTAGTATAATGTCTGGAAGATAATAAATATTTAATAAATGATTATTGGCTGAGTTCACTATTACTATAAAACACATAATTATTGTATTCTTATTAGCATATATGGGAATTCTTCTTCCATACAATATTCTTTTGAAAATTTTGGAATTTTGAAGATGGCAGCATAGAAGCAGCAAAGTTTTGCAGCTCTCACACAGCCATCTTAAATACCCATAAAATATGACTAAACAAATTTTAGGGCTCCAAAACTCACAAAAATATGGAGAACACATCTCTCACTGAAGGCAGCTTGGCAGGTGGGGCTCATTGCAACAGGCTCAGGGCTGAAACCAGCCCAGCCTGAAACTACAGCCTGGCCCCAGGGTAGTCAAGAGGAACCCTAGCTGGAGTTTTCAGGAGAGTGGACTAGTGGCCCCTGTGGCAATTTCCAGATTTATCAAGCCAGAATAAATAGGGCTAAGAGAAAGGTCAGTGGAATTTGGCTTAATTTGGGGGAGAAAAGTGTCCAGCTGAACTGCCTGCAGGGCAAGGAAGCAGCGGGAAGCAGCGGGAATGGCTGCAAGCAGCAACTGCCTCCACTGGGCTGCTTCAGAGCTCCTGGCTTGCAGATAATAGGAGGGCCAAGGCAACTGATCAGAGCCAAGGGCTCTTGCGCTGAGTGGCCTGGATCCAGATTGTGGTTTTGGGTGGTGGTCCTGAAGTGTGCTCTCAGCAAGTCAAAGCTGGTGGGGGCTGCAGCACTCCCTTAATAGCTCTGGCAGCTGTGAAAACCCCAGTGATGTGGGACAGAGCTTCCCCCTCCCCCCAGAAGCAGAGTTCCACAGAGCTAAAAAAACAAGCAATTAACTGACTGGCCAACATGAGGAAAAGGAAGCAAAAAAAGAACAGCAATAAAAGTCTAGAATGCTTTGTGGACAAAAAAGATCAAAGCA
>CM053595.1:47491029-47507777 GCA_028646575.1 Pseudocheirus occidentalis | reverse complement strand
TTCGTCTTTTGTGCTATTTCTATTTCTTCACCAAATATTAAAATCATCAATGCTGAAGATATTGTGTGCTGATAAACTGATTTCATTATTCATGCTTGTTGTCCTATTTCAAAAATTATCTCTAAATGCTTTTGAAAGGATCTGTCTTAACTGGGTTTCATCCAAACTTTCTGTGTAATCACTTTTTCTTTCATTACTCCTTATTTTGTGAAGGGATACTGCTCATAATATTACATTATCCTTATCTATATAACTTTTCAATTGAGTTTATATTCTGAAATGGTTGTCTGTGACTATTATACCCCTGTACTTGGCAAGCAGATAAATCATTTACTAGGGAAGATGGTTTCTATGCTCCTTCAGTCTTTTCATTATGGTAATTACTTTTCACTGGTTAAGCTTTTGTAGGCAATTATGACAGTCTGGGTCAGTGTCTTTGTTTTTATCTATTTCCCATTTTATGATAGCTTATTTAAATAGGCCAAATTGGAGAGGTTATGATTGCATATAGGGGCTGTTTATCTTTACTTCTCCCTTGAAATTTTGTGTTGACTTTCATGTTTTTATTGTTTTAATTTTTATTCACTTTTACTTTTGATCTGATGAGTCTTCTTGTATACAAATATCTAATTCAGACCAACTGATTCATCATTTCATATTAAGCTATAGTGAATTTCATTTTGTGTAATACTTGGTGATGACCAGGTCCAATCCTTTTCTTGAATGAAATACTCATGACATTTGCATGAGTAGTCTATAAGCCTTTGTTTTCTTTCATGTCTTAATTTCTTGCCAAATTTTCTAATATATTTTCCCCATATCCTTCCACATGCTTACCTTCATATTGATGGCACCAAGTATTTTTGTGTGTAAATACACGCACACATGTACAGAGGGAAGAGAGACAAATAGAGACAGAGGCAAAGAGACAGTGAGACAGAGAGTAGACAAACAGAAACATGAAGACACAGAGACATAGTCAAAGACAGAGGCAAGAAGACAGAGACATAGACACAAAAATGTGTTTGATTTGGAAGATTTTGCCAAATTCCTCAGGGCATTTCACTAACTTTGCATCCTTTTCAATAGATGTCAGTGAATAATTACAGTTATATGTATCATGCTCCTTTAGCCTATGCTCATCAAGATCATTGTATATTTTTTATGGAATTATGTTTCTTGCTTCCTGTGCATGCAAGATAAAGCCAGTTCATTTCCCCACAAAGCCATTTAGAGACACTTCCATTTAGCTGTGACTACGTTGAGTCATCTGATTTTGTTTATATATGTTTATTTATATATAATTGTCAATTTCAATACAGTTCAGTTTCTTTAGTATGTTAACCCATTGGTCATTGCACAGGGTATCAATTTAGAGTATCAATAGCTAACATTTATAAATGGTCTAAAAATTCTTGGATTCTTTGCGACTTTTCCCTTTTTGTCTCATGCTCTTCAAGCAATCAAATGTGTGTGTGTATGTGTGTGTGTGTATGTGTGTGTGAGACTAGTATATATCAAAGACTACAATAAAGCACTTACTGCAAACACAAAGAATAAGAAAATGCCTATTCTCAAAGAGCTTACATTCCCTACTCTCGTTATGGAAATAAAGTAAAAGGGAACCACATAGGATTGAAGATGATTTTGATTTGTTCATTTTAAATCTCTTTCATGGGTCATAATGTGCTCTTTAATAGGTATAATAGAGTGCTAGACTTATAGATAAGAAGAAACACCTGGGTTCAAATCCTACCTCATCCATTTACTGGTTACATGACCCTGGAAAAATCACTTAACCTCAATTCACCTTAGTTTCTTCATCTGTAAAGTGGGAATAGTAATATCTATAAGCCTTACCAGGTTGCTGTGAGAATCAAATAAGGTACATGTATAAAGTGCTAAGTGTAAAGTTTTATGTAAATAATAATCATTATTTTTAATAACATTAGCATTAGAAAAGACATCCCTACTAGAAATCATCCATTCTACACATTGCTGAACTGGTCATTGAAGAGTGGAGCAGTCTGTCAGCAGAACTTTACGTGAAACATCTCCAGTAATAGGACTTAACAAAGCTTACATTCCATTGGCAGAGCTTTGGAGAATCCGATGCCAATTCCATGTTACCATGAGGCATCAAAGTAAGACTTCAGTGGTGAAGGTTCGACTAACACCAATAATGGTACTTTATAGTTCTTTAACGCTTTATTGTTCAGCATTTCCTATGTTCATTATCTCACTTGATCTTTACCACCAACCTGGAGTCTAAATAGAGCAGGTATTATCATATGCATTTAATTAAGGAATGAATTATCATTAATTATATGATAATTAACTATCATATGCATTTAATTAAGGAAACCAATGTCCAGGGAGTATGAGAGTCTCATTGTTGTCTCTCTTGACCTCTGACTGGGTGGCTTCTCTCCCCCTCTCCAGCTCCCTTTCATATATTCTTTCTCCATTAGGAGGTAAGTTACTGGAAGTCAAGGACTGTCTTTCTCTTACCTTATATTTGTGTCCCTAAAACTTAGCACAGGGTACGGTACACAGTAAGAGCTTCATAAATACTTGTTCATTTGATGGACTTAAACAAGGCAATAGAGCTAGAGGGCAACAGAAAAGTCTTGAGCCTCTACCTTGTGATATCAAGTCTAGCTCTCTAGTCTTCTATCCCTGCCTCTATATTTACCTCTGGCCTTGGTATAGTTGTGGTCATCATTTATCTTATCTGACCACCACTTTTCTCATTCATAAAATGGGGGTATGTTATCTTTTCCTTGATACCACACAGGGTTTTAGGATCAAATAAGAAAATATATGTGCAAACCACAAAGAAATAAACACATGTGGGGTGGCTAGGTGGAGCAGTGAATAGAGCACTGACCCTTGAGTCAGGAGGACCTGAGTTCAAATTTGGCCTCAGACACTTAACACTGACTACGTGTGTGACTTTGGGCAAGTCATTTAACCCCAATTGCCCTGACTTCCCCCTCCAAAAAGAGAAATAAACAAAAGAAAGAAAGAAAGAGAGAGAGAAAGAAAGAAAGAAAGGAAGGAAGGAAGAAAGAAAGAAAGAAAAAAGAAAGAAATTTAAGGAATTAATAAAAAATGCTTACTATGGGCCAGAAATTATGCTAAAATACAGTTCTAAATTCCATGTTCCTATTAGTTGTTTTTTTTGGCATTGATGTTGTTTTCTCTAAGTCTCTACTACAGGTCTAGGTCACAGTATAATGAAAATTTGAATGAGGAAAATTGTGTTTGTCGCATCATTTGCTGCTTCCCATTTAACCAATTTTCTATTTGTATCTGTGATTGAGAAATAGTTGACATTTTGTGAATTCATTCCAAATAAAAACAATTGGATGTTGGAGTAGGGGAACCTCACTAAATAAAACCAGCATGCCTGGTGTTTCTCCCTTGGTTGAAGATAACAAATTAAATTTGATTTCTCTTTTATTAGTCTGGGATGGTGCCTTTTAAGTAATTCTGGTCTGGGAGCATCTGCCTGTACCATGTGCTGCCAGTTGGCATGGGGCGTCACATCCTGAAGTGGGCTGAAGAGTGCATGCTGGCTTGTCTTGTAAATATGAATTTTTCGACCAAAGTCTTATGATTTCCTGATCTAATTTTGCACTTTTGAATGGGATTGTTTATTGCCATATTAGTTTCACCATGATGGTGTCAGTGACTCCTACAAACTAGTTTGGAAGTCAGGGTGAGGGTCCCTGTTTTCAGTTCACTAAGTTTAATTATGTTTTGAACAAAAGTAATTAGAAGACATACCGATACAAAAGAAATCCAAAGTCCGTGTGAATACTGTTAGAGTATGAGAACAATGGGTGGCAATAGAATTATGCTCCAGATCAAAATTTCCTGTCTGATCTAGTCACTTCTCACATGGCTACCAGCTTCCAAATGGACTGGAAATAATTAGTGAGCAGGAACTGAGCACTCCGGGCCATGCCCAAGGGGGACCCCAAGACTGGGATTATTCTGTTACCGAATTTATTTGTTTTTCATTAGCATTTTATAGGTTTGGTCTATGTTTACAAAAGCCAGGGGAGGAAAAGACATCAGAACAAAGAAAATTAATAACCATTGTGTACTCTGTTTCTTAATAAAATCATTCAAGTTTTCAAACAGATATGACACTTTCTCACTCCAGAAAATGGGCCAGGCAAATGTAGAGTGAACAAATTATGAGAAGCTTTGAGGTGGTGGTGATGGTTGTGGTAGTGGTGATAGTGTAAATACCCACACATACACATACACATACACACACATATAGTGTATATATATATATATATATATATATATATACTATATGCATACGCATGCACACACACACCACATAGGCATAATATATGCATGCATATGTATGTATACATGCACACATGTACACAAAACTACATACATATATGTATGCACACATACACGTATGCACAAAGTACAACTATACACATGCATATGTGTTTATACGTGTGTGTTGGAGGGAGGTGAGTGTACAAAAGAATCCTGGACTGAAGTTAGAAGATCTAGGATTGGGTTCTCCTATTGCTATTACTAGGATTTCCAATACAATACTTAATTATCTCAGAGAACATTGTATGTCATAATAATCCTACTTGTGATTCAGTCATTAAGCTCTCTGTGTGCTGTTGGGCAGCTACTATGCCCTCTCCTGGACTTCCTTTCCTCGTTTCTGCATTGAGGGAAGTGTACTAAATGATTACCAAAGGCCCTTCCAGCTCTAAATTTTTGGAATTCTTATGGAGATTGCCTGAATCGCCTGTACATGTTACTAGTAAGGACACACACACACACACACACACACTTGATTCCTGGGTCTAGATTATTTCAAACAATGTATTACAAATTGGTAAGCAATTGAACACATTATTCTGTTTATACATGTGAGAAGGGTTATAAATGGCAATCCTGTGGGGAGCTTGCCTCTAGGTCTGCCTTCTTGGGCCATAGAGTTGGTGTTCCTTAAAGTCAAAATTCTTGAGGGTCTTGAAGGTCAAACTGAAAGATTGGGCCAAAATGAAAAAAGGTGGTGGTGGGAAAAGGGAAGAATTTTAAGGCTTTTTGTAAAGAATAAATGAGAGCAAGGGAAATGAATGTGTAAGCTGAAGGGAACCATGTTTCTGCTTACCATTATTAACTCATTTGTTGGTAATGGTGATTTCTTCTCTCCTCCCTTTTCTTTTCTTTTCCAAGGAAGCAAGGACTGGGCCCAGAACAGCCTGCAGAAGAGAGAAGAAATGGGGGAGGGAGGAGAGGTAAAAGAGAGGAAAGGATGAGAGAAATAAAAAAAGAATAAATGTGTGAATGAATAAAATACATTCATTAAGGATGTAGAAGAGAAGGGTCATAAATGATAAAAACAGGTGTGTTGCAGCCAGTTCAAACCTGTTCCCTAGTCCATTTTTAAATTGCCAGTGTGAGAATGGCCTCAAGGCCACAGGTCCTCCACTGCAGGGTAAATACTCACATTGAAATTTAACAATAAGGAAAAGTTTTGAACTGACTCACCCCCCCCCCCCCCACACACACACCTCTGGAAGCACCTCACCTCTTCCTTCAAAGTCAAAACTGATAGGCATCTATCTAGCTCTAGGAATTTCCCCCAGGGACTAGACCAATGCCTTCCAGGGACCTGTCTAATACCCTCTAGGCCTTACTTCTCCAGGAGCTCTAATCTATTATCTTTGTGTAGGCCCTTTACCAACTCTGATCTTTGGAGGCTTCTCTGGCCTCCTTCAAGATTTAACTCAAATCCCACCTTCTGAAAGAGGCCTTCCCTCACCCCCCACCCATTCCTTATCTTCCATTTACACTGTATGTACATGATTATTTGCTTAATTATATTTTCTCTTCCTTTAGAAGGTGAACTTCTTGAAGGCAGGGACTGTTTTCTACTTTATTTGAATTTCCAGCTAAACACAAAATCTAATACATTAATAAAATATTATTGATGGATTGATTTAGAAGTCACCTCACCCAAACCCCTCATTTTATAGAAAAGGAAACTAAGGTGGAAAGAATTCAATTTGATAAACATTTATGAAGCACCCACTATGTGCCAGGCCTAAGGTCACATAGATAGTGAACAAAAGAGTTAGGACTAGAACAAATGTGGTACAGCAGGAAGAGTCTTGATTTAGAGTCAGATGACCTGAGTTCAAATCTTACTTGTTTTAGTTACTACGGATCCTCTTTGGGTCAGATTAGATGAACTTTATGACACATTCTAGCTTGGAACCTATGGTCCTATGAACCTCCATCCTTTGAATCCAAATTCAGCACTGTTCCAAGTACATGCTTGGATTTCTTTGATGCTTTTTATATTTCAAGTTCCAAGGTGCCTCGGAACTATAACAGCCCTTCTCAGTGACTGAAAAACATACAGGGTAAAGATCCCTTTCCTATCCCATCAAGAACTTGATTGAAAGTTGCAAAAGAGATGTTATTGGAAAATAATCACAGGTTGAGGCAGGTAATATCTTCAAGGACACAACGAAGGCCTCATCTTTGAACCTGTTTAAGCCAAACAGCTTCTGATTGTACACCAAATATAGACTTTTATTCTTTGAAAAACCTTGCAATTGTCTTATAGTCTCCTCTCCTCCTTCAGTCTTAACATCAGGAGAGTTTTCTTGGCAATCAAATCCCTTATTTCTTCTTCTCAAACACTCTGGTTGGTTTTTTTGTACCTTTCTCCCTCAAAAATTGGTAGAGGGTTTGACCAGGAGAGCCTGGTTCATCTGAAAGGATGAAGACTTTGTTTGGGACTTTGATTATATCCCAGTGACATCATATGAGACAGGATTGTCAGATCATTATGGGGTCGGGGGAGAGTGATATGGGTGGGGCAAAGAGAACTGAACTAGTAGCCAGGTTACTTAACTGACTCTTCCATACATCCTATACAATATTATTTATGTCTTGCCATTGCATTCAGCTGGGTCAGGTCTATTGTTGATTAATCTAACCCTACAACCCTGGTCTATAAAAAGGATGGAGGAGATTTATCAGAGTGCAGATATTCACAGTGAGCAAAAAGCAGATGAAAATTAGAGAAAGATAGTCACTTTCTTCATTTTGTTCTCTTAAGGGCATTTCTGTCCCTCCAACAACCCCAGATATAGAAGAATTAGATGCAGTGTATTTCACTGAGTAATTGTCGTACCCTGGTTTTTTAGTCCAAAAATTGGGTTATAACCTGTGTTATATAACTGTGCAATTGTCACATGGTATAATTCTGTTTGATTTAAAAGGTAAACAGAGCAGCAATGTATTTATCAGTGACAAAAGGATAATACTTTAGAATTCTCAGAACATATGCATTGTCAGCATATTTATGAAAACTGACTCTCATGGTCTGTTTAGAGCACTGTACTACTAGTGGTGGTATTGTCACTCAACCCAAAGAAGAAGCTTATGTGCAATGGGAGCAGAGTAAGTCATGTGATTTGGTAAGACTTGCATCTTCCCAATTTTAACATATATTCATTAGTAATAAATGTTTTTAAAATTATGCTGCCACATTTTTTTTAAACTCCACGTAATAGTCACATCTCACTTTTTTTGGGAAAAAGTTAGTGTAAAATCTGGGACAATTATATTGTGAAATATGGTTGATGGTGGCAGAACTTAGGATTTCTCAGAGGGGCCAAACAAGTGATAGAAAGGAGATCATATTGGTTTTATAAAATTAGGAAATTTTTATGCTAACAAAACTAATATAGTTAAAACTAGAAGAGAAATCAATAACTAGGGGAGAAATCTTTGTATCAGATTTCTTTGATGAAAGTCTCATATACAGGATATATAAGGAACTGATTCAAATTTCTTTTTTTTATAATTAAAGTTTATTTACTTTTAGTTTACAGCATTCAGTTCCACAGTCCCCTGAGTTTCAAATTTTCTCCTCTCCCTCTCCTCATTCCCCTCCCTCCCTCCCCCCCCCCATGGCAGCATGTACTCTAATACAGGATCTACAAATATCTTCACATTAAACTGATTCAAATTTCTTTTTTTTTAATTTTTAATTGATTTTTTAAAATTTACTTTTAGTTTACAAGATTCAGTCCCACAATCCCTTGAGTTTCAAATTTTCTCCCCTCCCTCCCTGCCACCATGGCGGCACGCAATCAAGTATAGGATTGGCAAATACTTTCACGTTGGACATTAGTCTGGTTATATAGAGGGATTGTAACTGATGGAATGAACAATGAGAAAGGGGAAACAAATCCAAACATCAAAAAGAAAGAGAGCATGTAATTTGCTAAACTTATTCAAATTTCAAAGAATAAGACTCATTCAGTATATAAGGTGTTAATTCTATGGACAGTTGTCAAAGAAAGAAATCTAATCTATCAAAAACCACATCAAAAAATGTTCCAAGTCATTTACAATTAGAGAAATGCCAATTAAAGCAATTCTGATGTTCTACCTCACACCCATCACTTTGGTAAAGATGAAAAAAAGACGAAAATGACAAATGTCAGAGAGATTTCAAGAAAATAAGCATGTTGATGAATTATTGCTGGAGCTTTAAATTTTGGTCAAGCCATCCTGAAAAACATTTTGGATCCATATTCTCAAAGTTTACTAAACTTTGTGAAATAGCCTTTGATCTAGCAATACCATTCTGAGGTATATTCTTGCAAAGAGATCAAAGGAAAAGGAAAAGAACCTATATGTACAAGAATATTTATAGCATTTCTTTTTATAATGGAAAAAATTGGAAACTAAAAATGTACATATTTATTGAGTAATAACTATGTTATATATAGAAATGATGAATAGAGAATTTCTGAGTGAGCAGAAGCATGAGAACAATTTGTACAATAATGAGGAAGAGAAAAAGTCTTTCTGTCAACAATTTTTCTCCTTTCTAAATCAACCTTTTATATCACTGTTGTCAAACTCAAATAGAAAATGGGGGCCACTAAAAAGAAGTAAGCATCCCTCTTCCTCATATTGACTTTTAGAAAACCACACATTTAAAAAAATTTTTATTGCATTTTTAATTTATTTTGTTAAATATTTCCCAGTTACGTTTTAGTCCAGTTCCACTTAGTATGGCTGTTGGCTTCAATGTGGCATCTAGTTTCTGTGTTTGACACTCCTACTTTATGTGAGATTTTGGGCCAGGACTGACTCAGACCAGTTTGATGGTTCAGGATTGCTCATAGACAATAGGATCTCCAACAAAATTTACCAAATAGTAACATGGGAAGAATATTCTTTAGTGATACAGCATTGGTTCACTTGGATTCAATTCCCTTTAGGTCCACATGTATATACCTAGACAGAAAGGTGTGCTGACTTACAGCCAATGAGAAGTCCATTAAGCCTCATGAGATATGGTTACTATATACATAGATTTAGAAGACTGGAAAGTCTCTTCCACATAACCTAGTTTTTCCTCTTATCTGTGACGTATATCTAAGAATTAGAGTACCATATTCTGAAGAATTAAACTTCAGAGTCACCAAAAGTTTAGGAGAGAAATACATAGTGAGAATGAGAAGGCGGCAATAGATTACAGATAAGGAATTACAGAGGAAATACAAAGATATTTTTACCTAGAAAAAAATAGCAAGAATGAAGAGCAACCAATGGAAAGCCTGAATATTACAAAGGCATTCATGAAATGTCAAGAGGTTTAGAGGATGACCCCTCACATGTGAGTGAGTCTCTTGTGGCAGATTGATGGAAAGATATATAGAGCAGTCACTCAAGATGGGCAGGCATGGACAGGTTGTGATCTATATCACTGAAAAGCACTGAAACATCAAAGTATCTTCTGTAGACAAGACACACTATGGATTTTTGCACACAGACATACATTACTACTTTACACATGGATATAGATCCTATTAAAGTTGATAAATTATAAATTTGTTTAGAAGTATTACTGAGTTAGTAGCAAGTTGCTTTTTAACTGTGTAGTTTCTTAACCAATAGATACTATTGGCACAATTACTATCATGCAGGCAGCTAAGAAAGAATTTTTTTTGTTTTTTACATTTAGGCAATGTCCTAATACTTGAAGAAATGGAGAGCTTTGTAAGCTTTGTAAGAGAAAACTCCCAAACCTGGTAATTAAAACCTTTAACAACCTGACTCCAAACTCTCCTTCTACCCTTATTTTATGTTGGTCTACTCTATGCAGTCTATGTTCTAGACAAACTGGGTTACCATTACCTAATATTTCCCCATTCCTCTATTGCCCTGTGCCTTTGTGAAATGAAAAAAAAAAGTTCTTCTTTTACTCTTAGAATGTTTTGCCTTCTTTTATCCGCTGGCTCTAACGGTTTTTACTTCCCTTTCCCTTACCACCTCCTCCAAGAAGGTTTCCTTTCCCTCACGCTTAAAAGCAATCCCTCACAGTAATCCATTTTAATTTGATAAGTATTGATTAAGTAGCTGCTATATGCAAGTCTCTCTGCTAGGTGCTGGGATACAAAAACAAAAACAAAAAAAGGTCCTTGCCTTTAAGAAACTTAAATTCAAATGGAAAGATAATATAAATAATATTTTTATATATAATAATATAAGTGTATGAAGGATGCTATGCATGTATATACTTGAAGGATAACGTGTGTGTATACATATGTGTATATATAGGATAATTTATATATGTGAAAGATGCTATAAATAAAGAATTCCATATACTATATGGAAGAAATGACACATATGATTTTATATGTATGTATATGAAGGATGCTAAATGTGTATATATAAAGAGTTTATATATATTATGAAGTGTAGTATATATATAGTATATGACTATATATGTGTATATATGAAGGAGATATATAATATGAATGATACTCTACATGGATATTACATATGTATGAAACACTATATATGGATACTCTATACATATATATGACACATATTTATATTTAATAAATATTGGTGGAGTTGAATGGCATGCTAGGAATAGATTTTGGAAGAGAGTATCAGGTGTATCGTGTCTGGTCTTCAATCTAGTCTATACAAAGAAGTCAGATTAATCTTAATGAATCATGTCTTTCATCATTTCATTCCACTGTCCAAAAACTTTGATTGGCTCATCATTATGTATCTGCTAAAGTCCAAATTTCTGATATTCAAGCTGACATTCAACATCCTTCGTAATCTACCTCCAACCAGCCTTTCCAGTCACAAAATTAATTCCCCTATAAGGAATGATATACGTAAGCTTCTAAAGAACATGGTAGTAGCCTCTTTGACCTAGGGGAGCTAACATTGAAGGTCACTTGAGAAAAAGTCTTGCCATCAGTAATCTCTTCTTGTATCTCTATCTTCTTTCATAATTGCATAATATGAGAATAATCTGTGTAAGGGTTTGAAAATCACGACGGAGGACCTTTAATATATGGGTAGTATTTTTTCTTAGATACTTTCCCAAAGTTGAAGACTGAAGAACAATCAGTTTTAATATGAAAAACTTTAAGAGAACTTAGAAATCATCTTATCCCCTCATTTTAGAGATGAAGAAACTGTGACTCAAAGATCTTTTAAGAATTTGTTCAAGGTCATAGGGGCAATAAGTAGAAGAGCTGTGATTTAAACTCAAGTCTTCTGAGTTTGGGACCAGAACTCTTTGTGCTACATCATTGTTCACTAGATCTAACTATTGTTTAAATAACCCAGTTAATTTATAACCCAGTTGTAAATTAATTCTGAGTGATCAAAAAACTATAATATATGGAGAACCTAACTTGTTCTCAGCATCATGGTGGAATGACTTCTGGATTTGGAGACAGAGGTCCTACATTTGAATCCCAGCACTGTCATGTACCACCTGAGTGATCTTGGGTCATTCACTTAGTTTTCAAGTGCCTCAGTTTCCTTAATTAAAAAAAATGGATTTTGACCAGTTGATTTTTAAGGTCCCTTCCACCATCTATTATAATTCTTTGATCCTTCTCCTTCAGAGTACAAGTGATTAATGTCCTTAAGTAACATTCATATATGGGAAACACAGTTATACTTGTGTTTGACAATTTTCATTATTGTGAATAAATTATCCTCAGGAACTGAAAAAGATGGAAGTATGGAGATATGTGTTCTTTCTGACTCTGAAAACTACCTTTCTAACCTTTTCTAGCAGAACAGAAAGTCCCTTACTCAACTAGATACCTTGGTGCTACAGCATGAAGTTTAATAGAGGAAATGAATCTTTTTTTTGATAAAACTTAGTGTTGTAGAAAGATTCCCCAAATGACTCAAAATGAAGAGTGATTTCAGCTGTGACACCATCTATAGGGGCCTCAGCCATCTAGGCTCTATCTTGCCTTTGAGGCTGTAGGAGACAGAGAACATGAGCTAATTGACTCTGAAAAGGTTATCACTGAATGATCCTGGCTTGAGCAATTCAGAAAGCAGAATCTGAGTCTCTGTGTGTGATGAAGAGGTCATTAGAGCATGGGACAAGTGAGGAGGAGGGAAGAAAGAAGAGAAAATGTTAATAGTAAGTGAATTACAAATCAAACCAATTTTGAGGTCTTACCACAGGCAGAAAATTAGTAAATATTATCAATATTACAAAAAATGGGAGTGGTTAATTTGGGAGGGGTTATAGAAAGACAAGTACTCTACTATTCTTGGAATTTTGAATTGGTGTAACAGGGGTGGGGGGAATCTGTGGTCTTAAGGCCACACAAGGGCCTTCTAAGTCCTCAAGTGTGGTACTTTAACGGAATCTGGATTCTCTCAAAGGGCCACACTTGAGGACCTAGAGGGCTACATGTGGCCTCAAGGCCACAGGTTTCCCATACCTGGTCTAACCATTCTGGAAAGAAATTTGGAATTATGCTCAGAAAAGTAACTAAAATAGTTATACTCTTTGGCCTAGAGATGCCAATGCTAGGAGCATAACCAAAGGATAGCAAAGATAGAAAATTCCCACATACACTAATACACACACACACACACACACACACACTTACACACATATATATATTTCTGGTAGAAAAAGCTGCAATTATAGTAACCACCGATTGGGGGATTGGTTAAGCAAATTGTGGCACACGAACGAAAAAGAATAATACCAAGTTATGAGAAATGAAGAAAAATGCAGAGAAACAATGGAAAATTTCTATTTTGCATTATCCTGGCCACATTTACATAGACAGTGAAAAGGGAGGTGATACAATAGAATGTGAAGACCGCTGGATTTGGAATGAGGGGTTCTTTGGTTCCAAAACAAGCACTACTCTTTACCTAAGTGACCTTGGGAAGTTCACATCATATTCCACTTTTCTCTCCTGTATAATTCAATTAAGTTCAGCAAGTATTTACTTAGCATCTATTCTGGGTAATTTACTGTGTTAGGGATATAATCATAGTAAATGTCTCTGGTCTCAAGGAATCCACAGCCTTGATTCAAGTAAATGAAGACAAAGCTTTTTGGTTTTTTTTTTTTAAGGTAACTTCAAGAGGGGGCTTGTGGTTATATTAACAAAAAATTCTATATGGGAGGTGACACGTGAGTTGTGCTTAGAAGGAAATTAGAGATTTTATAAGGTGAAAGTGAAGCATGACAAAACAGAACGCTTGTGGAAAGGCAAGGAAGTGGGAGATGGATAATCATGTATGGAACTGACAAGATGATCTCTAAAGTACTGCCAGAATATTCTGAAAGTGGAAGTAACAACATTACCCCTACAAGATCTAGGTTTAAGGATCAATCTGATCGATTTTTGAGAAATTTTATTTTATTCTCTCCTCAAAAATGTCTGACTCAACTCTATCCCTCATGCAGAGTACACAACCATAGGCTCATTGCTCTCTCCAACAATTAAGAGCTATTTCTCTTTTTGAATGTGCAGCAGCACACAAAATATCATAGGTTTGTTTGGAAGCCTAATTGTATTATAGTGGTCATTGTGTGGATGATTTTTCTGCCTGATTCTTACTTTCCTCTTCATCAGTTCATACAAACCTTCTCAGTTTTCTCCAAACCCATCCTAATCTTCATTTTTTTAATGGCACAATAATATACCACTGTATTCATATACTGGGTAATGGGAAGCCACTTTGATACAACAATCCCATTCTTTGATACAATAGAAATTACTGCTATAAATTATTTTGTACAATTGTATGAACGGATCTTACTTTCCCTCTGTCTTGTACCACTTTGGGAATATGGTTATTACTGGTAAAATGAAATTTTACTGCAAGATTATCACTCAATATTCAGCTTTTAGAGTTCTCTCAATTCACAGGTTCAGAAAAGTTTTCGGATCTAAGGACATTAACGCTCTGCCAACTGGATTTTAGCTTCTAAGAAACACTTTGCTCTTATTTCTAGGAACTACAAGAGACTTATCAAACAAAGCTTTGGTAGGATGAAATGCTTCTTACAAAACAATATTTCATAATTTAATGGTAAATGAATCCACAACACATGGATTAAATTTCTCCCATGTTACACATGACCAAAATTGAAGGGTTTGACAAAAAAAATAAGTCTGGGGTTTTCTCAAACCCCAAATGTTTGAGAAATGGCTAAAGGTTTTAACAATTCCTCAATACTGTCTAGAATGTGGAAAAAATTATTTTGCATGGCTATGTATGAGATGTGGGCAGGAGATCTCAAGGACAAATGGAACCATATCTCATGTGTCTTATTTCCAACAGGGTTGATGGTTAGGAACTGCTTATTGTTGAATTTGTGGTATTGGTAGATATGTATTGGTGGTGGTAGCAGTGGTGGTGGTGGTGGTGGTAGTGATGAGTGAGTTCAAGAGTAGGTGGAAAACCAACTCCACAAAGCACTCTGACCCAGACTAGACGAAGTCATTACCAAGAAGAATCTTGTCAACTTTCCCACCAAGGTTATCAATAACTGAAAAGGCAATCTAGAAACAGAGGTATTTAACCACAATGGCATTTCAATGTTAGCTTGTTCATGAAACCACAACTTTTGGGGAGAGCAAGCAGTATGATTGACTTTGAAATGAGAGACAGAACAGTTAATTGTTCTCTCTCTTCTCCTCCCTCCCTCCCTTCCTCCACTTCTGTTTCACTTGGTCTCTTTCTCTCTGTCTCTCCTGTGATTTAATTGGTGTACAGAATTCTCAATGAGGAAACTCCCTCCACCAATCCAATTGGCAGCTGCTCTGCAAATTACAACCTTAGAAACCTGCCTGGAAGTAGTGAAAGATGGCATGATTTGTACAGTTGCACAACTAGAATGTATCAGAGGGGAGACCTGAACCCAAGTGCTCCTGAATCCAAGACTTGCTTTCCATCCACTATACCATACTACCTCAGTTGTTCTTTGATTAACTCTTAAAATTATGAAAAACAAGCAGTTCTTTTAACTAACCATGACCTATGACTATGGGCCACGTTGGTGTTCAGGTGTGGCTTTGAGCTCAAGAGTCAGAAGAACTTTTTCAACCCCAGTTCTAGCATTTACCAGTTGTGTGATCTTAGGCAAATGACTTCATGACTTTTCGTCTCTACCTTGGGCAAATCACTGGCCCTTTTTGAGTTTCAGTTTTCTCATCTATAAAGTAAGGCAGTTGGGTTAGAAGGAACTCCAGTGCTAATTCTGTGATACTGAAAAATTAATTCTCCTTATCCTTTGAACCTCTGGTACCTCTGTGTAGGTAATCTGTGGTTCATGAAGGCTGTATTAGTGGCAAGCACTTAGCACAGTGCCTGGCACATAGTAGGAGCTGAATAAATGTTTATTGAATTAAGTTATTGGATTAAATTGGCAAGCAGACCTTTAGTGAGCTAGAAGAATTCTAACTGCAAACACACCAATAGAATCTATGCATGTCATTGTTATTTGGTGTCCAACCAAACTCTAGCAGCTCCTAAAGACTATCTACTGAATCACTCAGGGACTTTAATCCTCCTCATCTAGCTGGTCCACATGGAGGAAATCATGAATTCTTGAGCTACTGAGGTACTACTAGATACTAGCCTGGCCTACCTCAAAGCATTATGAAAGGAGAGGAAATATTGTGCATAAAGCAGTTAGAAGTTGTTACATCATTGTTGGTAGCAACTATGGTGGTAGTGGTAGTGAAAGGAAGCAGAGAAATAGTGGTAGTAGCATTAGTAGTAGTAGTAACAGTGGTGGTGGTAGTAGTAGTAGTAGTAGTAGTAGTAGTAGTAGTAGTAGCAGTAGTAGTAGTAGTAGTAGTAGTAGTAGAAGTAGTAGTACTAGTAGATTTATTGGGTTTTTGGTAATATTTATTCATGTCAAAATTCCAAAATTTTCTTTTTTTAAAATTTATTTTCTTATTTACATCATTCATTTCCACAAGATTTTGAGTTACAAATTTTTCTCCCTGTCTTTCTCCTACCCCCAAACCCAAAATAGCGATTCTACTGTAAAGCCCCTCCCCCAATCTGCTCTCTTTTATGCCCTCTTCCAACGCCCCTCTAACTTTCTAGTAGGGCAGGGAGGGTCTCCCTACCCCAGTCCCTGTATATCTTAATTCCCAGTTGCATATAATTGATAATAATAATAATAAAATATATATAAATATATATATATGTATTTTTTTTAACATTTGATTGTAGAGCTTTAAATTCTAGATTCTTTCGATTCCTCCCTTGTCACCCACCCCCACTAGAAGGACAAGCAATTCAATACAGGTTGTACGTGTGTAATTACGCAGGACATCTCCACAGTGGACATATTGTGAGAGGTTGATTATATGTCCCTCCTTCCTATCCCCCAC
>CM053595.1:47438162-47490529 GCA_028646575.1 Pseudocheirus occidentalis | reverse complement strand
ACAGGCATGGGTATATGGACTAAATCTGTGAATTTTATTGCTAATACAGAATTTCCAAATGAAGAAAATCCTTCTTCCATTGCAGGTTGACATACACTATACTAAATAAGCCTTTCAGCTCTTGTCATCTACCAATTTAATAAGAATACCATCTATTCTTTTAGTCCTGTCATTAATAAAAATGTTAAACAGAATAGGACCAATAAACCAGATGTCAGTATATTCATTGAGTTTGGCCTAGAGATTTCATCCTCAAAATTCTGTTTGGTCTGAGTTGTAGATTATCTACCAAAAAGAGGAACTTGAAAAGCAGTCATGATTCAAAAAATTTAGAATTTGATCCTAAAGATTGTTCCAGTTCTTTCTTTCCCCACAGATATCCCAAAATGATACATTCAGTTGGCTCCCCTCTTTCCATTTCACCTCTGCAGCAGAGATGAGATCTTCAAATAACCATCCCATCAAATAAAAAACTAAAATTACTTGGACACAGATCTTTAACATGTCACCAAAAAGAAAAGAAAAATAAAGAAACATTTAGCCATTTGCATCAATGTGTGTTTTGGAAGAGCACAATAAACTTTCTAGTAAATTGCTTCTAATTATAGGAAACCTGCCTTTGGCCTCTGAAAGCCAACCCTAGTTGGATTCCAATTCTTAGTTCTTGGCAAATGCTTTTATATGTTCCAACATTATTTCAGTTGACTTGGTTAAGTGACAAAGCATTAATCAACTGAGCCTCAAAAGGAGGAGTTCCAGAGGCAATTGGATATGGAAACCTAGGTAAAGAAGATGCCAGTGAATGATACCTTGATGCTTTTTCAAGAAAAGTGACTGAGGGAATCAACATGCCTGATGTTATCTCCTCACATTCAATGCTTATGGATGAGATCAAAGTATCATGGGGTGTATTACTCACACAAGATACTCCAGCTCCCATTTCTGTGCTTTGTATTGGCTGTCCTCCATCACCTCCATCATGTCCTTCATTATTGACTCCCTCCTCACCTCCCTCACAAACAATCTCTTCTTTCACACATTGCTCAAGATGTACCTTCTAAAAGAAGACCTTCATGACTCCCTCACCTGGTGGTGCCTTTCTTCTCAATCTCCTTTGTGTTTAACTATTTCATCTTTATTTCTGATGTATATCCAACCATCCATATTCATCTGTATATTTTTAAGGATGGATACATGTGTAGATAGTAGATAGATAGATAGATAGATAGATAATAGATAGCTATAGATATGTGTGTGTGTGTATATACAGAGAGAGAGAGAGAGAGAGAGAGAGAGAGAGAGAGAGAGAGAGAGAGAGAGAGGTGACAGAGTGAATAGAGTATGGAACTTTGAGTCAGAAAGATTCAAATTCAGCCTCCAGGGGCATCTAGGTGGCACAGTGAATTAGAGCACCAGCCCTGGAGTCAGAAGGATCTGAGTTCAAATCTGACCTCAGACATTTGCCACTTACTAGCTGTGTGAGCTTGGGCAAGTCACTTAATCCCAATTGCTTTGCCCTCCCCCTCCAAAAACAAAAACAAAACTTCAGCCTGTGACCCTGGGCAAATTGCATTCTTTCTCAGCTTAAGTTTCCTCGTCTGAAAAATTAGGATAATATTAGTATCTTCCTTACAAGACTGTTGTGAAGATTATGTGAGATCAAATATGCAAATGGATTTATTAACCTTAAAGTGCTATGTAAAAGCTATTGTTATTATTATTTTCATCATCATCATTATACACCTTTATTGTCTCCTCCTTTGGAATACAAACTTATTGTAGAGTAGAGATTGCTTCATTCACTGTATTTATATAACCAGCACCCAGACATAGTGCTTGATGAATAGAAGTTGCCTAATTATGACTTCTTGATTAATTGACGTATTGATAGGCTTTGAACACAAATTGATCTCTAATCACCTCATCTTTATCTTATAGGTGACGATACAGAGGTCCAGAGAATATACCTGGCTTGTCCAAATTGGCAGAGGAAATCATCTCTACTCTCTTGCCCACCAAATTATGTTCTTCGATTATGCAATCCCTAGGAAATATCCTTGCTAAACATAAGCCCCAAAGGAAGGAGTGCTAGAGACATTGGATATAAAAACCCAGTTAAAGGGCATGCCAAGTAGTGCTACCTTGACACTTTAAGAAAAGTAGCTGAGTGAATCAATATGCCCTGGTATATCTTCAAATCTAATGCTTCCTTGAGAGATCACAAGATCATGGTCTCTGTTCTCATGGCATCTTTGGTATCTTTAATCCTTTGAGGAAATTTTAAAAGCATGGGCAGGTTAATTTCCAATGACAAAGGAACTTTTTTTTTTTTGGTAGAGAGTTAAAATAACCACATAAGGGATTGAGTTAATGGATTAGAAAAGCTCTTTAGGCTTCCATGGCCAGTGTTTCCTTCCATAGATGAGAGAATTTAGTGGAAAATTAAATAAAATCATCCCAGATTTGATCCCCATGGGATACCATTCCAACTGGCTCCACAGTCTGATGTTTTCATTGAATATCACTTTAAAGATACTACCCAAAAGGAGCACAACGAAGTTCAAACAATAAGCAATGGCTTTTGCAGTAAAAATGGTTCCTATCAAATGACAGATTCATAGAATGCCAGAGTTGGAAGGCTCTTTAGAATACTCATAGAAGAGGTGGGATGGTCTTTGAATATAGAATGGTAGAGCTAAAACAGATCTGAGAGGTCCATCTAGTCCAATCCCCTGAAAGAAATATAACACTAGAGAGGTGAAAGTCACTTGCCCACCAGTGACCCCAGAAAATCTCATGTTTTCTGAAAGTTGTAAATTGTCATTTTTGCACCTAGATCAAACAGCATGAAAAGCAACCTCAAACAAGTTGCATGGGGAGGGGGTAGAGCATAGATTCATGATGTTAGGAGGCTGCTGACTGAGAAACCTCAGAAGGGGAAAAGATAAAACTTGGGCTAGGGATACAAGCTTTACAGAGAATGTAGCTATCAGAGGAAGAGAATGTAGCTATTAGGGGAAGCTTGCAGTAGCTTCCTATTTTACCTAATATTTCTTGATAACTTTCCTATGAAGCAGCTAGAAGGTTCAGGAATTATAGAGTGCTTGGCTTGGAGTCAGTAAGAGCAGAGTTCAAATCCAGCTTCAGATACTCACCATCTGTATAACCCTGGTCAAGTCCCTTAACCTCTGGAAAAGAAAATGGTAAATCACTCTATTATCTTTACCAAGAAAACCCATATGAAATCATAAATCTGTACAGGACTGAACCAAATAACAAGCAACATTAATATACAGATGTTTGAAAAGCAGGTGCCAGTCTGTGCTTGTAGAAAGAGTTTAATGAAATTGTACATCTAGTCCAATAAAACCGTCTCTTGCTACCTGGGTGCTGCCTGCATATTAAGATCATGTGTTTCTATGATCTTGAAGCACTAAAAATGTCACTAGCACCCCTTCCCTATTTAGCACCCTGGAACAAATATCAGCTTTCTCTATGCTAGTTAAATCTGTGTTTTATGTAGAAAACCTGGACCTAATAAGATCTTGATACCTTTAAACCAAATGAGTATATAAAAAGAAACTCACACACTCTCACAGGCTTAGTCGATAACAATTTCAAGAAGCTCAGCAGGGTCAATTTCACCCATTCCACTATCCCAGGAGTTCAGCTTCGGTAGGTTGGAATAGAGGTGGTCAAGTGGAATTGCCCTCTGGGCTGGGGAACTGAGCACTTATCTGAAAGACTTTCATTAAAAGAGCCTCTCCTAAGACCTCCTTCAATATTGACTTTAAATAGAAATGGCAACTTTTGTTTTGAGAAAACAAAAAATGTTGGAAGGAAATGAGAAATCTCTGAAAGGAAAATGCTATTGATCCCTTTGTCACTTTCATTTTCATGAAAGGATTCTGCTGCTCTCTGTGGGAGGGTTGGCTTATTGGGTTGATGCTTGACTGGGCAAGCCCTTATTTGGTAAAACAACTCAGAGGGATATTAGTTAAAATGGAATGATGATTTATGGTTAGTTGTCATATACATCCTAGTTTTAAAACTGGAGGCAAGATCTTATTTTACAGATGAAGAAACTGAGACCCAGAGAAGTTTAATGTGTCCAAGGTTACACAAGTAGTTTGATGTAGACCTGGACTTTAGGGATGATCTAGTGACCAGGGGTGGCGAATCTATGGCTTTGAGGCCACATGTGGTCCTCTAGGTCCTCAAGTGAGTCTCTTTGACTGAATCCAAACTTCTTAGGGCATACTTGAGGACCTAGAGAGCCACATGTGGACTCGAGGATGCAGGTTCCCCACCCCTGAATGGTTCTCGAAATGTGGTCTAAGGAAGCTGGGTGTCCTGGAGACCTTTAGAAGGGTCTTTGAGGGCAAAACTATTTTCATAATAATACTAAGATATAATTTGTTTGTTAAAATATTTCTCCCTTTTCTAACCGCATATCTGTGTGAGGCTGGATTTTCTTCATATTCTCTAACCAAAACAGCATATGTGACAGATTGAAAGCAGAAGCAGATATGGGAACCCAGATGTCTTCTATTAAGTCCGACATTAAAGAGATTTGAAAAAAAAAGTGCCATCCTTCCCACTACTATTTTATTGTTTTGGAAAATATGCATTTCTGTTCATATATGTTGGTTTTATTATTGTTCTTTTCAAATGGATTAATGAATATTTTTAAAATTCATCATTTAAAAATTTCTAATATGATTAAATACTGATTAGTACAACCTATACAATAGTTCTTTGTAGTTCATAATAACTGTTTTGGTTAAAAAGAATTCTGAGATCAAAATATTTGAGAATTCTGATTTAGTCAAAGTCTCATACTTTAGAGAGGAGGAAACTGGGGCTGGGATAAGGGAGGGGACTTGTTCAAGATCACACAGCTTGTAACAGTTGGAAACTGATTCCGACCAAGGACTCCAGATTCCAAATCCAATGCCGCCTCCTAGTTGTAAACCCCAAATCTGTCATACTCCTTTGACTGTTTCATTCCTGAAGCAGTTAGGAGATGGAATTTTGTAGGGTGAGGGGAGGAGAGTGCAAGCCTCAGTCCCTCACTACTATATCAAAGCAGTAACATACTCAACCAGATTGTAGTCAAAGTCTCACTTGACCTTTGCGGGGTAAGTGCTGCCCGAGGCTGTAGTTTAACATAGCACTTTGGGAATGTAAAGACTTTGGGTCCTTTCTACCCAATACTTAATCTGTTTACAAGATCTCTTTACACTATGACCCCTTGTTAAACTGCCTCTTTCAGGAAACCTGGAGGGAAATCTCTTCCTATATTAGACTGGTTTCTCAATTACTCAGGAGTTGCTGTCAGTTTTCTAAACCTCCCAGGAAAATCCATTTAGTAGAGTAAGTTTGGCTCAACTGAACCATCACAATTGTATCCAAGTCTGTAACTCTACTGTGATGAAAGCACCACTGAATTTGCCAACCTATAAATGACAGTATCTCTAAAAAATGCAAGCAGATCAACTATAATACATTATACACATAATAGCTAGCATGGCTCTAGAGCTTAAGTTTGGCAAAGCTCTTTACAAATATCACTTCATGTTATCCTCACAACAATCCTGGGACATAAGTGCTATTATTATCCTGTCTTACACATGAGGAAACTGAGGCAGATAGAGATTAAGTGATTTACCCCTGTTCACACAGCTAGGAAGTGTCTGGAGGCCAGATCTGAACACCCTTCTTGACTTCAAGTCCAGTGCTCTACACACTGTACCATCTAGCTGCCCCAAACTTCCATTACCAATTCAGCTTTTTCAGTCCCAGTCATTTTTTTCTCAATAGCAGAAATAAGATAGTAGGATCATGAGATTTAGAGCTAAAAAGAAATCTTAGAGATCATATCCAACCTACTTATTTCGTAGATAAGAAAACCAAGGAGCAGGAAAATAATAATGATATTAAAAATCATATTTATGCAGTTTGTTTCAGTTTGTAAAGCACTTTACCCCCATTTCTCACTCACCATCAGGGTTTATTTATATTGTATGTTATTGTATGTAGTTCATACTTAGTTCCCTGTGAGCATGTTGCCTTCCCCCACCCCCACTCCCAGTAGAATTCTTGAGAACAGGGGCTGTCTCACTCCCTTAAGTAGGCATGTAGGAAATGTGACAAATATTTTTGAATCGGTTGATCTCACTGGCTCTTTATAATCACCCTCTGAGTTCAGTAATGTTAGGATTGTTACCACTTTACAGATATAAATTTGAGCATTACAGAGATGTAAGCATGCTCACAATAACTAAAGCAGGATTCAAACCCAAGTCTTTCTGATTTAAGGGTACTTTGCTCTATTTTCGATAACCTAAGGTCACCTCTATGACAAGAGTTTGTGTAATTGCAGATGATATGTTGACCACCTGTCCTTGTCATGAAGAAGCTATTACTCCCACATAACCTGTACCTTCTTATAGCATCACAGATCTAGATCTGGACAGGACCTCAGAGGCCATCAAATCTTCATTTTACAGATGAGGAAACTGAGACTGAGGAAGGTGAAGTGACTTGCCCCTCTAGGTAACAAAAGTGACAGAAGTGGGATGTTAGCTCAGGTCTTTCAGTCCAAAGTTATTTCTTTTTTCCTTATATTTTTGGATATCATATATATCCAAAATATATACAAATTATATTTATATTTCCTTATATCTCCATATTGCATCCAAATTTAACTCAGAAGAGTGAAGAAATAAGCAACCATTGATTTCACCATCACTCATAAAGGTCTGATTTCCATGACTGAGAATGATCAGTTCCTAACAACTTCCTAACAACAACTGTCTAACCTTCCATCTTTCCCCTCTAACTTTCCCCCTCTTTCTCACTTTTCCTCTAACTTCCCACTCTGACTCATACCTTCTAAAACTTTTCTGGGTAAAACCAGTCCAGGAACCTCTGCATGCCTTGGGGAGATGTTTATTCAGAGTATTTCTAGGGATTGTAAAGTAAAGCTTCTATTATTTATAAGAGCTGTAAAGCAGGGCATCCACCAGATTCCTTATGCCTCATTAGAACATGGAATTAAAAGTTAGGCCAGAAAAAAAAAAACATTAAACTGTGAGGTCCTCGAGCATAGGGACTGTCTTTTATCTTTCATTGTATTATCAGCATTTATCTCAGTACCTGGCAAAGAGTAGGTGCTTAATAAATGCATGTTTTGTTACTTATTTACTGATTGAGCAAAAAAAGTGGAAGAATAAATGAGTCTTCCCAGGACAGAGAGGCTCAATAATGGACTGTGTGTCTTATCCAGGCACCATCTGAAAAAAATTCAGAAAGGCACTACTAGCTGACCAGTAAGTAAGTGGTATGCTTTTTTTTTTTTTGACTGAAAGAAGTTTTGGTCTCTTAGGGAATGAAAGACTGAAAGACTTACCATATACATCAATGGAAGCAGAACTCACACAGGCAACATTATGGATTGAAGCAAGACTAACTGGCAATTAGACTATAGGGTTGGCTTGGTTTGCAAGGTACTTTGAGCCCCTCATCTTATTTAATCCTTACAATAAAATTTTTGGTTAAGTAAGTATCACAGATACCATTATTCCTAATTTAGAAAGGAGGAAATGAGGTTCAGCAAGAATAAGTGACCTGTCCAGGATTACAAAGAGATGAAGAACAGAAGATTGCACAGATATAGAGTTGGAAGACTGCTAGGGGATAGTTTAAGCCAACCTCTTTATTTTCATAGATGAATAAACTGAGGTATGGGTAAGATGAATGACTTGTCTAAGGCAACACAACCTTGAATGACAGGGCTTTGGATAGGAGTCAAAAACAACTGACTTTAAAACCAGAACTCTTTCCCCAGGACCATTTTTCCTTCTGTAAGTCAAGGGTTGTAAGTTTCAGAAGCAGAATTTGGATGCTCTTCTTTCTTGAATCTATATCTAGTGCTTTTTCATTATACCCCTCTATCTATCCCTTCACTTCCTCCACCATGAAATCTGGAATCCAAATGTGTGCCAAGAATTGGACATACTTGCTTTTATTTTCCGCATCATGATCTCACCTCTTCACTTGCCAGTATAAGCTCAACCTGAGAAGGGAAAAACCTGGACCTTGGGAAACTTGGGATGTTTTTTGGGCAATGTTATGAGTTCTCCATAAAGACAAGTGTTTGGACACAAAATTGGAGCTTTGGTATGTTTAATTACAAGCTGGCTCCTGGAAAAATGACAGCCCCCTACGCCAAGGAAACATGGCACCAGGGAAATTGCAGATTCACAGAAGTGGAATGTTCCTAGGAGGCCTTGACTTGGGGAAAAAAAAGAGCAAAAAGCAAATTTCCCAACTTGGAAAAATATGTAGCTCATTTTTCCATGAAAGGTTTATGGAATTTCCACCTGGTATAGTAATTAGAAAGACCATAGACAAATTTCTGCACATAATATTGTCTTACTTGTGAATACAGGAGGAAAGAGATGAAGAAGGACAAAAAAATAGAGAGAAAGAAGAACAAGAGAAGGCTGAAGAAGAAGAGGAAAGAAAAGAAGAGAAAAGAGAGAAGGAAGCAGAAGAAAAGGAAAAGGAGAAAAATGAGAAGGGAAGGGAAGGAGGAACAAGGGGAGGTAGGAAAAGGAGAAGAGGACCTTAAGGTCTAGAAAGTCTAATTTTCACTATTGACATTGACTTTCTTCCTGTGCCCTGGACTGTCTTCAGCCACGTGGATGTATGGGAGATGGAGCTTCATGATAAGCTAAAACTCTGAGTTTGTTGTTGAGTCACATCCAACTCTTTGTGATCCCATTTGGGGTTTTCTTGCCAAAGATACTACAATGTTTTGTCATTTTCTTCTCCAGCTCATTTTACAGGTGAGGAATTTGAGGCAAGTAGAGTTAAGTGACTCGCCCAGGATCTCACAGCTAGTAAATATCTGAGACCAGATTTGAACTCAGGAATATGAGCTTTCCAGACTTCAGGTCTGCCACTCTATCCAGTGTACCACCTAGCTACTCCTAAATCCAGCTGCATCTCTCCAATTTCAAGTCAAAAAACATAGTTCCTCAGTAATTTCTCACTCATTCTCACTAAAGAGTGAATGACTTATCTTGAATTTACCCCAAAGGCAGTCATGTGTGAAACTTATTTCCATTTATGCCATTTCAGAATAATCATTCATTGCCAGGGCACAGAGTCCCTGCAAAGAGAGGAAAAAATTTAATCTTTGTAAAGGAATGATTTGAAAATATGTCTAGAAAGAATGAAAGATTGCTGAGTACATATGGAGCAAAAGTTCAGAGCTCCTAGGTACCTTAGGGTTCATCTAGTTAAAAAATCCTCATTTTATAAATGGGTACACTGAGGCAAAGAAAGAGGAATTAACTTCCTCTTGGTCATTCAGGGCAATATTAGTATCTAGATCCCATTGTAGAATTGCATTGACTTTTCTTGAGCTTTACAGGGCAGAATCATAGAATAATAAAAAAGGACCTTGAAGACAATTGTAGTGCATATTATTTGGTGTGCCAATTTGTTGCATTTGCTTTTGGAGAACTGGTCAATTTTCATGCAATAATAAAGTCAGCAAATGATGGCAAAGCAACAACCATTTGTTTGTTGTGCTTTAACTCATAGAAGGAAAGGTGACTGACATGAAATGCACATGAGGATGAGGGTAATTGGGGTAGGCAATGATAGAGTGGCATCAGAATCACTAGGTTACCAAAGAGACAAGGAAACAACTGGATCCCCAGAGAAGAAGGAAGTATCTGCAACCAACGGAATGGGGGGGGGAAGAGGTTTCACTGTTAATGGTGGCAGGGGTGAGAGGGAAATATTGAGCCTATTTGAGATGAATTTCAACCCAGGGTACATCAGGAGTGGGAAGAGGATTGATGACCCAACAAGAAGCACTCAATCTAAAATGGTGCCCAGGTTAGCCATATTCTTTTTGTTCTTCTTCATAACCCATGATCATGTCTGTATCCTACCCCATATGATGTACTCACTTACAGATGTGGAGGAGTACCAGGTGTTTAAGGCAGAGGGCTGAGATCTCACACAGGACATCTTAATGGTTTCCCATCTTTGATTTCACAAGCAAATATATATTAATTAGCTAGAAAACTGGAAGAGTCTAGCCAGGTAGATTTAACATATGAGTAGTTCTACAAAATGGACAGGGCAGGATGAACAGGTATATGGCTAGGAATATATGCAGAGCAGAAATGGCCCATCAAAAGAAGGCTAGATAGACCCAAAACACCACATCATTTTTTTTTGGACAACATGTGAAAATTGAGACCCAGAAAAGGAAGATATTGACCTGTCACCCATAAAATGAAAGGCAGATTCAAGACTTTAATCTGGATCTCCTGATGCAAACCTAGTGTACACTCTATTCTCCCAAGTCACCTTTAAATTCAGAGTCATAAATATATTGTAGTAGAAAAAGCAAGAACCTTGATTGTGTCCTGTAGGAAGCCCCAAGCTGTCACATTCTTGGCAAATTCAGTAGCACTTATGAGGAATTTTCTTATTTCTAAGAAATATTTTTGGTGACCAATTCTTTTGCTCCCTACTCCCACTGTAGGCCCTCTTCCAGCTTTCCTTTTCACTAATTTAATTCAATTGTATTCTATTCAGTCCAACTGAATTGAATTGTCAGAAAGATTTGGTGTAGTGGGAAGGATACTTGATGTCTGAAGATCTGGACTCAAATTCTGGCTCTGCTGCTCACTATCCATGTGACTCTGATCAAGACGCAGTCTCCCTGCATATCCATTTTGTTATCTTACTTGAATTATATGACTGAGAGATCCTAGCTCTATGGTTATGATTCTAAGAATTTAATTTGATTGAGTCATATTTTCTTAAGCACCTGGTATGGTAGGTAGTTTACCAGAGAAAGCAGGACTACAATGGTTCAATCCCTGGGGAAAATTTATAGAAGGAAACATCCCTTTTTTCTTTTTCATGGAGTTGGTTGCATCTAGTTTGATGAGAACAAAGTATATTTTATGCCGGGTTCTTTCTATCTCCATTTGGAATCTGAACTTGGATTCCCAAGGGGCTGATTTAGAATCCAAGAAAAACATTCCCAGGTGGGAAAGGTACATCTGCTGGTGATCAATTTTTTTTTCCTACACATACCATACATATATCAAGAAAGATGATATCATATAATCCTATCTATCAAGCTGTCATGCGCATCTTATTAATACATCAGATCAATATGCAAACTGCCTCCCACCAGGTGGATTCTAAAGTTGGCCACGTTTTCACTACTTCAAGGTCTTAATCATAAAGCACCCACATCAACTTTTAGTAAGGCATCATGGAAAGAACACCAAATTTGGAGTCAGAAAACCTGGATTAGATTCCTGCCCCTGGAAAGAAAGAAAAGAAGGAAGAAAGGAAGGAAGGAAGGGAGAAAAGAAGGAAGGAAAGAAGGGAGGAAGGGAGGGAGGGAGAAAGGAAAGAAAGAAGGAAGGAAGGAAGGAAGGAAGGAAGGAAGGAAGGAAGGAAGGAAGGAAGAAAATAAGGGAAAGAAAGAAAGGAAGTAAAGCAGTATTAGAAAAGGAGACATGCAAACATGCCTAGAAACTCAGAATATTAACAAGCAAGGCATGATTTAAGCAGGAGCTGTCTAACTGGATTACTGGCAGCTAGAAGGTGAGGAAATTAAGTTGTAGATGTGTTTATGTATCTAACACAGCTCATTTTTCCACATATTTTCTTGACTTTTGGACTAGATTCTGCCAGATTCTCCACCTTTCAGCTCTGCACGACACCTTCCAAAGTTAGATGGGAGAATATGCTCTCCCTCCTCATAGCTTTTCTCCAAGGAAATTAAAGTCTACTCTCCAGCTTCCAATAGCAAACAATTTAAAGGGCATGTCTGTCTCTCTGAAAACCAAACCAAACCAGCTCCAGAGCAATTTATTTCATCTCAGGGAAGGACATGTAAATTAAGTGCTTACTGCAGACAGGTGCTGGGTAATGTGGATATGGTATAGCCCTTTCTTCTGAAGAACCTACAATCTAATGTGGGAAGGGGAGGGTACAAGAATACAAATAATGATAAAAAAAAATGAGTGAGATAATGGTATGGGACCAGTTAAGGCAAAGTACTGGAAAAAATTAGAGGAGGGAGAGAGGGCCTCCCTTGGAGAATGGGTGAGGCGAGGTGCAGAGAGACTTCCTATGAAGGATGAAAGGGACTTTAACAGATGAAGATGAACCAAGCAGGGGGTGTCCTAAGCAGGGGAGTAGGGTAGGGTGGGAAATAGCTTGAGGTAAAGCACTTAAGAATAGAAGATAGAAAGTGATCAAGTTTAGTTGGGATGGCATGATAAAGTAAAGAAAAAATAGGAAATTATGGAATTATGGAATAGCAGAGTCAGGGATTTATTCTGTAGGTCACTGGCTTCAAAAAGTGGAAGCTAGAGTCCCTAGGGGGATGTGGCCTTACCCCAGGGGTTGGTGATGAACCAGAATGTAAGAAGATGAGTCCTGTCCTGCCCTCCAAGTGATAGCCAGTCCTGGGACTTGTCTGCAATACAACTATACCTACCTTCAACATTCTTCTACTCTGTGCCTTGGAATTTGCTCTCAGATCTCAAGTATAATACAAAAGTTGGACAAGATGCTTACATTTTAATAGGGGTTATTTTTTTTTTATTTTTAACTGTAAAATTTCACCATTCTATGGTCTTAAGCTAAAAAAAAACTAAACAAACCAAAGGGGACACACACACACACACACACACACACACACACACACAAACACAAACCCTATATTCAGGACTAGACAGGTATCTGCTGATTGGACTATCTGGGTGGGTAATGAAATGCAAACTGTCCAGTTTTGTGAACTTGAATTATAACTTATATCTTTTGGAATGCTTCACCCTGTTCACCTCCAAGAAAATGGATGGGTAGGGAATTAAGTAGTCAGCTTTAAGTATGAAATTGTGAAAATTTGGCTGAAACTCTATGCCAGAACAACCAGGCAGCTTGGGGATTAAAAGAGTACAGTTTTATTAGTAGTAAGAACAACAGTAATAATGGTGATGAACCGTGCTTTATAGTTGAGGGTCCCTCAAAAGGGGATGGAGATATACCTGTTGGATATGAGAAGACTTTGACATATATCTAATGATGAATTATACAGGAGAAATAGCATAAGAGATGTTATCAGAAAAGTGTGTGACCAAAAAAGAATATGGGTTAATGGTGAAGAGTGAAGCAGAATGGATAGATAGATAGTCTATGTATTCCATTTGTTTCAGTGCAATGTCCAGATATCTAGGGAATGGTTTCAAGCAAGATTTATGTGAAGACATGGACAGGAGTTGCATGAATTGGAAAGGCATAGATGAGTCAATATTTGCAATAGTGATGATGATGATGATGATGATGATGATGATGGTGGTGGTGATGATGATGATGATGATGATGATGATGATGATGGAGTGGCATTTATATAGCACTTTAAGGTTTGCAAAGCCCTTTACAAATATTATCACATTTTCTTCTCACAACCACCCTGGGAAGTAGATGCTAATATTATACTCATCCACAAACTGAGGTAGAAGCTAAATTATTTGTCCAGTATCACATGACTAGGAAGTGTCTGATGATGAATGTGAACTCAGGTCTTCCTGACTCCAAATCCAATGCATTATCCCCTATTCCACCCACATTCATTAGATGAGAGACAGATTAAAGTTTAAAGAAGTTTCTTTTTTAATGTATTATTTATTTTTTAATATTTTTACAAATATCCCTCCTCCAACCATTGAAAAAGTAAGAAATGTGATATAAATTTCATATATATATGTATATACAAATATCTATGTAATCATATAAAACATATTTCCATATTAGTCATGTTTTTTAAAAGGCAAGTATAAAAAAAGAAGCTAAAAAATATCTGAATTCAGACTCCAGTTTTCTCTCTCTGAAGGTGGATAACATTTTTCATTATGAATCCATTGTAGTAGTCATGGATCATTGTACTGATCAGAATAACTAAGTGACTCACAGTTGATCATTGTAAAATATTACTGTTACTGTGTACAATGTTCTTCTGATTCTGTTCACTTTACTTTGTATCAGTTCATATAAATCTTTCCAGATTTTTCTGAAACCATTCTGCCCATCATTTCTTATAACACAACAGTATTCCATCCCAGTCATATACCACAACTTGTTTAGTCATTCCGCAATCAATGGGCGCCTCCTAGATTTATCATTCTTTATCACCAAAAAAAAAGAGCTACCACACTATTTATGTGTGCCTTTATCCTTTTTTCTTTGATATTTTTGGGATACAGACCTCGTAGTGGTATTGCTGGGTCAAAGGGTAGTTCCCTTTGGGCAGAGGTTCTCAACCTGTGGGTTATGTTCAATTTGTAACAATGAAAATACATCCTGTACATCAGATATTTACATTACAATTCATAACAGTAGCAAAATTACAGTTATGAAGTAGCAATGAAAATAATTTTATGGTTGGGAGTCACCACAACATGAGGAATTGTATTAAAGGGTCATGGTTTAGGAAGGTTGAGAACCATTGCCTTTGGGCATAGTTCCAAATTGCTTTCCCTAATGATTGGATCAGTTCACAACTCTATCAATATGCACCAATGTTTCAGTTTCCTGACAGTCTCTAAAAGTTTTCATCGTTTTCCTTTTCTGTCATATTAGCCAATCTGATAGCTATGAGATGGTACCTAAGCATTGTTTTAATTTACACTTATCTAATCAATAACAATTTAGAGCATTTTTATATGATTATAGAAAGCTTGAAAAAGTTTCAAGTATGTAAAGTGCTTTATGTGTATAAAGAGAAGAGTGCAGGGGATGAAAGACATATTTAGTTTTAGAAGTGGATCTACTTCAGAAGCCTCATACATGAGCTCAGCAGCTTCCAGAATAAGATGTAAGAGATTGCACACTCAAGAGGAAGATGAAAGTGTGAGAGGGGCAGCTGCTGGTGCAAGACAGAGAAAGAGAACAGTAATTCAAAAAGGTATAGTTGGAGACCAAGAGAGCTGGAGCCAACAGTCCTGACCTGACCTGGAATTTGGGCATAGTAGTGCCCAGAAAGGTGGCAGGTTCTTGTTGCTTGTCTGAGACTGAAAGAGAAATGGTGAAACAAAGATTTCTTGAAGATGTTTCTTCTAGTATCTTAAAATTTAATCTTTAGTTTAAATAAACATTGTATTTATATATATATTTGTCCTTTTCCCAAGGAATTGGAGAGTCTAGGGGTTTTTAAGGGAATGTAGTTTTTTGGTTGCTTTGGGGATGAGTGGGCAGGGAAGTGTCAGCCTTCTCAAAATGGATGCTAAACACACTATCTCTATGAATCATTTTTTTGTTATTTAACTTGCTTCATTTTTTATTAGTGGAATCTATGCCTCAAAGTCCATTTGTACAGAACTCTCTTTTTTGGTGGAGACTGATTATTAAGGCTGCATGGGGGTGAGAGTTTTGAGAGGTTGGGAGAGAAGAGAGATTCTGGTCTTCTGATTTCTACCTTCTAAAAAGAAACATACAATTTCAGACTCTTCAGGTTCCTGAACTGAGAGAAAGACTCTGGGAAATGAGCAACATGATACAGATGCCAGGTCCTCTACAATGAATAATCAATCTGCATCAATGAGGAGACTTCCATGCAAATGATCTTTGAAGAGCCAATTACATTCAGTTTGACCATTAAGCTGAAGTTCAAGGATACTTTATATCAGTCAATCAGTGTGCATTTATTGAGTGATTATTATGTGTCAAGCACTGTGCAAAGGGGCCGAGGATACAAAGAAAGGCAAAGTTAGTGGCTGCCCTCAAGAAGTTTACATTGAAAAAGAAAAGTGAGCAACATGAGAAAAGTAGGGTATGGACACGGGGAAGAATAATCAAATACTCTGCCTCCACATGAGCCAAAAAATGTAGAATAAGAATGTTAAATTATCTTAAATTCTAGGAGGACTTGCTTTGTTGCTAATTCTAGCTACTTCTAAGATAATTTGCAGTCTTTTCATACTTATTTGATCTTTCATAGGCTATGAGGTTATTGCAAATTTTCACTATTTTGTAGTTGAGGAAATAGATTTTTGGAAAGAGAGGTTCAAACCAGGTCTACCCTCTAACAATTATAATTATTTGGAGACTTTCTGAAGTTCTGTTCTGATGCCTTGTCATATTGTAGCTATGAGATTCTGAAAAGTTACCAAGCTAGATTTTCAAGCATGGGTAAAGGACTGAAATGTGGAACTGTCATTCAAAGATCATACAAAGTAGAGAGAGGCTGATCAACAGAAGATTATCCATCAATTCCTATGTACATCATCAATGGAAGTGTCCACTCTGAAATTCAGAAATTTAACCATTATATGCTTGAAGTTGTTTTCTGTCAGGGATATGTAAATTCCATTGATAATACTTTGCCCTCTGTTTTCCATACTTCTGGGCATTTTTCTTACATTATTTTCTGTAGCGTGGCATTCAATGTTTTAAATTCGTCATGCTGTTTGTTTTTTTTCTGGGAGACCTATTACCTTTATATAATCTTTAAGCTGGTTGTTTATGCACATGTAGAATTACTATATATTTTCTTGTTCTCTGTTTTTGAGGTCCAAATTTGTTAATCTTGTTTTCAGAACCTCTGCTATAGTGTTTTTTTTTCATCTTGTGTTTCAGATTATCTATTAAGTTGTTTGTCTTACAGATTTGTTTCTTGTCTGGCTTAATTTCCTCTTTTAACATTGTTTTTTTGTATTTTGAACCATTCCAAATGTTGTTCCATTACATCTGGGTTTCCTATAGAATTGATAGCCTTGCTTTCATTTTCTCTTGGGTTTTGGTTTCTATTTCGTTGGGTATAATGTCCGTTCATTAAATTTATGGCCTTTTCTAGATTCCTGTTTATTTTTCCCCCTTCTTGTTTTTGTTTTATCTGCTTCTGCTTCAAGGCTGGACAGATCCTCTTTCTTCTTCTTCAGTAGCTCATAATCAGGTCTCCTGCATGTTTGACCTGTCCCCCTTCCACTGTGACATGTATTTTCCTGAACCAAGATCCCTGGGGCAGGATGCCTTCAATGGCTTACACTGAGTTGTAAGGAGGTTTGGTTGTGTTACTGCTATGTGATAACTCCACTGAGAGAGAACCAAAGCCTAACTTTTATATCTCACTTACACTTGGGTACAGAAAACCCTTCTCCTCCAAACTTCCTTTGTACTTCCAGGGTTTCACACACACACACACACACACACACACACACACACACACACACACACACACACACACACACACACCAAGTTGGCTACTGATATAGCTGATAGAGCCCTGGGCCTAGAGTCAGGAAAACCTTAGCGCTAATATAGACACTTACTAGTTGCGTGATTCTGGGAAAGTCACTTAACCTCTGTTAGCCTCGATTTCTTCAACTAAAAAATGTGGACCATAATAGCACCTACCTTGCAGGGTTGTTGTGAGAATCAAATGGGTAAAAATATTTATCAGAAAAAGTGCTTAGCACAGTACCTGGCATGTAGTCGGCTCTATAAAAATGCTTATTTCCTTGCTCCCCTCCCCATGTAGCTGCATGCCCTTTCTCTCCTGGTTATTCTCCAAGTTCACTGCTTTTCACCTATTAATGGGCCTAAAAACTCAAACTGAATCACTGTTGTAAGGGGACAGAGAGAGAGATCATTGTAGCTGACATTATAACAAGTCTGTCAGTTTGCACTGGGCTCGCAGGACAAAGACAAGCTAAGGGATACTTAGAGTGGGAGTGTCAGGTGGTTTTGACTTTTTTTCCTTCACTTCTTTTAGCAGACTCAACATTACAGAAATTTACCATTTTCTTTCATTGCTGAATTTTTACTTACTGTGTATTTGGTGCATTTATTATTGTTCTGAGCTCGTGGGATGAGTGAGTTATGCCGAGTATGGCTTTTATCATCATATCACCAACTAAGTAACCGTGGGAGTACCAGCGTTGATGAAATCAGGGATCCTTGAAGTACTGACACATGTTCCTTTTATTGGCAATATCAAATCAACCTGAACCACTGATTCTATTTCCTCAACTGTAAAAGGAAAGGAAAGGTCATCTAGATTATTGGAGGAAAATAAGTTCATTCAGACAGGCTCCTTTAAATATGATAATAATAATAATAATAATAGTGATGAAAAGAAACATTTACATAGTGGTTACCTTGTGCTAGTCACTTTACAATTATTATTACATTTGATGGTCAAAATATCCCTGGGAAGCAGGTGCTATTCTTATTCACATTTTACAGATGAGAAAACTAAAGTAAACAGAGGCTAAATGCCTTTTCTAGGGTCACACAGTAAGTGTAAGAGACTGGATTTGACCTGAGATCTTCCTGACTCCAGGCCTAGTGCTCTTTGTGCTGTACTGCCCAGTAGTCCCTACTATCTAGAATCAGTAATGTCTATCTAAACCTGGTTTTAGACAGGCTAAATCATTCTGGTCCTGACCTAGTATTATAATAGAGACTTTAGGACAACATAAAAGTACTGAATGCCGAAGATATACAAAATTCAAGGGAATATGAAAGTTTCAGAGTCTTAGCTAATTCTTTCTCTACTTTAACATGTTGCTTCAATCAGGACCTGAGAAAGGATGTTATTAATTTGTCATGAAAGGTAAAGATAAAAAAGATATAAGGGAGGATGAGCATTTATTCACGTTAGAGAGTTAGGAGGACTTGTAGCTTGTGGCCATCTGAAGTAATTCATCTGTCCCCAGAGTATCAAGGATCACTCAAGATATTCTGCTGCTGGTAATCAGTGGAGACTGTGCGGTGAGGTTGCTGAAGCTTGGGGGCTCAGTGCACAGAGAATGAAGAATAGAATGTGAACCTAGAGTCAGGGTATGATTGGAGCAGTGAGTGGTGTGAGTCACACAGAGAGAGAGAGCTGTTAAGAAGGAATGAGACTGTGTGGAAGCTGAGAAAGTGTGAGTCAGTGAGGATGTTTCAAGGGTGTCTAGTTTTGTATATAAAGCATTTTGTAGGTGGAACATGGAGAGTTAGAATCAGCACAGTATGGAGACAATTACCTAAGGCCCATAGAGTTAGCCAGTAAGATTGAGATCATTCTAGGTCCTCACCATGGAGCATTCCAGAAGCTGGAGAAAATGATGACAGGACCCTGACAGATGCTGTCTCTAAATGATGCATTCTGAGCCCCCAGTAGTTTTCTTTTCCACTTAGGAAAAGACAGTACTTAGAACTGAGGTAGGGAACCTGCAGCCTCAAGGTCACATGTAGCCCTCTAGGTCCTCAAGAGCAGCCCTTCAAGTTGCAGGTTCCCCACCCTTGACTTGGAGGGTTCAAGGAGAGTGAGATCTAGAGTGCCAGTGTTTGTATAAGAGTGAGTCTATAACAAAAGAAATCTTTGTCAGCAGGGGGTAAATCTGCAGTGCCCTTGCTAAACATAATGCAATGCAAAGTGTGTGAGATTAGAAAGCAAGGGAATATCTGACATACTCCACAACTTGATAGGTGACCTTGGGAAAGTCACTTCCCCTCTGAGCCTCAGTGTCCCAATAAGTAACATGAAGGGACTGATTTATATGGTTCATTTGATCTCTTACATTCTGAGGTCTAGGAATCTGTGTTCCTTTAACAAATCAACCAACAAGGTTCGACTGGACCAGATGTGTGTGTGTGTGTGTGTGTGTGTGTGTGTGTGTGTATGTGTGTGTGTGTGTGCACGCGCACCTATGATGCATTATGCTGGGTCCTGTAGGAAGAGATGGATGGTGGATTCATTCTACTGAATCATCTACTGTCAGAGAGTGCTGTGTGAGACAGGGAAGCTTTTTCACCTTCATCCCACTGTCCATTCCCAACTTCAATTCCACAGTTTAATGAATGGAAAACTTGCATATGAGGGATCTCATTCTTAAAGGAAATTAATCGTGCTTAAAGAACTGTTCAGAAGGAAAAAGGAAAACCATAATTTAATTGGTATCAGAAATTGAGCCTCCTTATATAACAAATTGTTAAACAATAAGAACGTTTTCATCTCTCCTTTTTTTTTTGCCTTAGTGGTTCTCGCATCTTCTCAAAGATCTTCAGGTTGCCAGTTTTAAGATATTAACACGCTATATAACTTACTAGAAAGCCAAGTTAGGAATAAATAGAGATGAAATTCTATTGGCAACTAAAAGGCAGATTTCTAGGGGTATCTAGTTGGTGCAGTGAATAGAGCACCAGCCCTGGAGTCAGGAGGAACTGAGTTCAAATCCAGCCAAATGTCTGAACATTTAACACTTATTAGCTGTGTGACCTTGGGCAACTCACTTAACCCCAATTACCCTGCCTTCCCCCCTCCAAAAAGAAAAAAAAGGCAAATTTCTTTGAGGTCCGCAGGCCCTCATTATTTCTGCAAGGTAGCAGGTTGGTTTTTCAAAAACATATTCCTTTTTCTGTGAGCAAAGCACTTTCCCGATCTCCCTAGCTATCAGTGCCTCTCCCTGCACATTACCTTTCAATTAGCACTACCTTAGATGCTCACTAATTGCATGACCCTGGGTAAATCCCTTAGTTTCTTCCAGTATCAGTTCCCTCATCTGTAAGATGGGGATAATAACAAAAACTATCTCAAGGAATCATATGGATCAAATGAGAAAACCTATGTAAATGTTTTGCAAATCTTATTAATTTTGTAAATACTAGCTGTCAGATTATATATTTTGTATATATTTCCTGCTTGCTTTTAACCTTTGAGTCTCCACAGTACCTGGAACACAGTCGGTGCTAAATAACAGCATTTCTATAACACTTGCAAATACATGCTGTCTTATGTTAAAGAATCAGGATGGTGCTAAAAATGATGATAGTGTTTTTGTTTATAACCAAATGGGAATTGATACGGAAGAGAAGAGGAAACTGTATGGTTGAAAAAGAACCAGAAAGGGAAGACAACAAAGGGTTAGTTGTCAGTTCATACAACATTACAAATAGAAACACTAAGATTCTAACATTCGGATGCTTGTGTAGGCCCATCAGGTTACTTCATCAGTATGTCTGTATTGGATGGGCAGCTAATGCTCAACCAGGCCCAGGAGAGTTTAATAGATGCACAGTTAGCCAGGCTGCACCCACGAAAATGCGTGCTTTCAATGATGTCAAACTACTTCTTGCCACCAAAAGGCACTTTTTAAGTTCTGAAATTCTCTCACTGATACTCTATAACTGTAAATCAGTTGTATAATGAATATGTTACATATAATATACTTAGATATTCTATGTATGCTTTTACATAACTATGTAACAGTAAACCAGGAGTTCATCTAGATCAGTGGTTCTCAACCTTCCTAATGCTGCTACCCTTTAATACTTGTAATGTGGGTGTATTTGCATGTGAGCAGACCCGCCTGGAGATGGATAGAGGAGCGGTGTCTCAGTTCCTAAGACCACTGGAAATATATTTTCCAATGGTCTTAGGCGACTCCTGTGACCCCTATGAAAGGGTCGTTTGACACCCAAGGATTGGGACCCACAGGTTGAGAACTGCTGACCTAGATACTACTTGCAGGTGACCCGAGGGCAATGCAGAAATGCGTGATAATTGTAAGCATGATATAGCCTGTTTCCAAAGATGATTTGCCTTCTATAGAAAAACAACACAGAAGACATATATGATCAGGAAAAGAGACAGGTCATTTATGTCATGAGAATGAGGGATGGACAACCCAAATCCTACTTGGATACCTATGAAATATTCAAAGAACTCCCTTTCTTCATCTCATATCACTCATATGCCTTCTGTCACTATCTCCTCCTTCATCCCTGCCTTAGTCCTTACTAACCTTTAGTAAGGTCCTCTATATGAACAAGCTATCCCATTCCAACCTGTCTCCTCCAACAAATTATCCCCCATTTCACCCCCACTCTATATTTATTTATTTATCAAAATCTGGGACAACTTATTTTGTTGCTGTTGCCCTGTGCAGTTTTTACTTATGCTTTCTTGAAAGATAGCTCTGAAAAAACAATCTTTAAAAAAACCCAAAACGTTGTGTTTCAGATGGAGCTGCTCTACTACACTTTAAACCCAAATCACTTTGGCTTTCAATGAATGGTCAATATTAGCCCCCAGTCCAAACCTCTGTTGCTCATCGTCTAGATTTTGATGACTTAGATGAGCATACATAGCAACCGTTTTCTGTTCTGGTCAAAAACTAGGAGGATCTTCCCCTCCAAGATGGATATCTTTGTGAGGGTAAATTGGTCCATCTTTTTTCTCAATGCTTACCTAACCCTTATTCACTGAATGGGCTTAGCCTCAGACAAACAAAAACCTGGGAAAGACCTTAATTTAGAAAGACCAAGGTCATCCACTGCACCTTGGGCCATTATCAGTCATCTTGACTCTTGTCTTGCCATTAGCCTTTGATGACTTTGGAGAGTGAAACTGAGGCCTGCAAGCTCTGTCTCACTTCAACCCAATTCACTTGAAAATGAGCACCCTCATGATGCCTTTGGCTGGTTCTCTTCAAGAATGAAGGACAAACAACAACAATCACTTATTTTTAATCTTTTCCTATCTACTGCATCCTTTCCTACTACCTAAAAATTATCTCCTTTGTCTATAAAATACTCTCACTTGATCCTTCTGTTATGACTATACTTCTATATCCCATTGCCCTTTGAGGCCAATCTCCTTGACAGGCCATCCATAGAGGTGGCTCTATTTTTTCTACTATTGCTCTCTATGTAATCCTTTACAATCTGGCTTCTAACCTCATCCTTCAACCAAAACTGATCTCTCCAAAGTTACCAAGGATTTCTTAATAACCAAGTCCAACAGTCTTTTCTAAATTTTCCCCTCTATAGCCTTTAACATGGTCAATCACTCTGTCCCCCTTGATATTCTCTTCTATTTTTTTTTTTTTGGAAACACCACTCTACTGGTTCTCCTTCAATCTATCTGACCATTCTTCAGTATTTTTTGCTGGATCTTCATGAAGATTACACCCTCTAACTGTAGGTGTCCGACTGGGTTTTGTTGTTGATGATCTCATCAATTCCTTTGTATTTAATTACCATTTCCATGCTGATGATTCTTAAATCATTGTCCTAACCTCTCTGCTGACTTCCAGTCTCACATCTCTAATTGCCTTCCTGACATCTTGAACTGGATCTCCGGCAGGCCATTTTAAACTCAACATGTCCAAAACAGAACCCATCATCTTTCCTCTTACAACATCCCTCCTTACTTCCCAATTACAGGGAAAACCAACATCAATCGTCCCAGTTTCTCAGCCTGGAAACCCAAATAGCATCCTTGACTCCTTGGCGTCTCTCACCTCCTATATCCGAGCTGTTGCCAAAGCCTGCCGATTTCACCTTCACCACATCTCTTGAATACTCTCCTGTTTCTCCTCCGACACTGTCAGCACTGTAGTTCGAGACTTCATCACCTTTTGCCTCAATTACTGAAATATCCTGCTGATGTGTCTGCCTGCCTTAAGTCTCTCCACACTCCAGTTCATTCTCCACTCAACACTAAATTGTTTTTTTTGAAAGTGCAGTTTTGACTGTGCCCCATCTTTACTCAATATCCTCCAGTGGTTCTCTGTTCCCCACAGGATCAAATACAAAATCCTGTTCAAAACCCTTCATAACCTAGCCCCCTCCTACCTTTCCAGTTTTCTTACATTTTACTCCTTGCCATATATTCTTCAGCCCTGTGACACTGGCCTCCTAGCTCTTCCATGAACAGGACATGCTATTTCATGGCTCCAGACATTTTCTCTTACTGTCTCCCATGTCTGGAATATTCTCCCTCATCATCTCTGTCTACTGACTTCAATGACTTTCTTTGAATCCCAACTAAAATCCCTTCTTCTACAGGACACTGAGCCTGAGCCTTCTTAATTCTAAAGACTTCCCTTCATTATTTCCTACTTAGCCTGTGTATAACTTGCTTGTTGTCTCGCCCATCAGAGTGTGAGCCCCTGGAGGGAAGGAACAGGTCTTTTTCCTCTTTTTGTAATCCCAGTGTTTAGCACAGTGCCTATCACATAGTAGGTGTGCAATAAATGTTTATTGGCTTACCAAGTGAGGAAGACCTTTAACTTTTCTAGAGAATTTATGGAGTAACATGTACAAGAAGCTCAGTAGGAGTAGTTGGTTTGTGATCTTTCCTGATGACATTGAGATCATGGATCTCTTCAATTGTTTGAAGTATGTCAAAAGATGAGTGGGAAAAGATAGATCTCTTTTTTCTTTTTTGAGGGGGGAAGGCAGAGAAGTTGGGGTTGTGGCTTGTCCAAGGTCACATGGCTAGTAAGTGTTAAGTGTCTGAGGCTGGATTTGGACTCAGGTTCTCCTGACACCAGGGCTGGTGCTCTATTCACTGTATCACCTAGCCACACCAGAAAAGATGGCTCTCAAGCCAAAAGATTACTTGTTGAAATCCTTCACAAGTGATGTCCTTCACAAGTCAATTATTTCCTGTATTTACATATCACTTCAAGATTTGCAAAGTGACTTCCCCTTAGCCACCTTGTAAGATAAGAAGTCTAAATATTATTGCCACTATTTTACTTAGAGTGAAACTGAAACTCAGAGAAATGAGTATCAGAATTTGGACTTAGACATAGGCCTACTCAGGTTATGGTCAACATTCTTTGCACTCCATTCTTCTTTTTTAGAGTTTTCCTTTCACATTTCTTTAACCATACAGAGAGTGCAAGTGGTGTGTGGGGTGTGTGTGTGTGTGTGTGTGCGTGCGCGCGCGCACATGTGTGTGTTTAAAAGAAATATTTGATATACGAATATTTCATTTATTGCTTTTTGTTATTAGAAATCAGTAGATTATCCTGCAACCCAAATTTCTGAACTTTCTGATACTCTGTGGAGGGCCTCACAAAGTTTCTAAAGCTCTTTTGTGACTGCAAAACAGTTAAGTTTATCATATTCAGGGTGGAAGAAACCACAGAGATCATCTAGTGAATCCAACCTTCTTTCTTGACAGATGAGAACAATGAGGCCTAAGAAATAGATGGGACTAGTTTTTAATCCCAGACCTACTAACCCAAGAACCAATGCCCTTCCCATTATTCAGATTCACAAAACTATTCCATGCCATTGAGTTTACTGAAGCATTGCTAGGCTAATAATTATATTCAACTGATAATTTCATGGTCAATATTTTTAAAGAGGAACATACCATTGGCATGGAAATTCTCTCTTGGAAACTCTTTTCACATTGAGTGTGGTACCAGGTTCCACATTTGGGGAAATCCTAATCTAAGGAATTACTTCCAAAAGACAGGAGAATAATGCACCTTGGAACCTGAGACAATTTCTGCTGCTGCCACACAAGTCTCCTCAAGCCAGTGGTTCTCAAACTTCCTAATGCCACGATCCTTTAATATAGTTCCTCATGTTGTGGTGGCCCCTAACCATAAAATTATATTTGTTGCTATTTCATAACTATAATTTTGCTACAGTTATGACTCATAATGTAAATATCTGATATGCAGGGTATATTTTCATTGTTACAAATTGAACATAACCCACAGGTTGAGAACCGCTGCCTTAAGCCATCCAAAGGAGTTGATGGAACTGGAATCAGAAATGATGAGGTGTAACACAATTTACTCAACCCCTTATCCATGAAAGATAATATCAACTTACTTAAATGTAAGTGAGGATCCCTTTTCTTAGGAGCTCCCTCCAGTATCTGTGTGATTCCTGGTCATGACACCTGTTGGTAAGAATGCTGGGTGTGGAGCTAGAGTCTGGATTCTAGCTATGGTTCTGCCACTTCAATAACTGTATGGATTTAGAAAGTCATTTAATTTTTCTGTACCTCAGTTTCTCTATCTACAACAAGGGTATAAATTGTACTTTCACCCTCTACCCTGAGAGGAATCATGGTATAATAAAGTGAATTAGATTTAGAGAGCTGATCTCCGACCTTGGAAGACCTGAATTTAAGTTCTTCTCCTGACAAGTACACTGATTAAAACATCACTTAATGTCTCGATGCTCTAAGCTACTCTCTAAAACTCTGAGTGGCAGGGAAGATGCATAGAAAAAAGGCAGGTTTTTGTTTGGTTTTGTGTTTTTGTTTGTTTATTGGCTTTATAGTCATTGTCCCAAGGTCTTACACTACAGGGTTGTTTTGAGAACCAAATGAGATGAGGTATATAATGTGCCTTGGAAAACTGAAAGTACCATGGGTTAGTAGGTCTGGGATTAAAAACTAGTCCCATCTATTTCTTAGGCCTCATTGTTCTCATCTGTCAAAAGACCACATCCATAAAGTGAGGACTCCTTACTTCAAAGCATCTGATACCATGAATGCAGGCACTTTTGTAGCCCTTCCATATCTTCTCATCCTGCACGACTCTTGCTCATGTCTTCCCATGAACCCTTTGGAGGAAAACCATCCGACATGCTGGGGGCCTCTGTCTCGATCTCTTCAAAGAATGGAGACTGTAATAGAGCCCCCTAGCCATTCTCACTTAGCTTTTGCCTTCCCTATGGAGCTGGCCCATCTCCTTTCCAAGGCATATATTGACCTCATCACATGCAACTTCTTACTGCTTCTTCTGAGTGATTCTTCATAGGCAATTCCTTGCAGTTTCCTCTGCATGTTTTCCGTGAGAAACCGGAACCTCTGGCACAAATTACACAGAAACATCAACGAGTATTTATTGAGTACCTCCTGTGGCCCTGCCCTGTTCCAGATTCTGTCCTCAAGAGGCAGCCTAGTCAAAACCCAGATCTAGCTAAAAAGCAAAAGCCAAGACAAGAAACCATGAGGCAAAATTGGCAACTGTCCCCTGTGAATTATTTGTGAATCATTAGTGCTTCTTTCTCCCCATTTACACTGTATATACCTCAGGGTATTTTACTTTTAAAATGATATTTTAAACGACATTTTTCTTTCCTTTCTCCATGCTATGCTTTTCCTCTGGACAAGAAGCAATTATGTTTGCTTTAAAGTTTCTTTTTTGCTCACAGAACTCTCACCAAATTCACCTCCTCACATATTTCTCTCTAGTGCCTGATCATTTTGAGAGAGCTGGGAAACACTCTTATCCAACTCATCTCTTTATAAACAGAGGCCTAGGAAGATTAAATGACTTGCTTAAGGTAGTACATGTAATAATAAGAGGTCAGAGGTGGAATTTGAACCCGGGCTCTTTGAGTGGAGTTGCAATGCTTTTTGTAATGCTTACAGAAAATTTAAATTTATTTGACACGATATATAATGTAATAAATAATAAAATAAGTGTAATTTATTCAAATTAAATTTATTTAACATTTAAGAATGTAAAGTACTTGTTAGTTTTTTTTTTTTAATTTGAAAAATACCTTGGTTGCAACTGAACAATCACCCTTCAGATGTAAAAAGCCTCAAATTCACCAGGAAAGAGAAACACATAATGAGCCCAAAGGGGAGATGCCCAGCCAACATCTTTCCATTATCCTACTGCCCTGGGTTCAAGTCAAAGAGAGCAGACAACATGTGGGGCAATGCAAATCTAGCCGCACTCTAAATGAGAGTGGAAGTTGGGGAGAGTTTAATCTCAGGAAATCCTTCAAGTAAAAGAAGTCCTCCCGAATATTACAGAAAATCCTGCTGCAAGGAGCTAATCAAAAAGGACATCTAAGTGAGCATTCTCTCACCCCAATTTTCTCATTAGAAAAAAAAAATCTAAAGTGTAAAAAAAAAAAGGCTTGCATTTAATATCTCTAATATGTGGCCGCCTTTTAGCCTCAGGAGAGGGACAGGTATTCATTTTCATAAATTACTTTTTAACCTTTTTTTTTTTTCAAGTGAGGGGGGGAGGCCGGGGGTGGTGAAAGAAAACAGAGACAAGCCAGATGCCTTTTTCGGCTTTGATCAGTTTCTCTGTAGACAGTCAGGCTGCCTCCTAGCACCTCTCTAACTACAGCTTGCCAGTAAGAAAATGAGCTGTTTTAACTCTGCAATTACAGTGCCTGCTGAATGCCTGTCATCACAGCAATAGCAACCTGATCTGAACTGTATATCCAATGCCCAGAGAATTACAGCAAGCAGGGCAGAAAGTTAAATACCCCCTGTGGCTGGAAGTTTGCACAAACGAAAGGGCCTCGGGCTGGCCAGCCCTTCCCCCAAGCTCAGGCTCCCACCCTCTGACCCTTGTTCAGCTCTCCCTCTCTCAACCCCTCCCACGATAGTATTTTCCCTTCTCGGATCCCAGTAAATAGAGAAATCCAGGACAATATAAGTCAGCTTTCCTACAGCAGCCAAGGAGAGAGAGTGAAACAACAGCAAGATTAGCCTTCCTTATCTTAGACTTGGCCTCTGGAGTCTGGGAGGGGGAACCTGCCTGAGAAGTGGGTGGGATGGAATCAGTAAGGGGTGAGTGTAGGTGGGTGGGGAAGCAGTTTGCAGTCCATGCTCAGCTCAGTTTGTAATCATCCACTGATTCAAACTATGGACACAAGAGAACACAAGTAAACCAATACATGCATTGAACAGGAATCCCATTCACAAATTTTCTTTTTACAGACCTTGGGAGGCTTTAATTTATTGGGTTGTTTTTCTTTTTTGGGGGGGGAGGGGGGGATTGTTTGTTTGTTGGAGGCAATTGGTATTAAGTGACTTGCCCAGGGTCACACAGCTAGTATTTAAATCCAGTCAGAGGCTGGATAGAGCTTCCTGACTCTAGGCCCAGCACTCTATCCACTGCTCCACCTATGCTCATTCGTAGACTACTTTTTTTTTTTTTGGAGGGGGGAAGGCAGGACAATTGGGGTTAAGTGACTTGCCCAAGCTCTAGTAAGTGTTAAGTGTCTGAGTAGGGATTTGAACTCAGGTCCTCCTGACTCCTGGGCCGGTGCTCTATTCACTGCTACCTAGCTGCCCTTATTTATAGACTTTAAAGACAGCATCCCAGACTCAATGGAGTGAGTAATAATAATCCAAAGTTGTATTTGGTGTGTAGATCCTAGCATTATATAAAATCCTTCAGTATGGGCTGAGAGTGTGAATAGTGATGATAGATAGATGAATATATATATATATATATATATATATATATTTCTTTTTTACTGGGCTCCAACTATGTGCCAGGCACTGTGCTAAGCTCTATGTAGTGAGAGGGCTATGCATAGGAGAGCCATGCTTAGGTGGGTAAGGCAGCTGATGGGGAGGTGGACTGGCAGAATGGTTAGCAGGAAGTCAGGTGGACAGCTATTTCAGGAAGTTTCTGTTCTGCATTTGCTTTTCATTGGAAGGTAACCTCCTGTGTAGGAAAGAATACTGTTGGAGGAATCTGGGGACCTGGGTGGAAACAATGCCTCTAATAGCTTACTACCTTACAGGACCACACGTAAGTCACCTCATTCATGGGACTGAGTTTCCTTACCTGCGAAATAAAAACATTGAACTAGATGGCCTCTAAAGTACGTTCCAGTTCTAAAACTAGGATCTCTCTCCTCAAGGGATTCTCTTAGTCCCAGATAGATTAGCCATATCCATCCCTCCTTGGAGTGAAATGTCCTCATCTACAAAAACAGGAGATTCATCTAAAGAATACTTATCATTCTCATAGTGCTTTAAGGTCTGGTAAGACCAATTAGCCTAGGAACCCCGACAGGTTAGTAATGCAAGCTTTATAACTCATATTACAGATAACAGACACTAAATCTCTGAGAATAAAGGAACTCTCTCAGTGTCACACATAGTAAGTATCTGAAGTGGAATCTGAACCCAGGTTCTCTGACTCCAAATCTAGGATGCTTTCACCTGTGCCATGATTTTTTTTTGTTACATTTTATAACTTTATTTAAACAAAGTTCAATTTAGTTTTCATCTGCATTAACTATCTATAAGCTTTTCAAAGTGGTGACAGGCACATCCGTAACCAATATATACAATTTATTTGGCAAATCTTTGTCTTCATCACATTTCCTGGACAAACACACTCAGCTACAGTATGGGACATCCCTTATTCCTTTGGATTAAATGGTTTTGTTGAGTCTGGTGTCAATGCATATGTCTGGAATTCCCATTTCTTTCATAGCAAATTTGCAGGTTTCCTTTAGAGCTGGAGGAGTTTGTTTTATGAACTGTTCTGTGAATCCTCTTGTGAATGACAATGGTATGCCCTCTGATCACTCCCTCACAGATAGTAGAAGTCCCTGCTTTTTCTCTCTACCTTTCCTTGCCAGAGCCATCCTGCCCAGGAGCAGGTCAGAAAGGCACCTCTGCCATGATCTTGAAGTCTGTCATTCTACGTCCAAAGACACTTTCTACCTCTAATATTCAGTGTTCTGTCTTTTAAGATCCATTCTAGCCCCAACATTCTGTGCAAAGTACCATGGTGTGTTGGAATTCCCTGTGCTGGGAATTAGGAGATTGAGGTTCTTACCCTACTTAGATATAAAGCTGTATACTTCGGGCATGCTACTCAGCCTCTCTAAGCCTCAGCTTCCTCACATGCAAAATGAAATGAGAGTGGACTAGATGATCTCTCTGTGGCCCCTTATATGACAAAAATACTCTGATTCCAGCCCAGCATTTTACAGAGGGAGAAACTGAGGTCAAGGAAGAAGTGACTTGTTCAGGTTCATACAGTCTATTAATAACAGAGTCTGACACAGAACACAAAACCTATGGTAATAAATAGTACGCTAAACTTGGAGTCAAGAAGAGTTAAATACAAATTCTAAATCTGATACTCGCTAACTATGTGATACTGGCTGACTCATTTCATTTTTCTAAACTTCAATTTCCCCACGTGTAAATGAAAGAGTTAGACTCCAACTCCATCCAGTTCTAAACCTATTATCCGTGTCATTGTCCAGTCGTTTTTCAGTCACATCCAACTCTTCATGACCCATTTCGGGTTTTCTTGGCAAAATTAGTAGAGTGGTTTGTCATTTCCTCCTCTAGCTCATTTTACATATAAGGAAACTGAGGCAAATAAGGGTAAGTGACATAGCTAATAACTGTCTGAGGCCAAATTTGACCCCATAAAGATGAGACTTCCTGACTCTAGGCCCAGAACTCTATCCACTGTACCACTTAGCTGCTCTATTATCTGTATAGAGATGTCTAACTTTTGTTAAAGATCATTTTATTAAATTAAGAAGCATTTATTTTTCTTTCCCACTCCATCACCCCTCCTAACAAAAATAAAACAAAAAGGTTTGTAATAAATATACAGTCAAACAAAACAAATCCCCAGATTAGCCATGTCAAATACACACACATGCACATGTGTATGCATATATATTTATATATGCATATATATAGTTTATTAATAACAGAGTCTGACACAGAACATGAAACCCGTGGTAACAAATAGTATGCCAAACGTGGAGTCAAGAAGAGTTAAATACAAATTCTAAATCTGATTCTCGCTATATGATACTGGCTGACTCATTTCATTTTTACACACATATATACACAGTATATATGCATATATATGCACATATATTCCATTCTGCTTATTTAATCCATCATCTCTGTCAGGAGATGACTTGTATTCTTCATTATTTATCATTTGGAGTCATGGTTTATCACTCTATTGAATTCAGTTCTTAAGTATTTTAAGGGTGTTTTTTATTTTGGGTTTTTTTTTATAGTATAAATTATTCTCCTGGTTCCACTTATTCTACTCTGCATCAGTTAATAAAAGCGTCCACAGGTTTCTCTGAAACTGTCTCTCTTAATTTCTTACAGAACAATAGTATCCCATTACATTCAAACAGCATAATTTTTGTTCAGTCAATCCCCAGTGGATGGGTAGGTGCCCATTAGTTTTCATTTCTTTGTTGCCACAAAAAGACCCGCTATAAATATTTTTGTAACATAGACCTAGTCCTCTTTCTTTGATCTCCTTAGGTCTAGATCTGGTATCACTGAGTCAAAATGTATGCAGAGCTTAGTAACTTTGGGGCATAGTTCCAAATTGCTTTCCAGAGTGGCTTGAGCCATCCACAGCTCCACCAACATCCATTAATGTGCTTGTTTTCTTACACCTTCTCCAATATTTGTCATTTTCTTTTTTGGTCAGCTTTCCACAATAACTTTTTAAAGGTGCAGGGAGGCTCATGGAATTGAAAAGATCAACTCCAGACACGAAGTCTGTAAAATGTTGGCTTGAAACTGATATGACTGGCCAGAATGCAGCTTCCCTGTAACCTTGTTCCCAGCCAGGGCTGCCTGGTGATTGATTCCCCAGATTGTATTTGCTTGTCATAGCAACCACTTGCTTGTGACATCACCTGCATTCTACAATCCACTCATGGCAGAGGCTCTGGGGACCTTTCTACAAACCAAACTGCTTTTCCTGTAGCAGAAGTGACCTTACACATGAAGAACAAAGCAGAACAAAAGAAGCTTTGGGAAACTTGCTGGGTTTCAGAACTTAAATGACCTTTGAGCACATGCTTTGTGGCTCTCTTCTCAGATTGTTCCCTCTTGTGCTCCCAACAGGGGATTTTGAATTACTTTCTCTGCTGAGTTAGATCTTTTGTGACTCTGTCTATAAGTCTGGTCAACTCCAATATGGGAAAACTGAGCAGAAGAGACACCAATTTCTAAGTTGGAAGGGACTTCAGAAACCATCATATCCAGCCCATAACCTGAACAGAAATCTCTTCTGCAATATACCAGCAAAATGGTTGTCCAATGACCACCTATTGTATCTCCCATCTAGTAATGGGAAAACCCACTTCCTCACCTTCAAGCAAAAGCAGGCTGACCATTTGTTGGGCAAGTTGTAGAAGAGATCCTTGTTCATTTGAAAGCAGGAAGTCACTGCTATTTCAAAGATATTGTAATGGACTCCAGTCCACTTTGGGGCATCTGTAACATTTTCTTTATGTAGTTCTGAAACCTTTTACAACTTCCATTGGTTACTCCTAGTTTTGCCTTCTGTAGATAAAGGAGGAAAATACAATTCCTTATTCATATGCCAGCTCTGAAATTATGTGAAAAACAGTGCTTATGTCTTCCCGCCCAAGTTTTCATTTCTCTTAAACACCCCCAGTTCCTTCAATAATAATTACAAAATAACAATGAAAATCTACTTAACTCTTTCAGTTTTATAAAATTACATATGTTTTTTAATTTCCTTTGACAGATAAGGAAACTACAGTTTTGAGAAGTCACATGATGACCATATACACACAGTTTGTCAGTTTTAGGGACAGGGTTAGAACTTAGATCTCTCTCGATGCTAAGTCCAATGCCATTTCCACTGTAACATGCTGTCTCTTTGATAAATTCTTTGCTGGCATATCGTCTAAGCCACTCACTATCATACCTTACTTTCTTTAGACACACTCCAGGTTGCCAACATGCTTCCTAAAAAGTGGTACCAAGAACCGGACATAATAGTCCAGATTTAGTCCAATCATTGCAGAATATGACGAGACAATTACCTTACTTGCTCTGGACACTTTGCATCTTTCAAAATAGAAGAGTTACCAATGATTGTAATAAATTTTTGAGACTTGTCATCCAAGTTTCCTCCAGTATATTCCAGTCTTTCCGACTGTCACCATGGATAGGGATCCACTAAGAGAGCCTTACAGAGCCCTACAAGGAGGAACTTTTTGCACTCAGTTCAACTCATCTCATTAACTGAAGCCTCGCTTCAGAGAAAAACACAATTTTTGAATCCATGATATTAATTAGTTCTTCAAGCCTTATTTCATATTATTATTGCAGTACTTTAATATTATGTTTCTAGGAATGTAGAAAGAGCTAACTACATTCCGAAGCAAATTAGATATAAAAATATACATATACATGTATATATGAAATATACACATGTCTGTGTATATACTAAATATAACCATCCTATAGATATTCTATAGGTATATACACATACACATATCAACAATATATTATCTAAATTCATAAAAGAAAGCTTAAATAAGTTGCAAATTAATAATACAATAATTATGGTAGACTTTAGTGTTCATCTCTCAGGATTAGATAAGTCTCTCAGACCTGAAAATGAAACAAAAAAGAAAATATAGAACCAAAGAAACAATTGGAGAAAAAACAAAACAAAACTGGGCAACCTTGTATGTACTTAATGCAGACAGTAGAGAATATACTTGTTTATTAGCACAACATGCTAACTATTGCAAAAATAGACCATGTGCCAGGGAAAAGGGAAATACATCAATGGAAGAAAAGTAGCAATAATAAGCCATCTGTTACATACTATACTATATTAAAAATAACATCAACTAATAAAAGGAACACAAGCAAAGGTATAGATCTGAATGGAGGCTTAATGATGCCATCTTGAATGAGTGAGTCAAAGAATAAATCTCAGGAAATAATAATTTAGTATAACATTATAGAAAATAATTTATATCTCTGAAACAATGTAACATTTCTGGGCTCTACTCAAAGAAGCCTTCAAAATCAAAATTATGTATCATGAAACATATTATCAAAAATAGAAAACAGTAGGATTAAGCAACTGATTGCATAATTTTAAAAAAACTAGAAAACCAACAAATGAGCACTCAAAATGAGCACAGAAAAGGAAATCTTAAAAACTAGGGAAGAAAAAAAAATAGAAAACAAAAAAGAATACAGATTTGATTAACAAAAAGTATTTCTTTGAAAAGAATAACAAAAACAATAGGCTTTTAGCTAATCTGATCAAACTGAGGAGGGAAGAAAATTCAATTACAAAAATAAAAAGTGAACAAGACAGACAACAAATAGATAAGAAAAACTTTTTAAAAAATTATCAGAACTTATTAAAAGCAGTTATATTACAGTGAAATTGAGTATTTAAACTAAATATAGATTATAGCCCAAGGGCTGGAAGGGACTTAAGTAATCCATTCCAGAGCCCTCATTTTACCCATAAAGAAATTTATTATGAACAAAGAAAAATATACCTGAATAGGAAACAAAGATCTTAAACAATCCTATCTCAGGGGAAAAAAATGAACTGGATGTAACAGAACTACAAAAGGGAAAGAGGGAACTCTTTCTCTGAATAAACTTAGAGTTAGAATATTGTAAGATACTTAAAAATAATGTACAAAGTCATTTTCCAATGTTATTAAATTCTTTTTATCATATAACTATGTCCAAATATCTAAAAACAAGGAAATATAAAATAAGAGACTATATGTTAATATAATTAAATGAGTATTGATTCAAAAAATTTAAGCAAATCCTAGCAAAAAAGACTATACTAATATATTTTAAAATACATTCACTATAGTAAATTCATATTTAATGTCAAACATTCAACAATCAACCAATATTAAGATACAATTAAACATGTTATCATTTAATTCTCTCAATCACTAATAATAAAATATGTACAGAATAATTTTACATATATATACTTATTTGTGTCTAATGTAGACATCTCTAGGGTGGGAGGGGGAAGAAATTTACATGATAATTTTATCATATACTTAGAAGGAATAGTAAATTGCATATAATAGATTTCCAGCTTCCTGTGCAATCATCTTTTTTTGTTGTTGTTCTTATATCATGTTATGGAAGTGCCTGTTTTATTCCATATTATTTTTTAAATGAAAAAGAAAGAAAATCAAAAACATTCTGCAGTTTCACTTCACACTCAGGAAATTAACAAAAGTGGTAAAAGATGGGAATATTCATTGATGGAGGAGTGAAGAAGAACAGGCACATGAATATACTATTTTTTGAACTGGGGATTTTTCTAATTATTCTAAAAGCTATTTGTAATTATACTAAAAATAATGATTGAAACATTCACACCATTTGACCCACAGATGTCTTTGCTAAAGATCTCTCAAGTAGATCAAGGTAAGGAAAAAAGAAATAAGGTTCCATATACAACAACAAGTTCATAGCAATCATTTGTTGTAGCAAATAGAAAAAAAAATCTAATTGCCTTTTAACTGGGTAAAACAATTTTTGTTCATGAGTATAATAACACATTTTTATTGTATAAGAAAATGATGACATGTCAGAATAAAAGTCGAGATTCACCTTAGCTCTCCTAAATTCCACTCACAGCAACTTTAAAATTATGCTTCAAATCAAATGCTGGAAGAGCAGGACCAATAAAAGATTGGGGCGAAACAATTTTCCAGACCAGGACAAATGTAGAGTTCAGCAGGAAATGTCTAGCTCAGAGGGGTGGTGGTCAGGCTTGGAGCCCACTCAAGATTGTGCAGCACAGTACTTGCTGAGGTATTAGTAGCAGGCCTTGGAGGCAGATCAGCAGGAGCAACAGCAGCTTCTAGAGGTCTCAACCCACAGATGGTAAGGTGGGATGGGGGACAGATAATTAATCCAAAGGAAATTACAGAGGACCCTTACTGGCTCTGGGCATAACTGTCACTTTGCTGTTGTTCAGTCATTTCCATTGTGGCTGACTCTTTGTGACGCATTTGACGTTTCTTTGGCAAAGATACTGTCATGGTTTACCATTTCCTCGTGGAGCTCATTTTACCGATGAGGAAAATGAGACAAACAGGGTTAAGTGACTTGTCTAGGGCTGCACAGCTAATAAATGTCTGAGACTAGACTTGAACTCAAGTCTTCTTAAGTCCAGGCCCAACTCTCTATCCATTGTATAATCTAGCTGCCCTCTGTCACATTGTCCATACATAGCTCCAGTTAGGAGGACTAGTTCTTTAAGACTTGTGACTGCAGCACGGCCAGGGCTCTGGTCACAGTTCCAGGGCAGAGAACCAGTTCTTGTGATAACTCACAGACAAAAGCACAGACCAGGAAAGCAGTAACCACACCTCTCCTTAGATCATACTGATGAAATGTAAGCTCTGGGATCCCCCCACCCCCCTTTGAGCTCTCCTTGAATCTTTGAGGTACATACTCTGGGTAACCTCTTCAAGTCTAATTGAATCTGCAGAAGGCATTTGCAGAGGCCATAAGTATATCATTGTGGCTGGGCCCAAACCCGTTACTAGCCTGGCCCTCCATTGTCTATTTGCTTCCCACTCTGGAGGCTATCAAAATATCAGTCCCTCTCCCCAAACTCATTACTGGAGTTTGACCTCATTAACCCCACCTGAAATCCCTCCCCAAAATCATTACTGGAGTTCGACCTCTAACTCCACCTGAAGTCCCTTCCCAAACTCACTACTGGTGTCAGACCTCATTGGTGCCTCCTGAAGACCCTCCCCAGGCTCCTCCTCTGAACCACCCCTAGATTCCTCTGTATATAAGACCCCATCTTCCCTCCATCTTTGTGAGAACTCCATGAAATGGCCTAGCAGAGACTTGCTTTGTGAGAGCACCTTAGAATAGCTTAGCAGAGACTTGCTTTGTAAGAGTCTACTCCATATCTTTCAATAAACTTTACTTTTTCTTTGGCTGAGAAGACTTGAGTGGAATTCTTTCCACAGGACCCAGCATGTTGGTATTTTGGGGTCTCAGGCAGCCCTAACGCTCTTTGGTTACCTCTTCAATACCACCCTAAAAGAACCGAAAACTTGAAGACCACCAGAACTAGCTATGAAAATAGCTGAACGAAAGACCTGAAGCTTGAGACAGTGCCCAACTTTAACATTAAGTTATAAGAAATAAGGTGGAAAAATGAGCAAACAATAAAAAAAAGAACCTAACCACTGAAAGTTATTATGGCCACAGAGAAAATCAAAACACAAACTGGGAAGAAAACTCAAAGCAGCTATATTCAAAGCCTCAAAAAAATGGGAATTGGTCATAGGCCCCCCCAAAATTCCTGGGAGAGCTCAAACATATTTTAAAAGTCAAATAAGAGAAGTAGAAGAAAAATTGGAGAAACAAAATGAGATTTATGCAAGAAAATTGTAAAATAAATAAATATATAGACAAATAGATAGATAAATAAATAAATAAGTACATACATACATAGATAAATAAATAAAGGTAACAGCTTGGTAAAAGAACCACAAAAAATAGTGAAGAAAAAACACCTTAAAAACTAGAATAGTCCCAATAGCAGAAGTGGCACAAAATCCACTGAAGAGAAGGACTCCCTAAAAAGCAATATTGTCCATATGGAAAAAAGATACGCAAAAATTCACTGAAGAGAGCTTCTTAAAAAATAGAACTGAATAAGTGGGAAAGGTTGTACAAAAGTTCTCTGAAGAAAATAATTCCTTAAAAATTAGAATTGAGAAAGTGAAAGCTAATGAGTACATGAGACATTAAAAAACAATATAACAAATCAAAAGAATGAAAAAAAAGGAAGTAAATGTGAAATATCTCTTTGAAAAAACAAGGGACCTGGAAAATTGAGGAGAGGTAATTTAAAAAATATTGGACTACCTGAAAGACAGGATTAAAAAAAGAGAAAGAGTCTAGATATCATCTTTCATGAAATTATCAAGAAAAATTGCCCTGGTGTTCTAAAACCAGAGAATAAAATCTAAATTGAAAAAAATCTACTAATCATCTCTTGAAAGAGATCCCATAATGAAAACTCCCAGAAATAATATGACCAAATTCCAGAGTGCCAGAGAAAATATTGTAAGTAGCCAGAAAGAAATAATTCAAATATCATGGAGCCAAGTTAGGATAATACAAGATTTAGTAGTTTCAGCATGAAAGGATCAGAGGGCTTGGAACAGGATATTTTGGAAGGCAAAGGAATGAGGATTACAACCAAGAATAACATACTGAGAAAAAGTGAGTATAATCCTTCAGGGGGAAAATGGGTCTTTAGTAAAATTAAGGACTTTCACGCATTCCTAATAAAAAGATCAAAACTGAACAGAAAATATGAATTTCAAATACAAGAATCAAGAGAAGCATAAAATTTTAAACAGAAAAGAAAAATCATACGGGATTCAATAAGGTTAGACTTTACATTCCTAAATGAGAAGGTGATACTTTCCTCCCAAAAACTTTGTCATTATTAGGACAAGTTAGAAGGAGTATACATAGAGAGAGGGAAGAAGTATGAATTTACTATGATGGAATGATTTTTAAAAGAAATTAAGGAGTGAGAAAGAGAGAAGGAGGAAGGCAGAGGTAGAATGGGTTAAATTATCTCACATAAAAGATATCATCATTTGTATCTAGAATAGTTATACCTTATCTTGGTATACAGTATGAGACGTTGGTCTTGCCTAGTTTCTGCAAAACTGCTTTGCAATTTTCCCAACGATTTTTTTTTATCAAATATTGGGTTCTTACCCCCAAAGCTTGAATCTTTGGGTTTATCAAAAACTAGATGAATATGATAATTTACTAGCATATTTTGCATACCCAATCTATTCCATTGACCCATCACTCTGTTTTTTAGCTACTACCAGATTGCTTTAATGATTACTCCGTTGTTATATAGTTTGAAATTTGGAACTATCAGGCTGCTTTCCTTAATGTCGCGTGCATGCATGTGTGTGTGTGTGTGTGTGTGTGTGTGTGTGTGTGTGTGTGTGTGCGCGTGTGTGCATTATTGATTGCATTGATAGTTTTGATCTTTTGTTCTTCCAGATGAGTTTTGCTACTCATTTTTCCAGGCTTTATAAAATAATTTTTTGGTAGTTTGGTATGCCACTGAATAAGTTAATTAATTTAGGTAGAATTGTCATTTTTATTGTATTGACTTAGCTTACACATGAGCAAGTAATACTCCAATTAGATCTTAAATCTATCTTTTTTTCCTGTGAAATATGTTTTATAATTTTATTCATATAATCTCTGGGTTTGTCTTGGCAGGTAGACTACCAAATATTTTATATTGCCTGCTATTATTTTAAAGAGAATCTCTGTTTTTGAAAAATCTCTTCTGCTGGGTTTTGTTAGTAGAATATGGAAATATTTAATGACTTCTGTGGGCTTATTTCATATCCTGCAACTTTGCTAAAGTTTTTAATTGTTTCAACTAATTTTTTAGTTGATTTTCCATGATTCTCTATATCTCTATATATGCTACCATACCATCTGCAGAGATAGTTTTATTTCCTCATTGCCTAGTTTTTGTTATTTAATTGCTTTTTTACCTTATTCCTATATCTACCATTTCTAGTACAATATTGAATAGTGGTGATAATGGACACCATTGCTTCATTTTTGATCATACTGGAAAGGTTTCAAGTTTATCCCCTTTACAGATAATGCTTGCTGATAATCATGGATGGATACTACTTATCATTTTAAGAAAGGTTCCATTACTTCTTATTCTTTCTAGTATTTTTGATAAGAATGGGTATTATATGTTGCCAGTCTTTTTCTGCATCTATTAATATAATCATATATTTTGGTTGTTTTTTCTTATTGCTATAGATAATTATACTCTGTCCCTGTCTCTGTCTCTCTCTCTCTCTGTCTCTCCTGTTTTCTCACCTTTCCCTCTTATTTCTCCATTGGATGAGATAGACTTTCTATTGGCAGTTGCGTAACACATAAATACATACATATGTATTTATATATATGTGTATGTATACATACATGCATGTGTATCTTTAAACCAATTAAGATGTGAGTGAGGTTCAAGTATTGCCTGCCCCTTTAACATTTTCCCCTCCACTGCAAAAATTTCCTTGCATGCCCCTTTTATGCAAGATAATTAGCCCCATTCTTCCTCTTCCTTTTCCCTTCTCTCAGGACATCCCTCTTTCTTGCCTATTCACTTTTTTTTTAACCACATGACTGACTCACTCCCATACCATTTTTCTAGCTCCCCTAATAATGATAAAGTTCTTAGAAAATAAATGTATCATCTTCCCATATAGAAAGATAAACAGTTTAACCGTATTGGGTTCCTTATGATTTGTCTTTCATGTTTACCTTTTTATGTTTCTCTTGAGTCATATTTCAAATTATTGAGTAATATTTCAAATTTTCTACCCAGCTTTGGTCTTTTCATCAGGAGTGCTTTAAAGTCCTCAATTTTTTTAAATATCAATTTTTCCCTTGAAAGATTATATTTAATTTTGCTGAGTAGTTTATGCTTGGTTGTAATCATAGATTCTTTGCCTTCCAAAATATCTCATTCCAAGTCCTCTGCTCTTTTAGTGTGGAAGTGGCTAAATCTTGTGTAATCCTGACTGAGGCTCTACAAATATTTGAATTGGTTTTTTTTTGGCTATTTGAAGTATTATTTCTTTGACCTGGAAGCTCTAGAATTTGACGAGAATATTCCTGGGAGTTTTCATTTTGGGATCTCTTTCAGGTAGTAATTGGTGAATTCTTTTGATGTCTATTTTATTCTCTGGTTCTAGAATATAAGGGCAGTTTTCCTTAACAATTTCTTGAAATATAATGTCAAATGAAGAGGTTATGGTTAGGGTTAGGGATGCTCAAGACACCAAAATACCAACATGCCAGTTCCTGCTGAATGAATCTAACTCAAGTTTTCTTTTAACCAAAGAAAGCAAAATTTATTAAAAGTTCACCATATTGGGTAGACTCTTAAGGAGCCTAGGTATCTGTAAGGCTTGAATTGGGCAAGCAGGCCAGAATCATCTGTCACAGAATAAGTCTGTGCTAGGTTATTCTATGGTGCTCTCACACATGGAGGCGAGATGGGGTCTCAAATACAGATAAGTTGTGGAGGGAATCTAGGGGTGGTCTAGAGGAGAAGTTTGGGGAGGGTCTTGAGGAGGAGTTAATGAGGTCAGGTAACAACTGATTTGGGTATAGATATTTTGATAGGCTCAAGGGTGGGAAGTAGTTGGACAATGGAGAGCCAAGTTAATAACAAAGGTTTGGGCAGAGCCACAATGAAAGGCTTATGGCCTCATGCAAGTGTCTCATCAAAGCAAAGAGGAGCCCAAAGAGGGTTAGGGCTGCCTGAGACCCCAAAATACTAACATGCTAGGTCTTACGGAAAGAATTCCACTCAAGTCTTCTCAGCCAAAGAAAAAGTAAAGTTTATTGAAAGTTCAAGTTCGCCATGTGGGGTAGACTCTTAAGGAGCCAGTCTATGCTAAGCTAGTCTATGGCACTCTCACACAGAACAAGTCTGTGCCAAACTATTCCATGGTGCTCTCACACCACATGGAGGGAAGATGGGGTTCTATATACAGAAATGTTGTGGGAGGAATCTAGGGGTGGTCCAGAGGAGGAGATTGGGGTGGGTCTTCAGGAGGAGTCAGATGAGGTCAGACTCCAGTAATGAGTGATTAAGGGTGGGAAGTTGCTGGAGGCTACCTGGAGACCACAGACAATGGTGGACCAGGCCAGTTCAAGGGTGGGAAACTATTGGAACAAAGGGGGCTAAAGACTTGGGCAGAGCAGCATCTCAAGGCTCATGACCTCAGGCAAATGTCTTCCCTGGGAAGGTTTACTTTCCCAGAGCCTGTACCTCAAAGAATCAAGGAGAGCTCAAAAAAAGGGGAGTCCCAGAGCCTATACCTCATCAAAAGGGAAGATTCAATCAGGGGTCAAGGGGGTTCCCACAGCCTGCACCTCAAAGATTCAAGATCTCAAGGGGGTTCCCAGCACCTGCACCTCATCATCAAGGATCATTTTTTTTTTTAATCATGACTTTCATGTCATTCAGTAATTCTTAAATTATCTTTCTGTGAACAATTTTCTGGGTCAGTTGTTTTTTCTACTTAAAAATGTCACATTTCTCCCAATTTTATTTTTATTCTTTTGACTTTGTTTTGTGGTTGCTTGAAAATTAATGAAGTCATTAGCTTCCATGTGACCAATTCAAATTTTTTTTGCTTTTTTTTTGGAGGGGGGAAGGTAGGACAATTGGGGTTAAGTGACTTGCCCAGGGTCACATGGCTAGTTTTGTGTTAAGTTTCTGAGATCTGATTTAAACTCAGGTCCTGCTGACTCCAAGGCCAGTGTCTATTCACTATGCTACCTGGCTGCCATCTGACCAATTCTAATTTTTAAGGAATTATTTTCTTTTGTGAACTTTTGTACCTTTTTCTATTGGCCAATTCTGTTGTTTAAGGAGTTTTTTTCATCAGTGAATTTTTGTACCTATGTTTCATTTTGATCATTTCCATTGTTTAATGGGTTATTTTCTTGAGTATTTTTTGTGTTTTTTACTAAGCTGTTAATTGTCTTTTCATAATTTTCTTCTTTTGTTTTCATTTTTTACCTAATTTTTTCTCTATCACTCTTATTTGATTTTCAAAATCATTTCAACTCTCCCAGAAATTCTTTTTGGGCTTGTATCCAATTCACATTTTCTCTTTGTGGCTTTGCTTGTAGGTGCTTTGACTTCATTGTTTACTGAGATTGTGTCTTGATCCCCCCTGTCACTACTAGAGTTCTTTATGGTCAGGTTCTTTTCTTGTTGTTTGTTCATTTTTCTACCGTATTTATTGATTTATAACTTTATATATAATTATTGGGTTGGGTTTTTTTTTTTTTTTTGCTGGCATGGGGTAGGGTGGGAGACACACGGTTTCAAGCTTCAGGCTTTTTTGCACTACTTTTTTTAAGCTAATTCTGGGAATTTGAAAGTTTTGAGTGCTTGAAAGGTGGTGAGGTCTGGGAAGACATGTGGGCACTGTTCTCTTAGTCTAAATTCTGGTCCTTACCCAGGAAGAGCTCCTGATTCTAACCAATACTGTTTCTCAGGGCCCGTGGCAGCCTGCAATTGATAGTGTCCCTAAGGTCTTCCCTTCCCTCTTAACAAAAAGTACTGCTTCCTGTCCTTGAAATGTGACCCAGTGTAATGGCAAGTACAATTGAATTTTTTGCTGTTTTTCTGGATTGAGTTTTAGCTAATCAAGTGCCTTTGAACCTCACCTTTGATTATATTAAGAATCTTTGATTGGAAACAGTATACATTGTATCGCCCTTAATAGGGGTAAGAGAATTTGAAGATCTCCTCTGTCCCTCAATAGACTGAATGTAATCACATGGGAACCCACAGTGGGAGAAGCTTGCAAAAAGGGTAGAACATGAAGGAGCCTGAACAGAGCTGGGAGCAGGAAGAAATGAGAGAAAGAATGTTTGTGATGGTGACACTCTGTCTATTGATCTATGTTACTCTTTCAGACAGAAGCCCTATCTGTTGTTCTGTGTTGATTTCTCAGACAGAAGCCCTGTCTGTTGTTCTATATTGTTTTCTCAGACAGAAAGTGAATTGAGATGATAGTGCTGGTAACGTGTGTAAATATTGTTTTAACCCTGTTAAACTTTGTTTTCCTAGAAACAGAAACTGTGAAGAGCTTGGAGTAGTCCTGTGAGCTGAAATATGGAACAGGAGTGGAAAGTTACCTACGTGTGAATCCAGGCAAGAATTGAGAGCAGTCAGCCTGTGGAGGAGCCATGGAGTTTGGAAGCCAGCCAATTCCCACATGGGATTCAGGTCAGCCTCCTCACCCGATGCCAGAGATCTCTCTTTCAGATTTAAGTTTTCTTGGACTGGAAGAATGTCTCATTCTGACCTTTTGTTGAAAGGTTCTATCATTCTACCAATTCTACTATTCTAGAATTCAATTTGAGGCATTATTTCAAAGTTGTTTGGAAGATAATGTTGAGAGAGGACAGCTGAGTACCTTCTTCTCTACCATCTTGTCTCTGCTCGCAGAAGAGATATTTTGAAATTTAAACACATAATTTGAGAGAAACAGAGAAAGGAAAACACATTTAAGGAATTTGAAAGAGCAATATTATGATGAATTATTTATATTATAATACAGGAGAGAAAATATAAATATATACTCCAAATTCCAATATCTTCATGAGTCACAAAGGGAGTAAGTAAAGCAGAAGTTATGGAAGCAGTATTGCTATATTGGTTTTTTGGCTTTTTTTTTTTTTTTGCTTTTTGGAGGGCAGTTGTGGTTAAGTGACTTGCCCAAGGTCACACAGCTAGTTTTTGTGTTAAGTGTCTAAGGTCGGATTTGAACTCAGGTCTGTCTTACTCCAGGGCCGGTGTTCTATTCACTGCACCACCTAGTCACCCCAGTGTTGCTATGTTGTTATAATCTAGTACAATTGTGTGATAATAAGACTATATGTAAGAGGAATAAGGAACATATGAACTTCACGTCTTTGAATCAAAGAGATGAAGACTGTATGAATACAAAAATAGATGTACACACAAGATTTTTTGGTGTAGAATACATTAAACTCAACAGAGAATTACGTTGGGGAAGGAAAAGAAGACAGAGAAGTACGGGATTACTAGTGAAAGTTGATTCAGGGAGGGGTTAGTCGTAAGCAAAACAAATTCTATCTTTGGCTATTAGAGCATGAAGTGGCAGCTAAAAGGGGGAAAAAAGAAAAGGTAAGAACCCATGATAGGGGAATGGGTAATAGGATGAGGAGGAGTTGAACGGAAGCAGATTGTATTAAATACGGACCATTAATAATGAGCACAGTCCTCTCTGAATTATAAAGAGAGATAATGGAGACAAAGAGAAGAAAAACAACGAAGAGGATAGGATAGAAGGAAATATAGTTATTCCCTAATCTCATGGGGGTTAGGAGTACAGCACTCCCACAATCTGGAAAATCCACATGAAGTTTCTTGACCCTCCTTTAGTAACAGAGAAGAAGTCTGGATTATTGTGGTATTAAAAGATTAAATAATGTTGACATTATACATATATTTTGTGCATTTCTGAGTTTCTAAACTTTTTCTGTCATTTCTCTTCATGTGTCATTTGCTACTTCTGCAGAATGCCTAAAAAACTGCATTGAATTGCTTATGCCAGCCTGTGATATAGTGAAATCATAATGGGAAAGTTGCAATGTGGAAGGGATGACTGTACGCAACAATCATTACCATGAACCTGAAGGGCAAGAGCATACCTGTGAAAAGGAGCAAGCTAGCAGAATAGATGGGCAACTAGGTGTCACAGTGCATAAAGTGCTGGGCCTGGAGTCAGGAACACTCTTCTTCATGAGTTCAAATCCAGCCTTCAGACACTTACTGGCTGTGTGACCCTGGCAAGTCGCTTAATCCTGTTTGCCTCAGTTTCCTCAAATTGAGCTGGAGAACGAAATGGCAAATCATTCTGATATCTTTGCCAGGAAAATTCCAAATGGGATAATAAAGAGTTAGATATGATTGAAAGAACTCAACAACAGCAAGCAGAATGGATTATGAAACAGAATGCAACAATATGTTGTTTATAATAAACATACTTGAAACAGAAAGATTCAAACAGTTAAAATAAGGGGCTGGAGTAGAATCCATTATGCGTCAAATAAACCAAAAAAATTAAGAGCATAAATTGTGATTTCAGACAAGGCAACAGTAAAAATAGACTTGATTAAAAGATAAACTTGAAAGTTATACTATAATTAAAGACACTGTAGTCAATTACTTAATATCAATTAACGTATGTGTGTGTATACACACTCACATACACACATAAACAAGCACACACACACAGAATAGTATGGCATCTAAATAAAGGAAATGTTTATGGATTTACACACACACACACAAAGAGAAAACCATAATTATTGTGAATCTCAATATACCCTTCTAATTTCTACATACTATTACTACTACTACTACTACTACTACTACTACTAATAATAATAATAATAATAATAATGATAATAACAAGAAAGGAAACAAGAAACCAAAGATCATTTAAAAACAAAAATTAGATGTGATAGATCTCTAGCAGTTACTGAATGGGAACAAAAAAGACCATGTATATTTCTCATTTCTGAAAGGTACCTATACAAAAATTGTCCAAGTTCAGGGCACAAAAATTCAGTTAGAAATAAATTCAGAAAAACAGAATTACTAAACACATCCTTTTCAAACAATTGTTCACTTAAATTATATTTTTAAAAGGCTTTTTTTAAAAAAAAAAAAAGGACAAAAATTAATTGGAGATTAAATAGTTTAGTGCTAAAAAAAAGTTGTGGATAAAAGAAAAAATTATGAAAATAACAGAAAATTTCATCTAAGAAAAATGATGGTATTAAAAAACAAATGTCAATGGCACTCTTCAATACCAAAGACCCCTGATTGCAGTAAGTTCACAGTTTATGGCCCCTTGGAAGAGCAGGTATTTTTGAGGGTGGCAATCAACTCTGATTGGTTAACAATGAGTAAATGAATATTATAATAAGAGGCTAGGTTATATTCCAATGAGGATCTTGAAGTAACTGACTTGGATCACTCAAGTCTTGCTTAAAGAAACTTATCAATTGTCATATCGCCTATCTGACAAAAGACAGAATCTACATTTTTCCAGACCCATCCAAGCAAACATATTGAACAGGAGTCCACCCATTAGCCTAAACTTAGAATTTCTTTTATTGTCTTTAATTAGAGCTCAGCCATCCTGGCTGTGTAAGTCTTTGATAAAGATTTCCCACAGTGGCTGGTTTCTGGATGAGGAAGTATAAAGGAGGAGTGGAGAATGGAATTTGGTCCTGATTTGATCATTCTTATTAATGCAGGAGAAAAAGAATTATTTCTCTCAGGTAAGATACTATACCAAAACGATTGGCAGGTAATCAAAGCAGTCTTTACCATCAAATCCCTATCACTAAATTCCATCAACAAAAAGAAAATGAACTGATTAATTAATTGGGTATGTAACTTTTAAAAACAGAAAACCAACAGTTAAAAAATTTGAATTCCAAAAAAGAAATTCTGACAATCACAGGAGTGATGAAAATATCTAAAGCAAAAATTGTATCAATTGCTAACTAAAATTAGAACGTTTTGGTTTTTTGGTTTTTTTTGGAGGAGGTTGGGGAGAAGAGATAAACCATTAACTAATCTGATTCTTAAAAGAAAGTAAAATCAAATTGTTAGTTTTGAAAAGGAAAAAGGAAAAATCACAAGAAATAAAGACGAATTGAATTTAATAAACATTTAAGTGCTTTATGCTAAATTTTGAAGAAATAAGTTATTAGAAACTATTTTGCCCAATTACATGTCAACAAAATTGATGGTTTAAATAAACTGATCCTCCGATTAATGGAAACAGAATTTAAATAACTCAATCTCAGAAAAAGAAACTGAGTGAACAATAAATACACAAATGATGTGGATTAGGAGGAGACAAATATAGGACCAAATTAATTTAAAATTCAGTTCTAACGATCAACCAAAGAACAATGAATTGTATTATTTCATAAATCATTTTCCAAAATAGGAAGGAGAGATTTGAATAAATTCCTTTTATATACAAATATGCCCTTAATACCTTACCAGATGAGAGACAAACTAAAGAAAAATCACTATGGAACAATTTCACCAATAAATATGAATACAAAAATTTCAAATTAAATATTAGCAAAGAGGTCCCAGAAATATATCAAAATGTTGTACATTATGACTAGATTTGCTCTGTACCTGCAGTTCTCATTGAATAGTTAGCCTTTACTAATGATGCTTTGTGTTTTTGGGTCTAAATCAAAAACTAACCTACTTGTGGTCAATTCTGTGTTGGTCTTGATTCTATAGTTTTTTCTTGAATATATTTGTATTTGAATTTAATGAATACCACGACCAACAAAAAAGAGCATTTCTACATATAAAGTAGAACCAAATAAAGATTATATCTGAAGCATTAAAAGCACAAAATTCAAAATATTACTTTCAAAATTTTCCTACTTGTCTGTGCTTCTTTCTGAACTTCATCTGTTCTTTTCCGTGCATTTAAAAATGTTTTAATAACTATTTTCTTTCTCTTCATTTTGGAAATATTACTATTTTCCCTTCTACCCTCCTTACCCAATCTTCTTCCTAAATTAAAAAAAAAAAGAACATCACAAATCTTTGGAATACATAGAGTCAAGAAAAGCATATGTACACATTTGTCAAATCCAAAAATATACACTTTGTTTTGCAAATTTAGCCTATCATCCCCTCTGTTCAGTAGATAGGTAGCATGTAGCACCATTTTTTTCATCATTGGCCCTCTGGACTTGTGGTTGATCATTTCATTGGTCAGTTGAATATCTTAAAGTATTTCTAGTTACAATATTGTTTATAGCAGGATATAAAATAAACCTACACAAATCATCAGGCTTTCTACATATTACAATATAAAAAGGGAAATTCCATTCACAATAACTACAGAATGTATAAAGTACTTAGAATTTTACCTATCAAGACACACACAGGAACTATATTAATATAATTATACAATAGGAAATGGAAGGGGGAGAGAATAAACATTTATATAATAGCTATTATATGCCAAGCACTGTGCTAAATGCTTTTTACAAATATTATTTTATTCGATCCTTACAATCACCCTGAGAGGTAGGTAGTATTATTATCCCCATTTTACAGTTGAGAAAACTAAAGCAACCAGATGTTAAGTGACTTGACCAGGGTAACAAAGCTAGTAAATATTTGAGACCATATTTTAACTCAGGTCCTCCAGACTTCAGACATAATGCTTTAGTCACTGTGCCAACAGCTGTTCTTCTAAGAATTAAAAGCATATCTAAGTTAGTTTAGAACTACTAATTGCACATGGTTGAGTGGTGCCAATATAATAGAAATAATAATAATACCTAAGCTAATTTACTTATTTGATGCCATATAACTTATGTAATCTTTTCCACTTAACTACTTTTCAATTGTTTAAACAGTAGAAATAGTTTAATAATTACTCCTTTATAACAAAGTTTGAAACCTGCTATTCAAAATCCTGTTTCATTCCTATTTTGTTTTTCATTATTTTCCTTAAGGTTCTAGACTTTGTTTCTCTAAATAAATTTGGAAATTAATTTAACAAGTATTATGATTTTTATTTCTTGTCGTTTGCTCTTTATTTTTGTAAAGTACTTTGGAACTTTATTTATATGAGTAATAAGTGGCATTCGAAGAGGAAGTGTGGGCTAATAGATGGGGACCTGGACTTGGAGTTAGAAAAAAAACTATCTCAAGTACTTACTAGCTGTGTGACCTTGAACAAATCATGTTACTTCTCTGTCACTCTTTTCTCATCTGTAAAATGAGCTGAACTCTGTGACTACATAGATTTCTTCCCAGTTTTAGATCTACAAATGTTAATCCTATGATATTTAAGCATTTTATAGTTATTTAGAATGCAAATTATGTGTTTCTTTTTTCCTCAATATTTCTTAGTCATTTTGTGAATATTTTCATGTCATGCTATTTTATTAAATTATATTTTTATTATTATATTATATATTTATGTTAATTTTAAATTCATTTGGTCCTATATATATTATTTTAAATTAATATTATATTATTTATTTTATTAAAACTCTTCATTATATTAATTTCCTCACTGATTCTCTTTCTAGTCCATTGTCAATGAAGAAACAGGCCTAGAAAGGCTAAAGGGTTTGCCTAATGCTATGGTGCCAATAAAGAGAAGATCAGAATTTTGATCCAGGGTTCCTACCCAGGTCCTTTGACTCCAGATCCAGTATTCTCCCAACTACATGCCTCCAAAATCAAACTGTTGTGTCCCCAGACTTAGGAACAGCACTCAGTCACCCTTGGATTTAGCAGTTCTAAAGGGACATCTCAGGTCTCACTACCTTTCATCCATTCATGTTCTCTTTTTATAGAATCTGCTCTCATACCCTTTCTCCTTCTCATTGTATTTAGGAAGAGGAGAGAAATGGGAAACTCCAGCAATATTGCCTAATCCTTCACTTTTGAGTCTCAATGTTTGTTAGAATACATATGTATTCATTCTTGTGAATCAAGGCTGATTATCAAGACTGGTTTTGATAACACTGCTTCACTAACTTCAATAAATCAAGGCTTTGTGTTTTCCCCTGTGTGAATACTCCTTACATTGAAACAAACGCTGTACCCTCTGCACCAGGCATTCTAACCTTTTCTTTCTCATAGACCCATTTGGCAGCATGGTGAGCCCTTTGGAAGCTTTGAGTAATATTTCCAAATAAGACATAGACATAGAATTACAAAGGAAACTAATTATATTGAAATACACTTGTAATTTTCTTTTAAGTTCATGGACACTAGGTTAAGTCACTTGCTCTAAACTTTAGTAGTTAAAAGTTTAGTGTTGGTGTGGCCAAAAATTATGAATTTGTGCTGATCAGCTTTCTGGTAATGGGCTTCCATGCACACTGCATGGTCCCAAGGCAATAGACATGTTATATAGTCTATCACCACACTCCTACTAATTTTTTTTTTTTATCCCCCTGGCTAGGGAGGTTCTGCCAAAGCTTATGTTCTTAGGCTAGAACTAGAATTACCTTGGTGCCTTGGTGAGGGATGAGGATGAACTTTTGCCTACACCTCCTAAAAAATAAAACATGTCATAGTTTTCCTTTATGAATTCATGCATATCTAAGGAGATTTTTCTATCTATCACAATTGTTTTTCTCAGATACCTTAATCAAACATTGACCATTTTCATCTAAATTTCCTGGGTTCTCAATTAGTTTCAGAAACTGAGCAACTATATAGTAGTTGGCCTGAATGACATTAAAATCTAGCTTCAAGTCTTGTCTCTGATGCACACAGGCTAGATGACCTGGACAAGTCTCTTTACCTCAAGTGTCCTAGGCAATTCTCTAAGATACTCAATCGCAGAGCAGGTGCTGATCCAGATTGGGAGAGGGAGTTTACTTACCTAGCTTTCCCTAGACCAATGAAATCAAGGGCCCAGTTCCATCCCTCACTAAGAAGACGGGTTTGAACAAAGTTCCTGCTAAATAAATGTTTGTCAGATCAAATTAACTTAAACTGCCCCTAAGGGTGTTGTAAATAATTTGCAAAGCCCTTGACTCTAGCTTTGAAATTAGAATAAATCTGCTTGTTCCGAAGTGCCTAAAGTGACCTCTAGTGAAGGGAGATGATACTTTCCACTTAGGACAGTCAAACAACTGAATTCCCCATAGCCAAACCTCTTCAGTTTTTTCTATTGAGAACAAGATGCTCAAAGAAACTTAGAACCAAAGTTAAAGTAGAAAAAATACTTTAGAAAAAGAAAACTTGAGGCTTATATCCTGCCTTTATAGTAATCATTAACTCTTTCTGGGCCTTGGGTTCTCCATCTGGAAAATAAAATGGTTGGATTATAAATTCCCTTTCAAAATTCCAAATACTATGATACTGTGAAACCCTGAGTCCTCATTTGAAATTATATCAGGTCCCCAGTGAGAAACTGGCAGTCATGGCACTCACTACTAGGTTTTTTCGAATGCCCTTGAATTGGGAGGAAGGAGGGAGGCAGGGAAGGAGAAAGGGGAGAAAGAGAAAGAGAGAGACAGAGACAGAGAGACACAGAGACAGAGACAGAGAGACAGAGACAGATAGAGACAGAGACAGAGAGAGAAAGAGACAGAGAGACAGAGACACGGAGAGAGAGAGACAGACAGAGATTGACAGAGAGAGACAGAGAGACAGAGAGAGACAGAGAGAGAGACAGAGAGAGACAGAGAGAGAGAGAGAGAGAGAGAGAGAGAGAGAGAGAGAGAGAGAGAGAGACAGAGACAGAGAGAGAGACAG
>CM053595.1:47394035-47438062 GCA_028646575.1 Pseudocheirus occidentalis | reverse complement strand
ATTGACAGAGAGAGACAGAGAGACAGAGAGAGACAGAGAGAGAGACAGAGAGAGACAGAGAGAGAGAGAGAGAGAGAGAGAGAGAGAGAGAGAGAGAGACAGAGAGAGAGACAGAGAGAGAGAGACAGAGAGAATCCTGCTCCATGAAACCTCATCTAAGAAAGATTAAGACAGAACTAGGTAAGTAAGCGTGCAGGAAATGTTTTTTTCTTTGCATAAACCCATAGCTCCCTCTGCTGAAGGAAGGGAAAGATACAACTTTAAGGAAATAGGCTTTGCCTCTGCTATCTCTCCTGGGAGGGTTCTCTGGAGCTTATGGGGAAAGGAAGCCTGTCCTTATCCAGACATGTTCCTCATAGCATCAGGTCCCCCTCACACAGCTATTGAGTGTCAGAAGAAAGATCAGGACTCAGGACTCCAGCTATTTCCACAATACTGCTGTGCCTCTTCCTGATGGTCAATGAGTAGAAAGGAAAAGACCCACGATTGTTCCCATTGCAATATCCAATAATGATTTATGAGATTTAGAGTCAGAGGGAGATGGTGCAAGAAAGCAGATAAGAAGGGCTAGACTCTAGGTCAACAAGGCTGTGGCTGAAATCCCGTCCCTGACATTTACTGTGTGAATATAGGCAAGTCACTTAACCAATCCAAGACACAGTTGTCTATCTAGGACTTACACGCTCAATGATAGGCAGGTTTCAGTGTGGTGGCAGAAGAAGCTGCCAAGCCAGGGAAACAGCAGATCCTTAGCAGGTTGACAAGTTGTTGAAGCAGGAGGCACTGACTTCCTAGCTGGAGTCTTTTGCTGAGTATCTGTATGACCTTGGGTAGATCTCTTACCCTGTCTGGACTTCCTCCTCTGAAAGTGATGAGGTTCAACTCTGTGATTTTAAAGATCCAAGTCTAAATCCTACAAAACTACTAGACTTCACAGGTGTTTTAGATTCTTTGGAAGGAATTTCCCAATCCTGTCCCTGTTGTTGTATTTCTTTAGCCTCTGCCATGTGTTAAGAAGCTGCTAGGTGGTGCAGTGGATAGCTTGCCAAGCAGCAGCAAGGAGACTTTATCTTCTGGAGTTCAAGTTTGGCCTCAGACACTTAATAGTTGTGTGACCCTGGACAAGTCACTTGACTCTGTTTGCTTAGTTTCCTTATCTATAAAATGTGTTGGATAAGGAAATGACAAACCACTGTAGGATCTTTGTCAATACAACCCCAAATGGGGTCATGAAGAGTTGGACATTTCAGTCTCGTGTCAGATGTTGTTCTCTATGCTTAAATATAAAGACAAAATGAGAAATAGCCCCTGCCCTGAAGAAGCTTATTTTCTTCTGTGTGTGAGGCAAGGGCTGAGGAATAGAGATGGGATGACACACAACTTGTAAAGAGATAACATTACATTTAATCATTTTGGGATGAGGAGAGTACTATTGATTAGGAAGCCAGTTAAGGACACTGACTTTGCATTAAATTACATCCTGCTGTCCCAGGATCATTAACTGTCAAAGCTGTAAGGGATCAGAGAGTTCATTTCCCATTGCCTTTCCATTTTACAGTTATGGCAACTAAGACCCACAAGTCATACAAGAGTAAGCATCAAAGAGAGATTCATTTGATGAATTTTCTTCTCGGATAGGAAAAAATATCTTTTGCTAGGTGTTGAATGCAGTAGACAAGTTTGACCCATATATATTTAACAATAAAAAAATCACTGCCTGGCCTGAGATAGGGCCCCATGCCAATCTCACAAAGGGGCCCATATGCCCAGGACTTCTGCACTTGGTCTGGACTGAACTCAGTCCTGGGAGACTGTGACTTGTAATGAGAAAGGCCAGGCTCCCTTTTCTCTTACTCTTTGGATCCTTAAACCCCTACTCCAGTGCCCTAGGGATGATTATTTTACAGAACAGGTTGTGAATCATGGCTAAGATATTTCCAAAGGAAATAGAGAGAAGCACTGAGTGTATAAGAACAATCAGATATGGGACATATATTTATTTCCTATGCACAAAAAAACGCTAAACACAAAATAAGCACACATTGACAGTAAAACTTAAAATAGGATGCTTTAATTTAACTTATAACTACAATTATATTCCCAAGAGGTTGATACATAAGCCTCTTCATAAAATGAAACAGTTTTTAGGACTATCAAATAGAAAATTTTATATTTTACCTGGACTCTGAACTATCCCCTGAAGATACATAGCTACCCTCTTTTTGTGGTGGCAAAGAATTGGAAATTGAGGGAATGCCGATCAAATGGAGAATGGCTGAACAAACTGTGGTATATGAATGTAATACTATTGTGCTATAAGAAATGATGAACAGGCTGATTTCAGAAAAACCTGGAAAGCCTTGCATGAATTGATGCTGAGTGAAGTGAGCAGAACCAGGCGAACATTGTACACAGTAAGAGGCACACTGTGTGATGATCAAATATGATTGACTTCACTTTCTCAGCAATACAATGATCCAAGACAATTCCAAAAGACTCATGATGGAGAAAGAACTGACGGAGTCTGAATGTAGATCAAGTCATACTATTTTCACTTGTGTGTGTGTGTCTTTTCCCTTTTGTTCTGTTTCTTCTTTCACAACACAACTCGTGTGGAAATATGTTTACAAGATTGCACATGTTTAATCTATATCAAATTGCTTGCTGTCTTAGGAGAGGGGATGGGAGGGAGGGGAGGAGAAAAATTCAGAACTAAAAATCTTATTAAAATGAATAAAAATGAATTGCCATATCTTTACACATAATTAGAAAAAATTAAGTGCTATTTACAAAAAAAAAAATTTCATAGCTATGGGCCCATTAAACCAGAATTCAGGCTCCTTTTCTCGTTAGTGGTCTTCATTTATGATACAGAAACATTCCCTATCATAAATCAGCTCCACTTAATGAACTCAGGACCTCTGGTCCTCTGGTCCACAAAGTCACCCTTAAACTTAGACATTTCTACCTTGAGGGAAATATTTGGCTGTCTACTCAGGAAAGCTAACCATACAAACACACACACACACACATGCACACACACATGCACACACACATGACCCAAACCAATCTCAACTAGTTGAATCTTCCTGCTTTATCTGCCACATGGCAACAGTTGCTGTGATTTCAGAGTGGAAGAAGGACACTATCCCCACCCCACCCCTCCATCAAATGGCAGTTAGATGCTCCACAGCTCAGAAAAGAGAACACCAAGGACAGAATCACTCTTTTTTTTTTTTAAAGTCTACTGAATCATCAGCTTCTTCTGCCCAGCGGCCAATAAGGTGTTGTTTCATCATCCCAAGGCAAAAGGCTTTCAGTGCTGAGTCACACACAGCTGGAAGCAGCTTGGTTCTTGTCATCACCAAAGCGCCTGAGTGCTGAGCCAGTATATGTGGTTGGCTGGAATCAAGAAGGGCGGCTCTGTGCATGCTGTGCTCAGCTCTTGGTTAAATAAACAGCTATCTCAAATGTGCAGGCTGCCTGACTCTGCAGTACCATACTTTAATGGATTTGAGATCCCTTCACATCACCAGATCAATAGCCTCCTTTCTTCTCTTAGTCTGCACGATATTCTTATTCAAGTCCCCCTCCAGGCTTTCAGAGGAGACATTTTCCTTAGAGGATGCACAGAAGAGGCCTTCATGAAGATCTTTTAGTATTTTGTGGCTATCAGTGTATCACTTGGGAAGCTCATCCAGACAAAAGTTGCACAGGATAGAATGTTCACATCACTAATAGCAAGAGAAATCGAAATGACAACAACCTTGCAAATTGATAAAGATGACATAAGATGGGAATGATGATAGTTGTAGGGTTTCTGGAAAGACACATGCAGTGATTCACTGCCAGCAAGCTGTGAATTGATCCAACCATTCTGGAAAACAATTTGGAATCATGTGAATAAAGTGATGAAAATGTCCATACGCCTTGACTCAAAATTGCACTGCTTGGCATATGCCCCAGTCAAGTCAATGACAAAGAGATAGGACCCTGTAATGGGAATGGGAATTTGAAGAGCTTCCCTGCCCCTTAATAAGCCTAAGGGAATTGGAAGACCTTACCTGCTTTGAAAATATACTCTGCCCCCTAATAGGTTGAATGTAATCACATGGAGCCTGTGGTAGGAGGAGTTTGCTGAGGGTGCAGCAGAGCCCACAGGAAGCTGGGAGTCAGAGTTAGACTAGACAGTTGGAAGGAAAATTTGTTTCTGAGAGAGACAGATAGGCTCATGAGTAAATATTGGTCAAATGTTGTTTTGTGGGAAGGTTAAAGGATAGTGTGATTTTCTGCTACATTGTGGTGCATGAACTTCTATGTTGCTATCATGGATTTGGTTTCCTGGTTTGGGGATCTGGTTTTCTGGTGTCTGCATACACGTTTGGCTTCTATCTTCTATATGGAGAGTGCGTTATATTTTGAGATTGAGTGCCATGCAGGTATGTTTATGCTGACTGTGGGCTCTGTGAGTATTGCATTGGTTCTACAGACCCGTATATACACCAAAAAGTTTATGGCAACAGGGAATTGAAAACAAAATAGATATCCATTGATTTGGAATTACTAAACAAGTTTGTAGTACATGGATGTAACAGAATGATGGGTATGATGAACAGAGAGAAGTATAGAAAGACTTCTCCGAACTGATGCCAGGTAAAGTAAGTAGAACCAGGAAAACAATGCACATATTGACTACAACAACACAAATGGAAAGAAGATTCATGGCTTCATATACAATTTTCTTTTTATGTTATGCTATTAAAATGTTGTGTAGTGGGAATGGTTTGATTTATTTGGTTTGGGTTTTGCAGGGGGGGTGTTATGGTTCAGTACTTTTTAAAAATTCCAAAAGACGAGAAAAAAAGGATGACAATAAAGAATAGCAATAACAAGATAAATGCATCCGGTTGCTATGAATTGATGATGACCAAGGGTGACTCCAAAGAAGAGATATGAAAATGCGCCAACAGCCTGCTTCTTTGTAGAGAGTGAGGGACTACATATGTGGAATGCAACATATAACATTTGTTTTTTTCTCTATTGGTCAGTTTATGGAACTGTAGGTTGATTGTTTTTCTTTTTGTTTCTCTTCTTTAGTCTTTGTTGTAAGCAATGGCTCTCTGGGAAGGGGGAGGAGATACACTGGAAAATATAGGTAATATAAAAACAAAAGATATAAATAAAAAGTATTTTTGAAAGAGTTGCACATAAAGTCAGTTAATCAATGAACAGTACTTCACACCTGGCTCCTCACTTGGCCTTCTATAGAAACTCCTCTTTATGTAAGATCAAATGAGCTCTGAAGCTCACACCTCCTCAGTAAGTCTTACCCCACCCTCCCTTCTCTCCCCTCCCCCCTCCCTCTAATTGGAGAGTATAGAGGGTGAATGTCACAGAATGCTTCTCCCAGATCTTCTGTTTAACAAGAGGGTCAAGGCAGATACCATGTCGTTTTCCACCTGGCTGCAAAGCCTAGTATTCTCTGTCTCCCCTTTTCAACTTCTTTTTAGTTGTCTTCTATTCAGTTCAAGTCAATTCAGTAAACATTTAGTAAGTTCCTATGTGCCAGGTACTGCAGTAAGTACTAGGAATATGAAAAAAAAAAGCAATGGACAATCCCTGCCCTCAAAGAGCTTACAATCTGATAAGAGAGACAACATGTAGACAAATATTTACAAGGCAATCTCTCTATACAGCATAAGCAGAAAATAAGTAAAAGATGGAAAGCAATAGTATTAAGAGAAGTGGGGGAAGAAGTCCTGCAGATAATGAAATTTTACCTAAGACTTATGGGAAGTCAGGTCAATTGTTGGAGTTGAGGTAGGAAAGCATTCTAGACATGAGAGACAGTCAGAGAAAACATCCAAAGTTGAGAGTGTCCTGTTTGTGGAACGGCCAAAAGGCCAGTGTCACTGGATCAGAGAGGATGTACTGGGGAGTAAAGTATAACTACACTGGAAAGGTTGAAGAAGGCTAGGATATGAAGGACTTTGAATGCCAGAGTATTTTATGTTTGCTCCTGGAGGCAATAGGGAGTCACTGGGGTTTATTGGGTACAAGGGTGACATGATCAGATATGTGCTTCAGGAAAATCACAGTGGTGGCTGAATGGAGGATGGATTGGAATGAGGAGAGACTTGAGGCAGGCTATTGCAGTAATCAAGGAATGAAGTGAGGAGAGCCTACTTTATAATGGTGGCAGCATCAGAGGAGAGAAAGGAACATACTTGAGAGATGTTGCAAAAAGGAAATTGGTGACAGCTTGGATATGGAGGGGAGAGGGTAAGAGATAGTGAGGAATCCAGGATGACTCCTAGATTGTGAGCCTAAGGAGGTGAGACTGTAGTTCAGCCCTCTGCAGTATCAGAGAAGGTAGTGGCAGGGAGCCACGTGGGGAGAGTGTTTGGGCAGAAAGACAATGAGTTCTCTTTTGGACATGTTGAATTTAAGATGTCTAATGGACATCCAGTTTGAGATGTCTGAGAGGAAGTTGGAGATGAAAGATTGAAGATCAACCGAGAGACTGAGGCAGGAAAGGTAGATTTGAGAATTGTCAGCATAAAGATGGTCATTAAATCTACGGGAGCTGAAGAGATCACTAAGTGAAGCAGTAGAAAGGGAGAAGAGAAGAGGACCCAGGACAGAAGCCTGAGGGATATCTACAATTAGAGAGCATGATCGAGAGGCAGATGCAGAAAAGTAGGCAGGGAGGCAATGGTCAGAGGGGAAGTGTTCTCAGCTTGATTTTTTTTTTTTTCTAATTAAAGGGGCCATCTCTTGACTCACTTCTTGAAGAGGCCTATTCACTGAATGGGCATTACCTCACTCTCAGTTAGTAAAGGCCTTACCCAAAAGGGCCAGGGTCTCCCATTGCATCCTGGGTCCTCTCCAGTCAACCTGATGAATATCTGCTCACTGGATCCAGATGGCTCTGGAGGAGAAAGTGAGGCAGGTGACCTTGCACAGCCCTCCCTCACACAAATCAAAGTCAACTACAAGTCATGTCATCACCTCCCTGATGTCATGGTCCTCTTCGAAAATGAAGGACAAACACAACAACCTGTTTGTGAAAACTCTTTTTTTTTTTGCTTTTTGGAGGGCAGCTGGGGTTAAGTGACTTGCCCAAGGTCACACGGCTAGTTTTTTGTGTTAAGTGTCTGAGGCCGGATTTGAACTCAGGTACTCCTGACTCCAGAACTCTTAATGTACTTGGAGGCAAGTGTACCCTATAGAGAGATCCCCAGAAATTCACAGCAAGTGCCCTGCTTTGCCAACCACTCAGTTGGAGGACTCATAGGATGCAAGGCTTTAAAGGGGCCTATGATGCTTGGGTTTGGATGTCAAAGGCATAGACAAAGTCTTACACCAATTTAATCTAAATAGATGATGTAATGGATAAAAAATTAGGTGGGCTTAGGAAGACCTAGATTTAAAATCTTGAAACAATGACCAGCTGTGTTACTCTGGGAAATCATTTTAATCTATTTCCTTGTCTGCAAAATGGTAACAACAACTATAACCCTTACCTCCTTGGGTCCTGATGAGGGACCACTTAGATAGTGTATAAAAAGTTTCACAAAGTGTTCATCATTTTCTGAACTGGAAAAATGGAGCTGTTTAGACAACTGTTTCCAAGAACTAGAGCCAAGGGTGGGGAACCTGTGGCCCTGAGGCCATATGTGTTCCTCTAGATCCTCAAGTGAGGCCCTTCCACTGAATCCAAACTTCACAGAACAAATCCCCTCCATAAAAGGATTTGTTCTGTAAAACAGACTCAGTCAGAAGGCCACACCAAAGACCTAGAAGGTCACAATGTGGCCTCAAGGCCACACCCAAGGACCTAGAAGGTTATATGTGGCCTCAAGGCTACAGGTTCCCCATCCCTAGACTATCCAGGCATAGTTCACTCCAGGACCCACAGATTCTATTGCTGTGCAGTTTCTCAATTGAAGTAGACAAAAGGAATGGGAGTACCAGTTCAATAAATATTCTAACTGTGCCTCGGCTAGATAAGGCTAAGCCCAGGGAGTGGCAAAATTCCTTCAGAGTCTGAAAGATTGCACTAACAGACTTTAACTGTCACTGAGCAAACCTTAAAGCACTATATAAATGTTAGCTATTGTGATTATTGCCCCTTTGGCCTTAAGGTAAAAGGGCTGATCTAATCAGTCCATATCAGACTCAGAGATCATCTGGACTGATCCCCTCATTTCACTGGTCAGACAACTGGGAAAAACCAGAGAAGAGGAATGACTTGTCTAAGGTCATATAAATAAAGTTATGCATTAACAGCAGAATCTGCCTTCAACCCCAGTCCCCATTCATTCCACAGCCAAAGTTTTTCCATCCCATTATATGGCCTCCAAAAGGGCCAGCAAGTGTCCCAAGGTAGAAGAGCCAATACAGGGAAAATTCGGGGAACTTGAAGCTCCTGGCCCTCACACAATACTTCATTTTCTCAGGCATAGAAGTAGGGAGGGCCAAATGGATCAAACAATGCACAGGACTGTGGTGGAGATTAACTAATGAATAGCTGTAATGTGCACTTGAAACACAAAGAGCAGGTCTCATTACTGTGAGCATAAAGAAACCTGTATATCTGACCCAGCTAGGGGCAGGAAGTCTCAGGAAAGATTACTTCCAAGAAAATTTGTTTCTAGTGATTTACTGACCAGTTCCAAATACTGGTACGTAGCTAAGGATCTGAATTTACACAGCTAATCTCCCTATGGAGAGGTGGACGTGGTGATGTGGCAAAAAGCTGGCCTTGGAATCAATCTGGGTTCAAGGCCCATCGTTGATAAGTGCCAACTGTGTGACAAATCACTTAAGCCTAGAAAGGCAATTCTCTAAGACTCTAAATTGCACTAGTGGCATGATCTTGGGCAAGTTTCCTAACCCTGTTTGCCTCAGTTTCCTCATCTGTAAAACAAGCTAGAGAAGGAAAGGACAAACCACTCTAGTACTGTTGCCAAGAAAATCCAAATAGAGTCACAGAGAGTTAGATATTAGCAGGTGCTAATCTGCTTTAATGGAGGGAGTTTCCTCACCTGGATAACTGGAAACTCCACCATGGAGTTTCCCATGTGGATAAAATCACAAATCCAAGGTTTAAAAAAAAAAAGCTCACTCAGAGAGAAGCTTCCCTTCCTTCTTGGGGGTGAACAGAAACCCAGGCAGGTTGGTAAAACAAAGAATTTTTTTCAACCCAGAAAAAGGCTGAAAATAATCCCAAGCCTGTTATTAGCTGTGTGACTCTGGGCAAGTCACATGCTGGAGGAGCAAAAGACAAACTAGAATTTTTGCCAAGAAAACTCTATAAACAGGCTTGGTAAGATAGGGGCCACCGAGTCTCAAAGAGTTTGTTTGTTCCCCAGGACTTGTATATTCAGCTCCATCCATCCTTTAAGAGCATTAAGCATGTCTAGAGGTTTCTGTGGTGTGTTTTTATTTTTACTTGTTCGCCTTCTGATCTCGAGCTCCTTGAAGGAGTCATTAGGTGCTGTATGTGTTGTCCTCATTGTTATGTCCTCAGTACAAGGCTCTGTCCATATGTTTAATAAATGTGACTGACCAAACAAGAGGAAAATCATTCATTAGACAAATAATGTGTGCATGACACTCCCCAGGGCACTGAGGGAGAGAGAAAGTTTAGGGAAGACATAGTTTCTGTCCTTATGTAACTCACAGGTTAACAAGGGAATAAGACACAGCTATAGAAAACCATAACAATGATAACGCAATTGGATCCTTGAGGTTATCAAATATTTTCTCACATCAGCCCATTGTGGTTGGTAGTAGAGGATTCATTATCTCCATTGTACAGATTTTACAGGCAAATTTAAATGATTTGCCCAAGGGCACACTGCTAGTGGAGTTGTTCAATGTTATAGTCTTGTCCACCTCTCTGTGATAGCCAACCCCATTGCCATTTCCTTCTTCAGGTCATTTTACAGATGAGGAAACTGAGGCAAACAGGGTTAAGTGACTTGCCCAGGGTCACACAGCTAGTAAATATCTGAGACCAGATTTGAACTCAGGAAGACGAGTTTTCTTGGCTCCAGGCCTAGCACTCTATCCACTGTGCCATCTTTCTTACTTGTAATGGTAACATACTTATTATTGGTGTTCAATCATGTCTGACTCTTTGTAACCCCATGGTCCAATGTTGTTTATTGGGTTTTCTTGGCAAAGATGCTAGAGGGGTTCACCATTTCCTTCTCTGACAGATGACTTGTTCAGAGTCACACAGCTAGTCAGGGTCTGAGGCTGGATTTGAACTCAGGTTTTCCTGACTCCTCCTCATATATTTCTGTTAATTGTCTATATGGCTAAGTTATTAGAAACTTGGAGTTAGTTATCAGATATGAAGATTTCTCTCCCCACTCTACAACACTTGCTTTCTTTATCTAGTTGCATTGATTTTGTTTCTGTAAAAGTCTTTCAATTTCATGTACTTAAAAAACATGTTTGTTTTATCTTTTGTAGTCACCTTTCTCTCTTGTTTGTTTAAAAATTCATCCCCTTCTCACAGCTGTGGAACGTATATTCCTTCTCTTCTATTTTTATTTTACTTCATGATATTGTTAGAAACATACATAGTCTATGAATAAATGATACTTGTTGGAAAGTCAGGAAGGTTATTACCTTTGTTTCACATTTTTTCTTGGGTAGCTCTTCACAAGATAACAGAGAATCAGACAAATTCAAGCCTCTTTGCGTTGCTTCTACTCGAATTTCCTGCCCTTTTCCTCCCCTCAGAACTAGGATGAGTTCCAGCTCTTCTGGGTTACAATCTTTCTGATCTGCCCACTACATAACTACTCCTTTGTGTGTTCCCTCCTCTCATACATGATCTACATGCATCCCAAGATAGGATAATGACACCCTAATTCTATGCAGGGTGTGTCAGCTAATGTGTATGAAGCTAATTAAGCATGCATGTTAATGAAAAGTTAAAGACCATCCTTTGACCCTTGTCAGTTTGAGCCAGCTTAGCCCAGGCCTCTTCCAAGGGGAAACTTACAGATTTCTTCCAGCTATTCCAGTGGTTCTCAACCTTCCTTCCTAACCCCAAGACCTTTTAATACAGTTCTTCATGTTGTGGTGACCCCCAACCATAAAATTATTTTTGTTGCTACTTCTCTAACTGTAATTTTGCTCCTGTTATGAATCGTAATGTAAATATCTGATATGTAGGATGTATTTTCATTGTTACAAATTGAACATAACCTACAGGTTGAGAGATTGGATAGGGTTGCTCTGCCGTTCCTCCCCTCATCCTGATTTATACCTTCTTGCACATCCTCTGCAACATCTGTTTTTGAAACATTCATTGTTCTTATAGAATCTATAGAAACCAAACTATTAGCATTTCTCACAATATTTCGTATTTAAATCCAAAATCTATTTTTAATTTATTGTGGAATATGCTAAAAGATGCTGATTTAAATCTAATTTCTGTCACATTGCTTTCAATTTCTCTCAAATAATTGTCAAAAGTGTATTTTCCCCCTAGGCGACTGGAAATTTATTGAAAATTGACTCATTGAATTCTAATATTTCTGATTCTTCTTTATCTAGTCCACTCCAGTGATTTTTTTTTCCATTTTTAAACCAGTACCAGAGATAACTTTTATAATACCATTTGAGGACTGAAAATGTGATTCCCCTCTCCATGCCTACCTTTTTGAATGATTTCCCTTGATATTTTAGATCTCCTATTCTTCCAAATGAATATTGCTATTATTTTGTATACTTATGTAAAGCATACCTCTGGTAGTTTGATTGACGTGACTCTAAACTTGTAAATTAGCATCACATTCATTTCCTTTAACTAAGAGCCTCTCCACCATCTTCTGGTAGCCTAACAAGAGTCAATTAAAACAGCAATTATAATAGCTAACATTTCTTTAGTACTTTGTGTTTGTTTGCTAAATGCCTAACCTGTAAAAGGTTATCTCATTTTATCCTAGGGGACATTTGCTTGGTTCCCTAGAACCTTGCTTAACTATGTTTATTTAGGAACTGCCTTTTAGGTATTCCATGGTATCCAATCTTAGTATTCAATCAGCAGAGATAAACTTATCAGATCCTTATTTCCTTGATCTTTGACATAGCCATACATACATTCACACTCATAGAGACTGTTCTAGTTTCTTTCTGGTTTTGTCCATTGGAATGATACAGGGCAAGCTGACTTGCATTTTGGGGACCTGAGGGTATTCAACTTCTCCAGTTAAAGTTCAAAAAGGACAGTATGGGAACTAGGGAAAAGTAGAAGTAAAACTCCAAAGTTCCTACTGACAAATCCTCAAACTATTATTCGAGGCCATGCCAAAATTGCCCCCATCTAGACCTCTGCAGCCTCATTTCATACTACACCCCTACTAGAGTCCATTCTTCAGCAAAGATTAGTTAATCTTTGTTTTCGCTTCCCTTTTCTCTTACTTGCCTTGACTAAGACTTCAAGAACTCGGTCATTTCTCATCTTTGCCTTCTCCTCCACCCAGAGCCCCTGCATACTAGGATTGTTTGGAAAGTGTATGATCTACGATTGTTATGTGTATTTCTGCCTCTGCCCCTATGCTGTGGTGGTTCCCTCTGTCTCTAATGCTCTCTCCCTTTTTGTCTGGTTATCTAAGTCCCACTCATCTTGTTCCACCAAGTGAAATTGTCATCCTTTCCATCAATTCTGTTTTGTAAATTGTATTTTAAATTGATGGAATAAAACAAGCATTCCCATAACATAATATAATAAAAAAAGATGATTGCTCATGAAGCTACAAACATGCTAGGCACAACTTGTTACTCCTTTAAAATATTCAACGCAATTATCATGTAAATTTCTTTTTTTTCTTCCCTTAATTTTCTTCCAGAGATTCTTTCTAGCCTTCAGATTATTCACTTAGTAAAGATTTATTAAGTACCTACTCTGTGCCAAGTACTATGCTAAGCATTGGGGATACAAAAAGTGTCAAAAGACAGTCCCTGCCCTTAAGGAGTTTACAATGAATAAGACAAGGTAAAAACAAATAAATATAAAGTGAACTATATACAGGATAAATAAGGAATAATTAAGAGAGGGAAGACACTGGTATTGAGAGGGGTTGGGGAAGTTTTCTGTAGAAGGTGAAATTTTAGTTGGGACTTAAAGTAGTCTAGGGAGGTGAGCAGTTGGAATTGTGGAGGGAGAGCATTCTAGGCATGATGTGCAGCTACAGAAAAGTGCCCAGAGCTGAGAGGTAGAGTGTGGAACATCCAAGAAACTAATGCCATTGAATTAAAAAATAGGTATTGGGGAGTAAGGCAAAAGAAGATTGAAAGGTTGGGAGGAAAGAAGGTTGTAAAAGGTTTTGAATGCCATAGCATTTTATATTTGCTATATTTATTTATATATATTTTATATATTATTATTCATTTATTTCTATATTTTTATATTTCTAAATATATATTTATACATTATTTTATATTTATATATTTATAAATTATTATATATTTATATATAGCAACAGGGAGCCACTGGAGTTCATTGAATAGGGGAGTGACATGAATCAGATCTGTACTTAGGAAAATCACGTTGGTGGCCGAGTGGACAAGGCAGGCAGACCCTAATAGCAGGCTATTGCAATAATCAAGGTGTAGTGACAGTGTCATAGAAGAGAATGAGGCATATTTGAGAGATGTTGCAAAGGTGAAATCGATAGACCTTGGCAACAGCTTGGATACGTGGGGCTAAAAGATAATAAGGAATCCAGGATGACTTCTAGGTTTTAAACCTAGGGGTCTTGTAGGGTGTTTGTTCTTCAATGTCACAATAAGGTTAAAGCATCCAGAGGGTTTGGAGTGAAAAATAGTGAGTTCTGTTTTGGACATACTAAATTTAAGCTGTCTACTGGACATCTAGCTCAAAATGCCTAAGAGACAATTGGAGATGCAAGATTGAAGGTTAGCGGAGAGACTGAGAGGAAAGATAGATTTGGGAGTCATCAGCATAGAAATATAATTAAATAATCCATGGCATCTGATGAAATCACCAAGTGAAGTAGGATTATACTTTTCTGTAACTCTTTGTGTGAGCTATTTGGCAATTATCTTTTCTAGTCTGGTATTTTTATTCATCTCTTTATACATAGATGCATATGTTTATGTGTATGTATACACATGTACATGCATGTAATATGTATTTTGCCCATCTAGTTCTTTTTAAATTTTAAAATTTGTATTGCTGATATAATATCATCTTGACCTTCCTAGAAAGCCATCCCTAGCAATAAAGAATTTTTTTTAATTCTTAATTTTAATTTTTTAAAAAAGTCATTCAACAAAGCCAATTAACACATCAAAGGAGCCCAACAATATATTCATTTTTCTATACTCAGTCTCTCATTTCTCCAAGGAAGGGAAGGAGGTTCCATTTCTCTTTTCTTCAGGGACAAGTTGAATTCAAGTATAGTGAGATAGGTGATGAGAAAAATCCATTTCCCTTCCCCTCACACATATACACATAGAGTTATACTCTCCCATAGATTAAAATTATACCATTGGGATAAAAGTTACATGCAGGGAGCATCTGTTACCAGGAAAAACGTGTGGCTCGAAAACACATGGGAAGGTGAGAAATTATAGTCAAGACATCTCATACTCCCATGGCAGCATCCCCAGTGCAACCCTTCTCCTTCGGCCCCTTCTTCCTCAGAGAGTCATTGGTATCCTTTGGTGATGTCATTGGACCATTCCTGCTTTGGAATCTCCCACTGCTAGCTTCTATTATCGGTCTTTCCTGGTAGCTTTCCTGAGCTGCTCTCTGTTGCCGTCTGCTGGTAGATCTATTTAACCAAATGTATAACTGCTTAAAACTCAGTTCTTTTTGTTGATAATCCCAGGGCCACTTCAGTTCCTTTGTGATTCCAGATCCTAGCCTGCTAACTCCTAGAAAAGCCCTAAGGCTCTTAAATCTGTCTTTTGAAATAAACTTCTTTCTCCGTGTTCAGACTTTATCAGTTTAAACTTTTATCTGGATTGTGACCAGAAAATTCATTTTAACTCCTATCATACCCCTGGTTGCCAGAACTGGCCCCTGAAAATCATCCTGAGAGCTCTATTTAGTAAATTTTAATGATTTTTTCCAATCCTTTCCATTCCCCTTGTGCCCCACGTGAAGCCTAGGGAGGAAGACGGAAAGGGGCTTGAAGAAACTTATAAAACTTCACCCAATTTTCCCCAGAGCCACTGAATCATTGTACTTCTAGTCATAGTGGCAGCTAATAGTTATATAGTGCTTTAAGGTTTGCATAGAATTTTCATACATGATATCAATTTCTCCTCCCTGGAGAACATGGGATCCAAGGGAACAATCACAGAAGATCATGGGAAAGAAGAGAAAGCAGGCCTCCTAATTGAGAGGAAAGTGTGGCCTGGGATTGAATATAATCTGAAAACTGAATTTTTCTCCACCCCTAGGAGGGAGAGATTGGGCAGAAGGCAGTACAAGAAAATCCCAGAGTAGGGTTCTTACCATCTCTGCATCCAAGTTAGATGTGATATATATATATATATATATATATATATATATATATGGGCATGTGTAGGTGAAACAGTGAAGTCCATAAGTCCCAGCTTAGGAAAAGGAACTTTGAAAGAATCACTGTTGGCTTTAAGGAAAAATATCCTGAAAATTAAACATGAAAGTCTACTGACTTGAGAATCTGTTGATTTCTCCTATAACTACCTTTTCTGTAGCCAAAAAGAATAATACAACAGGAGTAGAGAGTATTGAGATAATACAATGGGAATGCTATTAGGAGAAGCTAGACTAGAGGTAGGAAATGAATGCTGTCATTAAATATTTGAAAGAAGGAAATGCTGGAGAACCATTAAATTCATTCTCCTTGGCCTCAGAGCGAATAATTAAGAGCAGTGATCAAAAGTTGCAAAGAGGAAAATTTAGGCTTTAGAAAAACTTAATGCCAAGTTGTTGCTGTTGCTGTTAAGGTGCTTTTCAGTCATATCTGATTCTTTGTGACTCTGTTTGGAGTATTTTTGGCGAAGATACTGGAGTAATTTGTTATTTTCTCATCTAGCTCATTTTGCAATGAGGAAACTGAGGAAAACAGGATTAAGTGACTTGCCCAGGGTCATACAACTATTAAATATCTTAGGCCAGACTTGAATTTAAGAAAATGAATCTGCCTGCCTCTCGGCCTGGTGCTCTAGACACTGCTCCAGCTAGCTGCCCTTCTTTTCCCTACTCAGTGAATATTTCTTTTTTTCTTTTTTTTTTTTGAGGGCTATTGGGGTTAAGTGACTTGCCCAAGGTCACAAGGATAGTAAGTGTTAAGTGTCTGAGGCCAGATTTGAACTCAGGTCCTCCCAACTCCAGGGCTGGTGCTCTATTCACTGTGCCACCCAGCCACCCCTAATATTTCTCTTTAGGAAATTTTTTAAAAAATAAAATGTTCACCAAAACTGAGCAACACACTGTGTCTGACAACCTATTAAAACACAGTTCCTAATCTTTCTGATGAAGACAAGGGTGTATATTATCTCATCTCTTTTCTGAGGCCAAGTTTGATCATAATTATAGAGTCATGTGTGTGTGTTTGTATGTTTAATCATATTTTCTGATTTTACTGTTGTAGTCCCAGGATTAGAACTGGGAAGAATCTTAGAGACTATCAAGTCCAAACCCCTCATTTTATAGATGAGGACGCTGAGCCTCAAAATAGATGCATGATGGGCATCTATTATTATTATGTGGTCACATAAGCTAATAAGAGTCTAACCTGATTTCAAATCAGGTTTTCCTGATCCTGTCCATTGTGCCACAGAGCTGTGCAAAAATATTTTTCTTATAATTTTCCTGATTTTACTTACTTTTTCTCTATCACATTACTTACTTCTTTTCACGCTTCTCAGAATTCTTCACATTCCTTGTTTCTTTTGGGGCAGTTATACTCATTGTGTCTCTGTATCACAATTTGTTTAGTTATTCCTTTATCAATGGGAGCCGTCCATATTTTCCTTTCTCAAGCAAGGAGATGCTTGCCTGACTGCCCTACCAAAGTTATTGTTAATTTCAGCACAGTCACACACCTAGGGGAATGCAGTTTCATGGGAATAACAATCTGATGATATATTGAAGTTATTTTTCAACTTCTCTGTCAGTAGCTCCCAACAAGAGGAGATAATTCAAAGATAATGACTGTTGTTGGGAACCAAAAGGCAATTGCTAAGATTGATTAGGCTCTGCGGCCAAACTTCACCATTTAATCAATTTTTTAAAAAAAGCATACCTGGAGTTGGAAGGTGGGAAAATCAAGAATATCAATTAGTACATTTTTACCTCTTGTCAGTAGCAAACAGACAAGGAAGGGCTTTCGATGTTTTACAATGACTTATTGTAGTTCAAAGAATACTGGATTTGGAGTCAGAAAACCTGAGTTTGAATCCTGGACCTGACTCCTGCTGTTGTGAATTTCTCTAGAGTTCAGTGTCTTCACATCTTAAATGAAGGGGTTTTATATGAGATAATCCCTAAGGTCTCTCTCAACTCTAACATTGTAGAATGACTAGACTACTGAAAACACAGTCAACAAAAAGAGCTGTTAAAGATATAGATGCATAAACCAATCTGGAAGGACCGGAAGCTTTAATTCCAAGAGGAATATAAGACTTTAAGAAAGAATGAGAATTAAGATCCTTGTACACCACACACACACACACACACACACACACACACACACACACATACACATATATGTAGAAGATAAATAGAGCTGAACGAGAAGAAATGCTACTATTTTGATACTGGGTCTTCCAAACAGAGAGCTGATGGAGTTCAGAAAGATCACTTCAGGCTGGGATGGTCCAGAAAAACCTCACAGAAGAGGTAGAGAAAACTGAACAACCCTTTTTTCCAGCCTTGTGTAATTGGTTCTAGTGCAGACTGGGGTCCTTTCCAAATAGGAGATTCTGTGGTTCTGAGCTAGGCATTTGGAAAATCTTCAAATTCTCAAGATATAAGAAAGCCTAAGATTTCATTAGCAAACCACTGAATTTCTTTTTCTCATCACCATCGCCTCAAATATGAAAATCCATTGTGTTGGTGGTATTTTTCAGTTATCAATAAGTGATTTGGAGCTAAGCCTTCCCTAGAGTCTTACCATTAAGAGACAGTGAGATTAATGGAATTATGGAATAATAGATGAGGAAGGGACCTAGGTCATCTTGTCTGACTTGTACTTGAAAGATGAATCCCGTCTACAACATCCCTGACCAGTAGCTATTCATTATCGGTGAGACCCAGGTTCGAATCCTGTCCCTGACATTTACTAACTGTGTGATACTAAGCAAGTCAGTTGACCTCTCTAAGCCTCAGTTTCCTTATTAATAAAACGAAGGTAATAATAGCTGTTTTACCTACCTTGTATGGTTTTTAAAATATCAAATGAAACCTACCCATTAATAATCATGTACTGAGGGCCTCATCTATACTAGCAACGGAGGGCAAAAATTAAAAAATGACATTTGTACCTGTCCTCAAGGAGCTTCCATTCTATTTAGGGAAGCTATTTAGAACAAGAATTCAAAGATATGTCCCTTAGAAACTTTAATTCCAAGAAGAATATAAAGTTAAAGAAGGAATAAATAAGAATAAAGATCCACATACATATATAGAAACTAGAGATAAAATGTAGATGATGTATACAGTATTTTGTCACCCACAAACCACTACATAAATGTCTATTTTGTTGTTATGATTACTATCTTGTTCTCAGTTTTTTTTTGTTGTATGTGTTCCCACCCACCCACCCTTCCACGGGATTCAGATAGAAAGTCTAAAGACAAGATGTTATCCTATGATTTCTATATTATATATATGTGCATATCCCAACTCATTAAATACATTCAGTTTCTATATTACATTAAATAAATATTCCACAGGCTGTTTTGAAAAAAGACTGCTTTTTGGAATCAAGTTAAGAGTTAGGGTATATGCTTCTTTTCTGCCACCCAACTCTCACATGTAGTGTGCACAGCAGCCATACACAGGTAAATCCTTCTTGGCAGACCGGGCTAAACCATCCTGAGGGTAACTGACAGGTCTCAAACCTGTTAGTGAGGTAAGGGGATGTCTACCCCAAGCACATGGAGATTTCCCCCAACAGAATGGATGGACAAGAGCAATTTGTTCCAATGTCTATGGAGGCAGATAAAAGAGGTGCTATGGAGTGCTTAGAGCTTAGTCAGACATTGAAGATGCTAAGGTCACCCACTGCGTCCTGGACCATCACCAGTTGTCTTGACTTTTGTCCTGCCACTGGACTTTTTTTTTTTTGAGGACAATTGGGGTTAAGGGACTTGCCCAAAGTCACATGGCTAGTAATTGTGTCAAGTGTCTGAGGTCAGATTTGAACTCAGGTCCTTCTGAGTCCAGGGTCAGTGCTCTTTTCACTGCACCACCTAGCTGCCCTTACCACTGGCCTTTGATGACTCTGGAAGAGAGACTGAGGTCGATGACTTTGAGTAACTCTGCCTCACTTAAATATGTGCAATTTATGTGCAAGTCAAGACCACCCTGGAATGTCATTGGTTCTCTTCAAAAATGAAGGAACAACAACAACAACAACATCTTCAGGGCAATTTAAATAGTAGTTAAAGAAGATGATATGTCTTTCATCCTGTTCCCACTTGTTTGTTTTAATACATTCTGCACTATAACACTAAAATTATTATTTTGGTGTAATTTTATTAGTTGAATCTGTGCTATCAAATTCAAAAGGCATTTTTAAAAATTCCATTTCCAATATATCCATCTTCTTTTTTAAAAAATCGTTTAAGGTAACAGCATTGTTTTGCCAAATGTTTCATTATTAGAAAACATCTTTGAGGTGGCTAGGTGGCGCAGTGAATAGAGCACTGGCCCTGGAGTCAGTAGTACCTGAGTTCAAATCCGGCCTCAGACACTTAACACACACACACACAAAAAAACCTAGCCGTGTGACCTTGGGCAAGTCACTTAACCCCAACTGCCCTCCAAAACAAAAAGCAAAAAAAAAAACATCTTTGCATTTTGTGGTGATTTTCAACTTGTTCAGGGACTTTAAGATTTCCCTCTTTGATATAAGTAACTCTTGAATCTTTGTTCTTATTCGATCTAATCTGTGCTTAGGAGTTATATTATTCCATGTGATCATCCTGCATTGATACACAATGCACTGTATAATTTAGAACTGAGAATATCATTAACAAAAAGCAAGATGAAGTCATGGAGGAGCACTGGTAATATTTGTTTCCAGTTTTGCTATTATCTAGTGGGGCATATCATGAAAATATGTATGTTTTCAGTTCATTTTTGGTACATTTATGGTTTGTCTGCTTTAGTGGTCAGTACCATTCATTTTGAAGCATTTCCAGCAATTAGGGGGTATTGGTATTTCAGATTTATTATGATATATCCTACTTTCTTATAGTACCAGAACACGAAAGGAGGGATACTTATTCCACCATCCTCTGTGTCAAACTGACCATTATGATGGTTCGGAGTAGGGCAAACCTATAACCTCTGTGCCATCCTGCCTATTTTTTAGGTAGCCCTTGCTTAAGCATACCCACAAGAGGACAAAAAGAACTTAAGGTAGAGACCTTGACTCATTGGACATATAGTACACAAACTCTTATTTTGACAATGTTTGGTAAAGGCGCTTGTAGGTCAACAAATAAAGAAACAAAACACACAGGAGGACCAGAGGATGCCACCATGGGTGGCTGTGAAGAAAGATCACATTAGACTAGAATGGAGTTTGTGAGGAACCTCACATTCTGAGACTATTGAGAGCCAGAACTAAGGAGACACATGGAACTGAAGGATGTGCTGTGAGCTGAGGACTGAGCAATCACAAACAAAGGAGGTACAGAAAACTCTGGGCTACCATGCCTTCCTTCCCTTCCTGTCTTAACCCTTGGCTCATCCATAGAGAAAGGAGAGCAGCTTCCCATTCTATGTGCAGATAGAATCATACTGTCTCTAATCCACTCCTATGTTTAACCATACTAGATGGAGGATTGGAAGCCTTGGCCTTTAGTTTAGATGTGATTTGTTTTTAGGGATACTAGAGGGAAGATTTCCTCTTCTAGAAAAAGACTATTTCCATTTAGTGATGAGATATTTAGTTCAGATGACCTGCAGACTGAAGCCACTTGCCAAACTCTATGGGGTAGGGATAAGGATGGAAACTGGACTTTTACAGCCTGGCCAAAACTCAAGGACTCCTGGTGTGTTATTGGCTTGTTGCTGTTTCTAATGAGTTCATAAAAGTCTCATTCTGGGAGTTAGTTCAAACAAGTATCACTTCTTTCTTCCCTAGGAAAACAGAACATTCCAGGTTTGGAGAAGAGTGGTGAAAGTCACAGGTCTTCAAAAGGAGAAGGGAAGGAATTGCTAGGGAAGATCCACATACATGAAGGGAGCAGAGAGTCAATGCACTGGATATGCTCAGACAGTTCCTCTGGCTCAAGAACTGATTCATAGTTTAGCCTGTCTGTCTTTCCAGTGACACCTGGTGTTACACTCAGATTCATGCCATACTTTTGGCTGAAGGGCTAATCTAATGGGCGATATTACCAGTGCCTAATATTCAGAATTTCAGGGCACTTTCCAAGATTTCAAAGATATCATGGTGACCACAGGACACACAAGAAAGTTTCTACTGTAAGTTTTTTTCTAGTTAGCATTTCCTTATTTTGCAATTGCCTACCTACACCCCCCATAACACTGATCACAGATTGGGTTCTGAGAGGGATCATAATTATTATTTATGCTTCTGTTGTTGTGGCTTCTACTGTTATTATTTTTATCATGGTTTCTGGTCCCCTTATTATGGCGCTCACTTTCTAGATATGCTCTAGCTTTCCAATGTCTCACTGATACCTAAAAATGAACAACCAAGTGAGAGTAATCATTGTATGATTCCACAACATTTTTGAAATTGTGTAAAATAAGACACAAGGTGCTACAACTGACTTCACTAACTATACCTAAGAAGCATACGTGACTCACCATTCTTGTCTGACTCTATGACCACGGAGTCTTCTTGGCAAAGATACTGGAGTAGTTTGCCATTTCCTTACAAATGAGGAACTGAGGCTAACAGGGTTAAGTGACTTGCCCAGCGTCACACAGCTAGTAAGTGTCTGAGGTCAGATTTGAACCCAGAAAGATGAATCTGCCTGACTCTAGGCCTGGAGCTGATATACATTGCTCTACCTCCGTTTTCTGTATCTAAATACATCACAAAATTAAAATCCTAGAGGCAGTTAACTACCAAACCTTATATCATCCTTCTTCCTTACTCAAGAAGTTCAGTACTTGGGATCCCACTCTTCCTCAACATGTATAAGTGATTTCAACATGCACTGATATTCTCTTAAACACTCATCTCTCAGCTCTTCAATCTACTCTTCTCCCATCAACTATTCCTTCATGGCAGTTCTGTAAATCACAGGGATGGTCATACCTTTGATCCCATCCACTTCCATGAGGCGTAATTCCAAAATCACTTTAATTATAGCCTCCTTAATTTTGTTTTTCCTCCCAACTTAGTCCTCCTCAACCTAGTCTTTATCTTTATCATGCCCTTCAATTCCTCCACTCCCAGGCTGTCATAATTTTCTGACTTCAATTTCCTTCCCTTGAAGTCTCAGTCCTTTAGTAAACCAGTTCATCTTTATACTATTGTCTCCTCTCAAATTCTTTTTTTTTAATTTTATTTTTTTTATTGACTGTTTACTTTTAGTTTACAAGATTCAGTTCTAGAATCACTTGAGTTTCAGATTTTCTCCCCTTTCTTCTCCCTCTTCCCCCCATGGTGGCATACAATCATGTATAAGATCTGTAAAAACTGTCACATTGTAAAATAGTCTGGTTGTATAGAAGCATTGTAATCAACGGAGTGAACAATGGGAAAAAAGAAACAAAACCAAACATAGAAAAGAATGATAGCATGTATTGCTTCAGTCTCCATTTGAACTCTGGTCTTTCTAGATCTTTCTCTGAATGTAGATATCTCCTTCCATTCTGAGACTTGCAGAGTTGTCTTTTAAGTGTGCATTGCTGAGAAGAGTCCAGTTTTTCAAGGTTCCTCTCAAATCCTTTATTCCCTTATTTCATTGCTAAACTTCTCCTAGCCAACCTCCAACCACAGATCATTCCTCTTACCTCTTCCCTCTATCCCGATGAAGACGTTGCTTAATGTACCTGGTACTTTCCTCCAATCATGCTGAATATACTACAACTTTATGTTATTTGTCTCTTATGATTAGATATGTCCTAATTGCCACATGACAATAATTTTAGTTCTTAATTAATTCTCTATTCTACTCCCCATGGCATCTCTTCCATATATTCTTTTCTCATATTAAACCTCCTATACCATTTTCATTTCTCCAGTCCTTTGCTTAAGAGTCAAAGAACTAGCTTCTTCTTTTATTAAGAAAGCTTGTTTGCTCTGAGTTTCTTCTTTTCCCCATCTCTTCATCTTACAACTCCTTGATATCACTCTTCAGTCTTTCCTCCTTTAATTTCTGATGGAGAGGTGGGTTTTCTCTTTGCCAGGGTTTACATCAACCCTTAATCTCATCCTCTCAAGTCTTCCCCAGCAGATTGTCATCTTAACCATTCTTTTTCTCCCTTTCTCTCCCTCCTTCCCTCCCTCTCTCTCTGTCTCTCCATCTCTCTCTCTCTCTCTCTCTCTTTCTCTCTTTCTCTCTCTCAACTTACTCTTTTCTTGATGACATTACAAACATGTCTAACTCTTCTTTTTCATACTTGAATCCTTCACTAGATTCTCCCATCCTCTCAAACTATTGCCCTGAGAATGTTTCTTCCCCTTTTAAGAGGATTCTTAATTTTTTAAAAAAAAGTATTCTCTTCTTTCACTCTGTTTCCTTTTCTCTCACTTCTCAACCCTTTGAAATCTGGTTTCTGACTTTATTACTCAACTAAAACTGTTTCTTTCTTAGTCACTAATATTTCTTCATTGCCAGATCTGATGGTCTTTTCTCAATATTCATCCTTCTCAAATTCTCTGAAGAATTAACACTATTGACTATCATCTAATCCTAGATACTTTCTCTTCTCTGGGATTTTATGAAATGTTTTTCTTAGTTACTTCTTACCTACCTAATTGCTACTTTTAAGTTTTCATTGCAGGCTCATCATACATGCATACTCCCTAATTGTGGGTGTTCTCCAAGGCTCTACCTTAGGCCTTCTTGTCTTCATTCACTGCACTTTCCTTCTCAATAACACTATTAGTTCTTGGATTAGTTATCATCTCTATGCTGATGACACCCAGATCTTTATTTCTTTGCCTTAGTCTCTTTCCCGAGCTTTAGTTCTGTATCACCAACAGCCTACTGGACTTTTAGAATTGGATATCCTGCATACATCTCAAACTCAACCTTTCCAAAACTAAATTTGTTATCTTTCCTCAAAATCCTTTCCTCTTTCAAACTTTCCTTTTCTGCCAAACACATCACCATCTTTCCAATGTCAGTTTTATAACCTCAGCATTATCCTGCACTGTTCATTCTCCTTCACACCATATATGTGATTAAATGTCAACTTTTGCCATTTCCACTTCCACAGCATTTCTCATGTCTGCCCCCTTCTCTCTAGGTGCACAGTGACCACCTTAGCTCAGGTCCTCACAACCTTTCACTGGTGTTATTAGAAGAGTCAGGTCTCATTGTCTCAAGTCTTTGACTGTTCCAGTCCATCCTATACACAATTGCCTCTACACAAACTAATTTTCTTGAAGCACAAGTCTGGTCATTCTACTCCTCTACTCAATAAAACACAATAACTTCCTATTACATCTAGAGTCAAATATAAGTTCCTCTGTCTGACATTTAAACTCCTTTTCCACCCAACCATCACCTCCTACTAGTAACTTCCCTCTTTTATTATCACATTATATATATATTTTGCATCAATTGTGAATATATTTTCATCTGTCCATGTTGTCTCCTCTATATACTCTGCAAGCTCCTTAAGGATAAGACCTATTTCACTTTTTGTCTTTGTATATGCAGTGCCTAGCATTGTGACTATCACACCATAGATATTTAACAAATTGCAATTGATTAGTTGGTTGTTGATCTATCCCAAGCACTAAAGATTTTCCAGTGTTTCTTGGAATATTTGTGGACAAAAGTATAGAACTTGGACTGTCCATCTGTTATTCTTTGCTTTTGTTATATGCACAAAGAAAGGTCATGCATGTCTTTGATAATATATTTTACTGCCACTTTTATTATACAAATAATTGTTGACAATATTCTACAATCTATTTGCACCTGCCATATACCTTTCCATTACCCTCTGAGTCACCTTCCATTTTCATTCTCCCAAAGTCATGGTATTTCATGTGCTGCAGCCATATTTAAAAGAGATGGGTCAATGGAGCAAGGAGAATATTGTGATAAATGAAAATGCTGTTGAATTTTCAAAATGCAATCTCTTCCTCTTATTCAATAAGAGAATTAATGCAGCTAACTCCATATGCTAACTAGTCAACTATATATCATAAGTGGGCCAATTCCTGTTCTTCATCCCTATTGTTCTTTAATATTTATAATAAGGTTAGTCTTCTCAGGATAATCAATTAATCAATCAATTTTCACATTATAGTGGTCATCACTGAAACATGGATGGTTTTATTAATGTGATCCTATACCAGGGCTGTCTGTGCTGTCAGGAGTTTGAAGGATATTTCAGGTTCTTTTGTTTCTCTGTACTTCCCTTGGTTTGAGTGCCCATTGATTAGCACTTAACACTGGTATCAGTTTCTCTCTCAGGACAGTTACTGGCATATAGCAGCCACTTAATAAATGCTTATTGACTGACTGACTCTCTTGCAAGTATCTGAACCATGCATTAAAACAATACATTGCAGAAGAGAGAAAATAAAATTCCTAATCTGCATCCATTTGAATGTGTCCCTCAGTTAAAAGTCCCAGCACTAAGAGTCATAAGACAATATGCTTCCATGTTCTTCTGTTCAGAGTTATGGACATGATGACCCTATGGAATGGGAGGCATGACAAGCATATCACTACAAACCAGAGGCCAAAAGCGCAAGGGAACTGTCCAGCAATGAAATAATGAACTCCTTGCCAAGCAGAGACATGAAAGCTAAGAGTAATGCCAGTTTAGAGCACAAGGTCATTGGCTTAAACATTATTCAGGGGCAAGATAAAAGAAAACCAAAACCAAAACTAAGACCTATTTCTCACAAAACAATGAATAGCAGTGGAGGTGAAAATAAGTCTGTTGAAATCCAGAAATGAGATTCATCATGTTCAAATAATTTTATACACATATATATACAAGTATACATATATTAATATATATATATATTTATATATATATATGAACACACATATACATTATTACAGCTGGAAAGGTGGGGATAGGGTGTGTATGTATGTGTATATATGCATATATATACATATATACATATAGATTATATAAACATATGCAAATATATTTGTATGTATATGTATGTGCTTTACGCACACACACACACACGCTAGAGGCCAACAAATAAAGACTAAAATTTTTAAAATAGATTTAAAAATTATTTCTATAGCAATCTATTCTCATTATTGATGGAACTTGGAACCACCACCTTTGGAACTCAATACTAGACTGTTAAAGGAAGAAATAAAAATAGCACTTAAGAAAAGGAAATTGGATAGAATAGTTGGACATGACTCAATCCATACAGAAGAAATGTATTCTGAAAGGAACACTATTTTATAGGCATTTAGGGTTTGTTTTTATACATGTTTATTATCTTTTTTAAACACGATTTTCATTTCCTAGTATATATTTCATCATGCCCTAGCCCAGTGGTTCTCAACCTTCCTGATTTTGCAACCCTTTCATACTCATATGTGGGCGTATCTGCATGTAGGCGGACCTGCCTGGAGACTGATAGAGGAGCAGTGTCTCGGTTCCTAAAATCATCAGAAATATGTGTTTTCCAACGGTCTTAGGCAACCCCTGTGACCCCTGTGAAAGGGTTGTTCGACCCCCAAAGGGGTCACAACACACAGGTTGAGAACCACTACCCTAGCCAATGGAGCCAAAGGACTGATTTTCAAAAAACTTCAAAAAGGAGAAGGTCCTAAAAATAACCCAAGAGAACAATACAGCAATCACAGATGATATCAATACCTCTTCCCAAAGGCGATGAAGAAGACACCAGTCACCACCAATGTAATGCCTACTTTCTAAACTCCTTGAAAGTCTTTACAAGAATACTCTACATACATATCAAGGGAATCTTTAATTAAACTACAAAAGGGAAATGAGGAGACTTTGCAGACAATTTTCTACAGTAGACTACATCTTCACAGTCACACAATTGACTGAATGTATAGAGAATACAGGAACTTGCTGTGTTTATTGTTTTTTGATTACCAAAAAAAAATTACCTGGTAGAACAGATTGGTGCCTGAAAGGCTTCTCTGATACTTTCCCTAATGAGGTGTCTTCTATGCATGTGTTAGATCTTATAAGGATCCTTGATAAGAATGTATGCAACTAAAGAGATAACATTGTCAATAACTGTTTGATTTTCAAGATCAAGTCAGACTTCCATGTAAAATAAAGAGTGTTCTCAATTGCCATCGAAGATTCCAGTGCAACATCGAAATAGACGAACTATATTTATGTTGTGTGGTTTTTCTCAATTTTCCAGTTTGCAAATCATATTTTACTGAATACATCAAGCCCCAGAATGCTCTAAGGCCTTTCCAGTGAGATCCACTGAACTATTGGTGTGTATAAAAATAGATCAACATAGAAATTCTTGTAAGAAAAACCAAGTGGATGAAAAATACTTATATAACCTGCCATTGGACAGGCAGCCCATCCAATTAGACTACGTGTTGGATGGACATTGCAGATAGACCATGATCTAGGACCAGAATTGAATAACATGAGAAAAGTGGGCTAGATTGCATGTGAGAAAATGCATAGTCCATCTTTATAACATAAATATTGTATTGATGAAGTTATCAGGAATCAGATCACAAAAGTCAGTTCTCAGAAGAACCAAAATTACAAGTGACCAAGAAAGTAATGCAAATATATTGTATGTGAGTAGACACAACATATTGTTAATAATCATATGTGTAAAAGAGTTTGTCTTAATGATGTCACTGAAAACATGTATAGTCATTAAAAGAGTTTCATGCAGCAAGAGCTAAGGTTAAAGATGGGCAGCCAAATACAGTGCTCGTATACACAAAGTATTAGAAGACCCAGAGAAAATACTATAGTCATTTGGAGAGACCTTCTATGGAGGAATTCTGGAAGAATGTGAACAAGAATCTCATAAAATGAGATAGGTTGAGGTCTGTGACATACATAAATATCCACATAAGTGAGAACCTATATCAGTAAATGTCCAAGTATACATATTATATTCTCTCTATTTGGTTGTAAACTCTTTGGTGAACCAAAATTTCAGGTAACATGAAGTGCAATGGAAAGGCATGTGGTGATGTCACTTGTAGACAGAAGTCCACACTATAAGATGTACATTATGGTATATTACCAGTACATTACCAAAAAATTATTTATGTCCAAGAAGTTCAATAAAAAAGGTGCCCAGCAGAGAACAAAAGAAAACTCACAAGGCAGCAAAGATGGATAATTCTCAATACAATGCACATTATTTATCATATAAGATTTCTTGAAATGAAAATTTATTGTTACATATTTTGAATCCTCTCTTGTGTTCTGCTGTGCACATGACAGACTTTTATTTCTTTCTAACTTTGTATTTAAGTTCCAATATTTAAGTTTATGGTATGTTTTTGTTTCTTTTCTCTGTTTTCTGGCATTTGAGTCTAAAATAAAGTTTTGGGGGAAAAAGCTTACATTTTGATGGGGGATACAAGAGTATGAAGAAGAGGGGTGACCAAGGAAGGAAGTTTTGGTCTGGGAAGTCACAAGCATGGTAAGTGGGGAAAAATATGGCAATCCATATATAGGCTTTTTTTTTCCCCCAGAAGCAATGGTAACAGTGACCAAATTACAGTCTTCAGAGGATGAGAAGTAGAAAATGTCCAGGGTAAAGATGGAGATACATGGTCCTAGCAAGCATCAAGACAACCTTCTTTAATGTCTTTCTAATGACTCTTGGATAAAGTACAAACTTCTTAGCACGACATTTAAGGCCTTCCATAATCTGGGTCCAATCTACCTCCGGTCTTATTTCACATTCACAGAAAAATAAAATCACAAAATTTTAGAGCTGGAAAGAGTAGCAGTGGCTCTCTAGCACAGCTCATGCCAATAGGAATCCCCTAGATAATATACTGGCCTAGTACACATCCAGATCCTAATTGTAGACTGTGGGTGGTATACAAACACATGTGTATATATTTGTATATGTATGTGTGTATGTGTATGCAAGTGTAATATATATACATACACATTTATACATATATAATACACACACACACACACATATATATATATACCCATACATATATAACATAATACACACACACATAATACACATCTCTTAAGGGAATCCAATATGTTTTTGGACTAATCTAATTATTAGAAAATTCTCCCTTGCACCGAGACTAAGTCTGTCTTCCTATGATTTTTACCAATGGCTTTCTAATTCTGGTTTCTGGTACCAAATAGAAGAGGTCCAACCTTTCTTACATGTAAGAGTTTTTAAAATAACTGTTGATAGCTAATAGGCCCTTAGCTCCCACAAGTCTTTTCCAGGCTCGCTCACCCAGTTCCTCTGGAAGAACCATTTGGCACAATTTCCCATTCCTTCATCATTTGGTCATTTTTATCCGGAACTAATTAAGTCTGTCAAAGTGGTTCTGCAAATAAATTGAACATACGGAATAGAATACAAAATGCCTTTATTTGGGATGCTGCATTTTTATTAATCCTTCCTAAGTTCATGTGAGCCTTTAGGCTGCTATATCACAATGATGAATAATATGTAGTTCAGAGTGTATTAAAATTCAGAATCAGTTGCCATAAATCCCCTATTCTGGATTTATGCAATTTATTGTTTGAACCCAAGTGCAACATTTTACATTACTCCTATTAAATTTTACATCAGGTCAAACATAGAAATAAAGATCCCATATACTCTGAATATTTATTCAGAGCAGCACTTTTTGTAGTAGCAAAGAGCAGAAACTTATTAATGTTTTCTCTGGACCTTTCTTTATTGAGACAAAGGATATGAACAGTTTAGAGATATATCTTGAATAATTCCAAAATATTTACCAGAATGATTGAACCCATTTACAGCTTCACTGACAATATTTTCAGTGGTCCTTACTTCTCAAAGTCTTTCTAATATTGACCATTTTCATTATAAATCTTCTTTGTCAGTTTGATGTGAGGTCTCTCTTTCATACACCTAATAGGTTATCAAATTCCATTAATTCTGTCTCCCAACTACCTTTGAAATCCACCTCTTCCTCTCCATTTCCACTCCCAATTCCTTAGTATAAACTTCTATCATGCATTTCCTACAACCTTGGACTACTGTAATTGCCTTCTATCAGGTATTCCTGGCTCCATACTCTCCCTTCTACAATTTGTCCTTTACACTATTGTAAGAGTGATTATGCATATACATAAATTTGGTCATATCAGAAGTCACTGAACATTCTTTTGTGATTACCTATTAAAAATGGCATAAAGTCCCAAAGTCTTTGTCAGACACATTCCAGGCTTTCCCAAATATGCCACCACCTCAGCCTTCCAGCATTATCGTGTATTATTCAGATTACACATAGCTGGGAAATGTCCGAGGCAGCTAGGTGGTGCAGTATGGATGGAGTGCTGCGTATGAAGGCAGAGAAAACTGATTTCAGATCCAGCCTCAGACACTTGCTAGCTCTGAAACCCAGGGCAAGTTACTAAGTCTGTCTCAGTTCCCTCTTCTGTAAAATGAGAACAATCATAACACCTACTTCTCAGGGTTGTTGTCAGGATAAAATAAGACATTTGTAAAATACTTTGCAAACTTTACAATGCTACCTAAATATGATCTGTTATTATAGATTCTCCATGAAATGAATTTCAGTCAAATTGGACTGGTCTCTGTCCCTCTGTACTCTCCTACCTCTGTTTCTTTACTCAAACTTTTTCCCCTGTGCCTGTTTTTCACTCTCCACCTTTAAATTCTTGCTCAAATGTATCTTCCAATAGGAAGTCAATTACCTTCTTATTTGATGGTAAAGACTTCCCCCTTCAAACCTCAGGTGACATTTTGGTTTCTAGTTATCAAGTAATGAATATTTTAGTTATCCGTATTTCTCTTCCCCCCTCCCCCCAACAAACAGTAAATTTCGTGAGAACTAAAATGGAACTAAAGTTTGTACATTCTCCAATGTTCAGAGTTCAGTTGTCTTTGAACAGTAAGGGTTCATATTTTTAGTGACTTAAATGTGGTTAAATTTCTATGTGAGTCTCTCTAAATATACAGAAATCACCGGGCTTACCTAAAGAAAAGGGGACAAGTGCCATGAAGAGAAAAGTCCCTAGTCTGGTATTTTTGCACCAGATCTGTGATTTCTGCAATAAGGAGCAGCAATGAGAAGTGACTCGGGACTTCCGCCATTGTATGGAGGGACTTCAGGGAGCATGTGAGTATATTGAATGACCAGCAGAGGGTGCTTTTATCTCTAATTGGAAGCTGTTGAAAAAAGGGATTTATTTTTCAACCAAATTCATATGACTTAGCCAAGAGTCCATATGGCTGCTTCTGTTCTTTTTCACAATAATCATGCTTATAGGTAGGAGACATTATTGAGTGAGAGGAAAGGGGCAGGGAGAGGAGGAGAGGAGGCGAGGAGGGAGAGGGAGAGACAGAGACAGATAGACAGACACAGACAAAACAGACAGATGGAGCAAAGGTTCCTACTCATGTATAGATTGGAGAGTCCGGTGTAGTCAGCTGTCTCGTTGTCTAATCACCAAATTTTATGCTTCTCAGATTCATCATTCTGTAGGTTCCCACCTCCAGTCCTAAACAGAACTACTCTGTCTTCTCTGGTCAAACTAGAGCAGGGGTTGGAAGCAGGCAGCAATGAATAGGGTCATACCTTTTATGGCTAATCTTCTGTGGACATATTCTATACAACCAAGAGGAGAGACACAGGAGGAAAGGGATATGCTTCCTTTCAGCAGATGTAGGAAACTAGGAACCAGTAGACCTTGGTTCTAATCCTCATCTAGTCTTTACTTTGTTGTGTGACTTTGGGAAAATCACAATCTTTTGGGGTCCCGGGTTCCAAGTTTATAAAACGATGATAAAAATCTTTTTTGGTCTTTTTTTTTGGAGGGGGGAAAGCAGGGCAATCGGGGTTAAGTGACTTGCCCAAGGTCACATAGCTAGTAAGTGTCAAGTGTCTGAAGCTGGATTTGGCCTCAGATTCTCCTGAATTGAGGGCCAGTGCTCTATTTACTTTGCCACCTAGCTGCCCCATGATAGTAATCTTCTACTAAATATCTCCTGGTTTTTGTGAGGAAATCACTTTGTAAGCCTTAAAGAGGTTAATGTGCATGTGCATATCTCCATCAAATATAACTTTTTGAGAACCAGAATCACTTGACTTTTGTTTTGGCATCCTTAGTACCTAACAAAGGACCAGGTACATATGAGACACTTAGTAAGTGCTTAGTAATTGAGTGATTGCTGTTCAAGTACAAATTATTATTGTAATGAAGGGCAAGAAAATGTCCAAGGTCCCTCCCACCTCTAAAATCCTACTTCATAGAGTTCTTTCCTTTTCTTTGTTCTAAGGCCCCTTACTCTCTGACATTCAGCTTTAATCTTGTAAGGTCCTTCCCAGCTTTGGCATTCCATATTCTAAGTCCTTTTCCAGTCAGTTTTAGAATTTCTCCCTCAATGTGAGCTATGTCAATAGTCTCTTCATGCCTTTCTACAATCCTAGACCTCTGAGAACTGAACTCACTGTATATCATTCTTCCTGTCTATGCCTAGAATTAGTTCATTTAACAAAGGTTCTTAATGTGGGGTCAAGAACCTTTTTTTTATAATGTGTTTTGATGACTATATTTCAATATAATTAGTTTCCTTTGTAAACCTAAGCATTTTGTTTTATTCATGGGGTCCATAGGCTTTGCTAGACTGCCAAAGGAGCCTCTCTCTCCTCTCTCTGTCTCTGTCTCTTTCTCTCTTTCTCTCTCTCTCTCTCCCTCCCTCTCTCTTTCTCTCTCTCATACACACACAAACACACACACATACACAAACATATACACAGACATAGACACAGAGATACTCGCACAGAATTTAAGTATTGTTGGTTTAAAGAGAAGAGGAAAAATAGCTAATTTTCTTATGCATGTTGAATGTCTCCAACTTTCATTGATTCTGAGTCATTACTCACCAGATTTTCCTTTGTGCCAGAACTAATACATAAGGCCCTGACATGGCTGATCCCTTATTCATTGATGAGGGCAACATAAAAAGCAAAAGACCATTTTTGGTACCATTAGGACCACCAGAGGGCAGTGTTTCACAGGGTCTTTGTAAACAGCTCATTGAATGTTCAGAATACTACCTTCCTATTTAGTCTTTTTTAGTTTATAATAGCTCACACTCTTCTAGTGCTTTAAGGTTTATTAGTAACAATAAGAACTCACATTTATTTAGTGCTTTAAAGTTTTCAAGTTGCCTACCTTACAAGTTTACAACTTGCCTACCTTCCTACCAATCATATATTGCCACACTTCAATACTCTTAGAAAGAAGGGAATTAAAAATGAGGAAGGTTAGGTGACTTGTTTAAAATCCCTTAACTTTTATGTATGAGAGCCATGCCTCAGATGATTAATTTTGATTTCAAGCCCTGTGTGTTTTACCCTACAGTATCCTTGTTTTACTTTTTTTTTTTTGAAGGCAACTGGGGTTAAGGGACTTGCCCAAGGTCACATGGCTAGTTTTGTGTTAAGTGTCTGAGGTCGGATTTGAATTCAGGTCCTCCTGACTCCCGGGCCAGTGCTCTATTCACTGTACCACCTAGCTGCCCCTTCCCTATAATATCCTAGTATCATTGGGTATAGAGGTGAACTAAGGTCTTAGAAATGATCTGATTCAGCCCCATCACTTAACAGGTGAGGAAAATAGGACCCAGAGAAGTTAAGTGACTTTCCAAAGGTTACGCAGGCAAGAGGAGAAGAGCTTGGATTTGAATCAATATCATCCAACTCTGTTCTTTCTATTTCTGCAATTTGTTTACTAATACTCCCCACTTCGTCCTTAGTTATACTGAAACTTCTGTTATAATGTGCCAGTGTCTTTAAAGGATGGTATTAGGAAAAGAGTAGCTCTGTGACTCAAGAAACCAAATGGTCATTCCAAGACTATTCACAGTCTGGTCTTTGTTAATGACATTGAGCCAAGAGCTGATATCCTGTGAGGGTTTGTCGGAGATCAGCTAGGAAAGACGATATTCAAGGTTGTGTGTGAAGTAGAGACTGAAAATACATATTGGATCCAGAAAAATTTAGAGACATTAATATCCTAATAGTATGAGAGGCAAGAGAATTGAGAACTAGGATGTGTCTTAGAAGTCATCTGGTCCAAATCTATTCATTTTCAGAAGAGGAAAAAAGAGATCAAGAAAAGGAGAAGTGTGTTTCCCAAGTTGGTACAGCTAGCTATGGCAGACCTGCCACTAGGAACCAGCTTTCATGGATTCATAGTTTGTTAGAGCTGGAACAGCAGAGATCATTAGGTCCAATTCACTCAATTTACAGATGAGGCAGCCAAGATCCAAAGAGAGGAGTGATTTGTACAAGATCAAATGTCTATACTCCATGTTAGAAAATTGGGAATCTTAAGAGGTGTTTCCTGCCATCTACTAGGATGTCATTTCTATATTGGTGGGGGGAGTGGGTGCTTATGAAAAGCAGAGCTGATACCCTGTGGAGTTGGGACCTATTTGAGTTTAGAAAACTGGAAACCTTTGCAAACTAGCCTTGGAAACCTATTAGTCTAACCTGCATTCAGCAAACACTAGGTGGAACTATTTTTTGTAAGATGAGGAACAGTGGTTTTGCTTGGCTATTGCTGTTTCTTCTAGTGTTATTGCTGGAGTTCCTTACATTTATCCACTTTCTAAATCAGGACAAGTTGCTGAACCTTGCTCAGGATCAGTTTTTTGACTTGTGAACTGGGAATAATAATGTCTGCCCTACCTGCTCCACAGGGCTGTTTGGGAGGGAAATTCTTTGTAAGAATCATCTAGTGGGGATGTGATATATAATAGAAAGAACTCTGAATCTGGAGTCGGGAGGATTGGGTTCAAAACCCAGCCCTACCACTTATTACATCTATGATTTGGGGCAAACCCTCTCCCATAGATTCCCCTTCTGTTAAAATGAGACTGCATTGAATAGTCAAGTCTCTTCCATTGCTAAGCCCTATTAAAGTATGACCCACTAAGTGCTGTTTAGACATGGGCAATCACTGCTCATCTCCAGCAGAACCACTGCACACTGTGGAGCAGTCTCACAATTGGGAGGGGAGAGCTATTTATTTTCCAGTTTACTTATCTTGAGCATCTTTCACTCCCTCCCAGATCCTAAGCTCCATGTGAGCAGGACCACCAGGGGGCAGCATTGACCCACTGCAGCTACCACTGTTTCTTTTGTTGAAGAATGAGGGCCCAAGGTTCTTTGCAAAAAAGACCCTGGCTTGAGCAAACAATGGTAGATATGCAAAATTTGAGTACTGCCCAGGGCTGCAGTGGCTTCCTCTTTATCCATTCCACCCCCCCTCCCTTCCTCCCCACCTTCGCCTATTACTTCCCCGCCCGCCCTCCCCCACACTTTCCTTCATTAGTGGGGGAGGTAGCTTATCTAATGAAATCCTTTCTATTTCTCTGGGCAATAGAATGTAAGAAAGGCTTGGGGCTGTCCAGCAAACCTGAACAGTTGCTAAGAGGTGAGGGGGCAGCTGAGCAGGGATTTGGTCTGTGCCCCTCCCTTCCTTGCTATGAAAAGGCAAATACATTCATTTGCAAAGAAAGAGCAATGCCGAGTACTCTGTCTTCTTCTTTCTCCTATGCCTACAGCTGTAGATGAAGTTATACTCCTATAAATATTTAAAACGAGATGCCCCTCACCCTCCTGCTCCAAATGTATTATTCTAATATGGGGCTGATGGAGCTTCCTCCTCAATCAGGAACCAGCTGGGCTCCAGCTCCCGTTCTAAACTAGCTCCATTATCTGTGCCAAAGGGCCCCTGGGAAGAATGAGGATGGCTTTATAGCTGGATCTTAATATCATTTGAGCGTGGTTTATGCCTGAGATAGCCATGGGACTGAGGAAAGGAGGGTCTCCTTCACACTGGAGGAATGGTAGACTGAGAAAACAACATGACTGAATATGGCGTCAGAGACTCAGTGTTCAGGTCCTGGATCTGCTATTTGGGCATATTTCTGGGCATCGGTTTATATATCCCTAAAACAGGGGTCAGACTAAACGACTCCTAGGTCCTTCCTAGCTCCAGTTACTATGATATCTGACTAGAGGGGGACTAGGCTTATTCTGCTTGGCCCCAGAATGTAGAACTCCAGGTAATGAATAGAAGTGGCAGACAGGGCACTTTCGGTCAGATGTCCTTTGAGGGTGGGATGAATTACCTTAACAGGTAGTACTTCTTAGAGGGTTTTTAGACAAGGAAACACATGACTTTTTGGGTGAGTTATCAAGGGAATTCTTTCTGACTCAGGTGGAGTTTGGATTAGAGACATTGTAAGATTTTCTGAATCCCTGAGAGTTAATGATATTTGGATTCTAAGATGGTTCAGGAATTTTGCTACCCAAAGCAGAGATTATAGTGAAAACAGTATTATATAAATTTGGAGTCAGATGGCCTCAGTTAAAACCCCAGCTTTGTCACTACATGTGTGACATTAGACAAGTCATTTTTCCTACTTGGGGCTTTAGTTTTCTTATCCATAAAATGGACTAAACGACTTCTAAAGTCCAGCTCAAAATTTGTCATTCTAACCTCCCACCCTTCCCTATGAGGGTCACGTTATCTTTCTGAGAGATGTTGCTGAAGGAGGCCTTAGGAAAGCTGGAAGGATGCTGAGGGTTGTGTGCTTCTATTGTTACAGGGAGCTGATCTGTCTATATCATTTCTTTAAAAAAAATCAAAATAAATCTAATTGAATCCTTGGGTGAGAAATTGTCCCCTTCACACTCTTCTAGCCCTGGGGATTTGCTGGCTTAAGAGCTGGGCTCAAACATTATCCAAGGAAAATGGAGAAAGAGGTTGTGTTTTGGAGAGGGCCAAATGGATCTGTAAGCCAAGGACAGCAGTTTCTGAGGGATGAGCTTTAGGTATTTATTTTTTGTTGTTCCTGGGAGATACAGGCGGAGGCTCTAAAGCACTTGATATATAAAGATATATTCCTAAAGATGGAGTGGAGTTCTTTGTCCTCCTAAACCTGCTGTCCCACATGCTATAAATTGTTTCTCCATGATCAGCTGAAATCTTTGGGGGCTGTGACTGCTTAACTGGCTCTCAATTTATGAGGCTTTCCAGCAGCTCTTGCTGCAGAAGGCTCTGAGCAAGGGGCTGCTTTCACCTGCCCTGCGAGAAGGAGCTGCTGTGTGTGTGTGTGTGTGTGTGTGTGTGCCTGCGCGTGTGTGTGCATGTGTGTGTGCATGCACACTTGAATTCAAGTGCATGGAGGCACCTGGATGCACCTTTTCACACCATAAGCACTGATTAATCACACCACCATCATCATTCATTATTATTATTAAGCATTATAATATTATTTATAAATAGCATTTATATAGTAGTTTTAAGGCTTGTTAGCCCCACAACCACTCTGGGAGGTAGGTGCCATTATAATTCTTATTTTAAGGATGAGTAAATGGAGGAAGATGGTGGTTAAGTGACTCACCTAGGATCACAAAGCTAAGCATATTTGAATGCAGGTCTTCCTGCCTTCAAGCTCAGGGCTTTATCCACTGGCTACTTAGTTCTTTGCTTGGTCACAAAAGGAAAAGAGGCCTGGATTGGACATTAGAGACTGGGGGTTCAAGTCCCAGGTCCTCCACTTATTGTATATTTAATGGTCCACAGACTTCTTTCTATGGACTTTGGGACAATCTGTAAATAAATGTCAATGGGTTTCCGAACTTAGATCGAATAAATTATATTTTTATTTTTACTAACCTCTAACTGAAATTTAGCACTTCCTTCAATTCTACAAAAATGTTATTCTGAGGAGGTTCACCAGACTGCCAAAAGGGTCCATGACACAAAATAGGTCAAGAACCCCAGGCCTACCTGGATGAGAGTCTAATATAAGCAGGGACCACTAAATTAATTATGAGGCTCCCTGCAGGATGCAAATATACTTAGAAAATCACATATTAATATTATCTATATTTTATTATATCTTCATTTATTTTGTTAAATATTTCCCAGTTACATTTTAATCTGGTTTTGGAGGCACTAAAGAGCATTATGGATCACGTTTGATACCTCTGACCTTGAAGAATAAGGCATCGAGGTATCTGAGATTCCCTGATCTGATATGGACTAACCTTGTGACTCTGGGCAAATCATTCGACTTTTCTGAATCTCAAATTACACTAATATCCACAGGTCATGTGGGGTCAGTAAACACTTACTAAGCATTACATAGTATGAATGAATGAATGAATGAATGAATGAATGATGACCAAGTTATTATTATATGTCTAGCACTATGTTTAGGGTTGGAAATACATACACAAAGTGAAAACAGCACCTGTGTTTAAGAAGCAAAAGTTCTATTGAAAAGAAACAACAAATAGAGCAGAATAGAGGTTGGGGGAGTGCTTTGATATGGAAAGTTAAGAGAATGTCAGTGGAAATTGATAGGTTCTTTGAAATAATTATTGTAGACGTTTGATTATGATTTCAGAACCAAAAAGAGGATGTAGACAGGGGAGAAGAGGTCAAGGAGGAGATACTGATATACATGTATACACATACATACACACATACACGCACACTTATGTGTGTTCACAATACATGCATGTATGTGTGTACACATATACACATACATACATACACACCACTCCCTCTCTGCCCTCTACCTTGATGAGTATCTCATATAGACTATATGTCTATTAATATATAAATATCATCATCATCATCATCATCATTGTCATTATCATTATTATTATTTTCAGGGCTTGTGGTTATGAAAGAATGTATCCAGGTGTTTCCATGCCCTTGAACACAGGCACACACATATGTGTGTATGTATAGATGTAATATACATGCACGTATACACATATACATATATTCATGCTGACATAAATATACTATATTCTAACATATAATGCAATGTATTTAATATATAAATATTGGATGTGCATATACACATGTGTGTATGTTAGATTAGGTGTGTGACCATAAGCATATGTGTATATATCATGTGTATGCATATATATATATGCACATTTGTGTGTGTGTATTGTGTATATATATGTATGTGTCTATAGAGATGGATGGATGGATGGATGGATGGATGGATGGATGGGTAGATAGGTAGGTAGAAAGATAGGTATGCTATTTATCAGCAAAGATGTAACCAGTTTTTGAATCTCCTTCCCACCATGCCATCACAGATTGAGAACCCAGGAGGATGAATAGTGTTCACAGGTTCATTTTGGGGAAGGCATTAAAGAAGAGAGAACAGTGTAAGTCAAAGTGGGGAAGTACAAGTTCTGTTTGCTACTGATTTGGTTTGGATTCCTATGTAGATAGCTAGCTATAATTCTTGAATAGTTCTAATAATAAAAACAACTAACAACAGGAATAACAGCCAGCATTTACATGGTTTACAAAGCACTTTGAGATGTCATCTCCCTTGTGCCTCAAAACAATACCATGAAATAGGAACTACAGGTATTATTATCCCCATTTTACAGATAAGGAAACTAGAGCTGATAGTAGTTAAGTGACTTGTCCAGAATCACAGTTAGTGAGCTTTAGATAGGGGATTTAAATCCACATCTGCCTCATTCCAAGTGTAGTACTTTATCCACTACAATGTTCTGTTTCTCCTAAAAGATGCCACAGGAAAATTTATAAGAGGGGCATATTTTAGAGCTTGTAAAAATATTTGAGGCTCTTCCAGAAGAGAGATCTGGTCAGTCTAGGGATGAAGTATCTTCTTGTCCAACAAAGACTGAACTAGCAGAATCACAGCAGCTCTTAGAAGAGTCAAAGGCAAAAGTGAAAAGTAGTGGTGGTTGGTGATTTCCTGCCAAGGAATACTAAGGCAGCTGTTGGTTGGCCTGTTAACAATAATAAAGAAATCTGTTATGGGTTTGTCTTCCCAGGGCATGTATCTAAAATATGTAATAGAAAACCTTCCCAGCCATCAAAACAGATGATTCTCACTCAGTTTTAGTGATTTATATGGACAAAAATGATGCTGCAAGATGGAAATGAATAAGTATCATCAAAATTTATGAAGTATTCAGGAAAAAATATTGGAGAGTATGGGGGCACCATTTGTTTTTCTTCAGTGTTGTCTATTCAAGCAAAGGATACAGAGAAGAAAAAAAAATTATCTGAAAAATTAACAGTTGGCTAAGGAGGTGGTGTCTGAGAAAAGGATTCGGCCTCCTGGGCCATGGCTGAAAATAAAAAAGTAGCACATGTAACATCTGATGATACTTACTGGACTCTCCAAGATGAGCCTTAAGTCTCAGAGGAAGCATAGACTTCTTTCTGAGGAGTCTAGAGGCTCCCCCCATGGAGTTGAAGAAACTCTTATGCCATTGGTTCAATCCCACCCTTCCCCCAATGTGTTTCTCCACAAGATTATCACTGGAGAATCATTTGAGTCATGGATATTCACTAAGATGGTACATTAAGAACATTGAGTAAAAACATTCCCTCAAATGTCTGTAGCACATTCTCCCACTAATACATACAGAGTAGAGGGGAAGGAAAGAATATGTGGCAACGTGGAGACATAATTCCTGACTCCTGGTCCTTTTCTCCCATTTGTGGATGGCTCAGGAAGCTCTCTTAGGCACAATGTAGTTTCTTTGCTGGACTGCTTGTGGAACCCTGAATTTTGGTCCACTCTTTCCTTGGCCAATGTTGTCAATTGACCTGGGGCTGTATATTGGATACTGGTAGGATGATGGTTGATCCAAAGTTCTCTGGACCTTTTGAAGCTAGAAAGGTCCTCTTCTAGCAAATGTAATTAAAGGGTTTTATATTAAAGTAGACCGAAGAGAGAGAAAACTTCCTGTTTATATCTATCAGCTAGAAACCACAAAATGCATCCACAATGAAGGAATGAGAATTGTAGTTGAGATACCTGAGAAGTTCTCAGGAGACAAAATCCAAGAAAAGGAGCTAGTTAGTGGTAATGTCCATGACATTAAATATCAGTAGACAAATGCCCAAAGTGCAGGCAACTGAATGTCCTACAATAAAAAGCATTTTCTGACTTTAGATGTTACTGAAACTTAATGAATTGAAACCTATAGCTAGAAGATAGTTCTGGACACTTTATTCAAATAAAATAAAGTAAAAGGAGGGGAGGGGAACATTTTATAAGAAAGTATACCCACATGATGAAATCCAAGAACCAGATTGGAGAAGATACACTGGGGAGAGAATTTGAGTAGATTTTGGGGGGACAAACAGATTTTTTTTGGCCATCAGAATATAAAATAGCACATGTGGTCAGACGAAGATTTTGAGAAATCAAACACAATCTTAGTGTTAATCTTAATCTGTTCTCTTCTAGAATTAGGAAGACAGAGGGAGACGAAAGAACAACACAGCCTGAGAAGGACCCAAGATTCGTGGAAAATAGATAGCAAAAAGTATTTGTCAAGTTAGAATCTCATGAATTAAATAATTTAAAATATATTTTTATTATTATCTTTTGTTTTTATTTTGCCTCGATCCCTCCAAGTATCCCTCTCTTCCTCCAAGAAAGGGATCCCTTGTAACAGGCCTTTGAAAAAAAAAGAGAGTAAGAGAAAAATAATTTAAAATGAACAATACATTGAAAAAGAAGTCTGACATTATATTCAATTTCACATCTGTGGACCAAAAGGTCCTCTGAGAGGATGGGGGAAGGTATCTTCTCATCTCTCTTCGTTGGAGCCAAGCTTGTTGTGTATCATTTTAGAACCTTAATTTTTTGTTGTTTTGTTTTTGTTGTTCTTTCCCAAAATTCTACAAAAAACTCAGTCCAGGAGGGAAAAGAAATCCTCAAGAATAAAATTCTCAAGACAGAGGAAGCATCTCCAATGTAGAGCAATAACTGTAATTGTCTAAAGAGACTGATGTGAGTGCATGTGAAGCTCCCCAACTGACTTGGATTTTAAGAAGATATGTTCAAAGGGCAGAAGGAAAAATAGGTAACAGAGAATGAAAAGGATCTGAGAACGTATGGGGTTACTACATGAGGTGCATAGTACAATGATGAATGATAACAGGACTGCTCAGTATTTATCTTGCTTCAGTTTTCTCTATAGAGGAGAATGACCTTTGGACTGGATGTGACAGAACAAAATGACTAATAGGGAGTCCAGACCAATCAAATAGGGAGGTGTGCAAGAGACTGCCAAGATGATTTGAACACCTGGTATGAATGAACTGATTCCTTGGATATTAATGATTTTGATTGCTGAAACAGTCAATAATATTTGAAATATTGTGGAAAATAGGAGAGTTGATGCAAGATTAGAGAACAGATGTACCATTTTTTTTTAAGGAAGAGAACAAGCTTTGTAAATTAAATGACAATGACCTTAACTTCAATTACTGGGAAAATTCTAGAATGGATCATTGAAATAATCATTAGGAAACAACTGGGGGAACTGGTGATTACAAAGAATCAGCATGATTTTATCAAGATCACATTCTTTAAGGACAACCCAGGCAGATACTTAATGAGAACAGTGGACACAACACTGGACTTGGAATTGGGATAGACCTCAGTTCCATCCACGACTCCATGCCCCAAGGTAATTTGAGGTAACATTTATAGGAATCTTATATTAGGGGGGAAATGTCAAAATAATTTTGAGGTTGTAAATTCCAGAATAGTTTATTAACAAAATCACCATACCGTTTCTTCCTGGATCACTCCCCTTAACGGAATTGATAAGAGATGATACAGATAATCTCTTCTCAACAGAAGAGGGCAAATCTTTTATAAATAATAGAATAGGGTGCTTCCGTTTTAATGGAAGAGAGGACACTTCCCTAGGATGGGTCTTGGGCTAATTGCTTCAAAGGACAAAACAGATAAGACTGCTCTAAGATGTGTCAGTAGTCCAATTACTTTAGGTGGGGGAGAAATATTCTTAACAAGAGAAATTCTAGTTCTAAATGTTGGTTACAATGGTTTAAGAAAAGCATTGTTATCCTCTACCTTATTGATCTTTAAACAGGGAAGAATGGAAGGGGTTTAGAACAGAGAAATATTATTTTTTAGTATCTCTAGAGACACTAAAAATGGTTTTAAAAATATAATCCCAGGGGGCGGAGCCAAGATGGCAGTGCAGAAGCAGCAAAGCACTGCAGCTCCCACACAAACACGCTAAAAACTCATAAAATGGGACTCTAAAACAGATTTTCAAACTCCAAAACTCTCCAAATGACAGAAAACACATCTGTTGCTACAGGCAGCTCAACGGGTGGGGCTCTTCGCAGCCATCTGGGAGCCGCAGCTGAAACCTGGGCCAGGTCAGCCCCTGGGCCAGTCAGGTGGAGCCTAGTCTATATGAAAGCAGATCGGCTGCACAGGAGGCACAGTTACCACATTTATCAGGCCAGAAGAAAAAAAAGGCTAAGAGAAAGATTAGTGGATTTTGCTAAATTTAGGGAAGAGTGGGTCTGGCCAAACTGCTCCCAGGGCAAGGAAGCAGCG
>CM053595.1:47363183-47384611 GCA_028646575.1 Pseudocheirus occidentalis | reverse complement strand
AAAAATGTAATACATTTTATTTGTTTTCTTGTTTACATCATTCATTTTCATGTGATTTTTGAGTTACAAATTTTCTCCCCGTCTTTCCCCTACCCCAAACCCCCAAACAGTGATCCCACTGTGGAACCCTTCCCCTGGTCTGCTCTCTAACTTTCTTGTAGGGCAGGGAGGGTCTCCCTATCCCAGCCCCTGTATATCTTGATTCCTAGTTGCAAGTATTGCAGGGCTTTAAATTCTAGAGTCTTTCTGTTCCTCCCTTGTCACCCACCCCCACTGGAAGGACAAGCAATTCAATACAGGCTGTGCAGGTGTGATTATACAGGACATCTTCATAGTGGACATATTGTGACAGTGATCATATGTCCCTCCTTCCTATCCCTCCCCCCTTTGTTCTGTTCTCGACCCTATCCCTGTCCCTTTATTGAACTGTGAGCATCCAGCATCCTTCCCCCAGACCCTGCCCTCCCCTCTGTCATCACACCTTTCATCCCCATGCCCCCTACTCTCTTGTGTGGCATGATGCCCATTTTAGAGTTTATGGAAGGCAAGCAATTTGATATAGGTTATACATGTGCAGTTTTTCAAAACATCTATATTAGTCATATCATGAAAGAAAACACAGACCCTCCTCAAAAAAAAGTCACAAGAAAAAGTTTTTTTAAAAGTATGATTCAATATGCATTCAGATTCCATCAGTTCTTTCTCTTGAGGCAGATAGTATTTTTCATCTTAAGTCCTTCAGAATTGTCTTAGATCACTGCATTGCTGAGAATAGCTAAGTCATTCACAGTTGATCATCATACAATATTACTGTTGCTAGTTACAATGTTCTCCTGGTTCTGCTCATTTCACTTTGCATCATTTTATGTAAGTCTTTTCAGTTTTTTCTGAAAGCATTCTGCTTATCATTTCTTGCATTACAATATTATTCCATCACAATCATATACCACGATTTGTTCAGCCATTCCCCAAATGATGGGCATCCCCTCAATTTCTAATTCTTTGTCACCACAAAAAGAGTGCCTATGAATATTTTTGTACATGTAGCTACTTTTTCATTTCATTTTTTTATGTTTTGGGGATATAGACCTATTACTGGGTATTACTGGGTCAAAGGGTATGCATGATTTTATAGCCTTTTGGACATAAGCCAAAATAGCTGTTCACAAAGGTTGGATCAGTACCCAACTCCACCAGCAGTACATTAGTGTGCCAATTTTCCCACATCCCCATCAACACTTGTCATTTTCCCTCTTCTGCCATATGAGCCAATCTGATAGGTGTGAGGTGGTAGCTCAGAGTTGTTTTAATTTGCATTTCTCTAATCAATAGTGATTCAGAGCATTTTTTTCATAGCTTTGATTACTTCATCTGAAAACTACTTGTTCATATCATTTGACCATTTATCAACTGGGGAATGGATCTTATTATTATAAATATGATTCAGTTCTCTATATATTTGAAAAACTAGGTCTTTATCAAAGAAACTTAATGTAATTTTATTCATAGTTATGATTACTAACTGTATTTCCCTCTACCTTATGCCCCCTATTTATCCTGCTCTCCTTCCACCTTTTCCATCCTCAGAAGTATTTTGCTTCTGACTAATGCCTTCTCCATCTGCCCTCCCTTCTAATAGCCCCTTCCTCATTCTTCTCTTATCCCCTCCCTCTTCTACTTTCCTTTATGGCTGGTCTGCATAATATATGGCCCACAGGCTGCCAAAGGATTTTAGGCAGCCTGTGAAAAATGTAGGGTAGCAACTCTGCACTCTCTCCTGTATGTCACATGATATGTGGCAACCAACTGTTATCAGTATATTTCTAGTCTAAGCTATCTGCTGCCTGACAAAGTTTAACCTACTTTAATTTTGGCCCCTATCTACACCTAATTTATGCAGGTCTGTTTTAGAGTAAAATAAATTTTTGTACCTAACAGTGTATATGTTATTCCCTCTTTGAACCAATTTCATTGAGAATACGCTCCATGTACTCCTTACTTCCTGCATCTTCCCATTCTGTGTAAAAGCTCTTTTGCACCTCTTTTACCTAAGATAATTCACCTCATTCTACCTTTCCCTTTGCCCTTCTCCTGGTACATTCCTCTTTCTTAAGCCTTAATTTTATATTCTTTTTTTCTTTTTTTTTGGATAATCATCCCATCATATTCAACACATAAATTCATGCCCTCTGTATATGCTCCTTCCAACTGCCTTAAAAATGAAAATTGTTTTTAGGAGTTACAAGTATCATCTTCCCATGTAAGAATATAAGCAGTTTAGCCTAATTGAATCCCTTATGACTTCTCTTTCCTGTTTACCTTTTTATGCTTCTCTTGAGTCTTATATTTGAAACTCAAATGTTCTATTCAGCTCTGGTCTTTTCACCAGGAATGCTTGAAAGTCCTCTGTTTCATTAAAATCCAATTTTTCCCCTCAGCTTTGCTGCATAGATCATTCTTGGTGGTAACCCTAGCTCCTTTGCAATCTGGAATATAATATGGAAAAATATTCCAAGTCCTCCAATTCTTGCAATTTCTACATCAAAGTTGCAAAACCTGTGTTATGCTGACTATGGCTTAACGACATTTCAGTTATTTATTTTCTGGCTTCCTTGATCTTCCTTGAGCTCTGGAATTTGACTATAGTATTCCTAGGAATTTATATTTTGGCTTCTTTTTCAGAAAGTGATTGGTGGATGCTTTTAATTTCTATTTTACCATCTGGTTCTAGGATATCAGGGTAGTGTGTCATGGTAATTTTTAAAAAGATGATGTCTAGGCTCGTTTTTGGTTTTGGATTATGGCTTTCATGTAGTCTAATCATTCTTAAATTATCTTTCCTGGTTCTATTTCCCAAGTGAGTTGTTTTTCCAAAGAGATATTTTGCCTTTTTATTCTTCTCATTTTGTTTTATTGCTTCTTGATGTCTCCTTGAGTCATTAGCTTCTACTTGCTCAATTCTAATTTTTAAGAAATTATTTTCTTCAATGAGCTTTTGTATCTCCTTTTCCACTTGACCAATTTTGCTTTTTAAGGATTTCTTCAATTCAATGACTTTTTCTACTTCTTTTCCCTTTTGTCCAATTCTGCTTTTTAAGTTATTCTTCTCTTTGTTGATTGTTTGTACCTCTTTTACCATTTGGATAATTGTCTTTTAAGGCATTTTTGTACTTCTTTTACTGTTGACTTTTTTCCATTATTTTCTTGCCTTACTCTCATTGTCTTTCTTATTTTTTCCTCCACCTCCCATATTTGATTTTTAAAATTCTCTTTGAGTGCTTCCAGGAATTTGTTTCGAGGTTGAGACCAATTCACATTTTTCTTTGAGGTTTTGAATGTAGTGGTTTTGACTTTGTTGTCTTTTTCTGAGTTTGTCTGTTGATCTGCCCTCTCACTAGTCAGGATCTACTTTTGTCATGTGCTAATTTTTTCCGGCCTATTTCTTGACTTTTAAATATATATTAAAGTTGGGCTTCGCTCTTGGGGTGGAGACGGCACTGTCTCAAGTTTCAGAAACTTCAAGTTTCTCAAGTTTTTTTGTGTAGCTGTTTTCAGAGCAAGTTCTGGGGATATGTTATCTTTCAGTTCTTCCAGGGGGTATGATCTAAGAAAAGGAATGTTAATTACTCTCCTGGCCTCTGCTCTGGTCTGTGAGAAACCACAAGCATTCTTTTCTGCCTTGGAACTGTGACCAGGGCTCCCACTACCCTATGATTGCAAGCTGTGATGTGTTGGTGCTCAGCCTCACCATGGGACTATGACTGAGGACTGTAACCTAGATCCAAGTATGGGCAATGGAAGAGAGTCTTGCACACAGTGCCAGCAAAGGGACTCCTATAATCTCCTTCTAACCAGTTGTCTGAACCCCTTACCATCTGTGGGTTGAAAGCTTTAGAAGCAGCCTGTGCTACAGCTGATTCAATTGCACCCAAGGCCAGCAGCTGGTTTACTGGGGCCTGTTTGCACAAGTTGCTTTCATCCTGATGTGATAGATCTTTCCTGCTGACCTAAATTTTCTTAGGCTGGAAAATTGTTTTACCCCATTCTTTGGTGGGTTCTGCTGTTCCAGAATTGGTTTTGAGGTTTTTTAAAAAGTTGCTTGAAAAGGAATTTAAGAGAGTGCTGAGGTGAGTCCCTGGCTTTTCTCCATCATTTTAGCTCTCCCTCTCCACCACCACCACCACCACCACCACCACCACCACCACCACCACCACCACTTTTGACTGTCTTGGTTTTAAAGAATAGATAAAAGCAAACAAAGAGGGTCTTTCTGACATAGTTTCTGACAGTTCAGTCATCAAAACAATCATCATAAAATGAGTAAAGGGTTAAGCTAAAGGTATCTAACAGGAAAGGAACACATCAGGATGCAAACAAAAAAATCTTTGGGCTCAGTAATGGGGATGGATGAAGATAATTAAGATAATTAAACAATTAGACTGTCTGAGCAGGATGGTAGGTTGAATTGAAGCCTGTACCAGGAAACAATTAACAATAATACTTAACTAATCTCCATGTGAATGCAATTGCCTCCAAAGTGAGGAGAAAAATGTTGACACTTTTTCCTGACAACACTCGCCTTCTGAGGACTGATTGAATGTAAGTAAACAAGATAAAAAATGGCCTTGTAACTGTCCCTTGTCATGGAAAAGGCACCATTATACATAGGATGATCATTAGCTCCTGAAATGTGTTAGTTTACAAAATGGTAGACTTTTTTCCCCCATGTGATACCCAAATGTAAAATTTTGAGGACTGGCCAATTTACAGACCCCGAGAGTAAGAAGTTCTGGATTTTAATAAGAGGCTATTTGACTATAGAGTACCTGGGACTGGGAAACTAATGTTTGCATATCACTTTTCAAGGCTAGGTCACCTCCATTATCTCATTTTATCTACAATAACTCCCTGTGGTAAGGAACTTTGAGAAAATGAGGCACAGAGGTTAGTTAAGTGGTTGGCCCAAGGTCACAGAGCTAAGGAGACACGTCCCACCTCATACTCATTGTTATGACAGGACAGTACATTTTCCTTGAAGTTTTTGAAACCATTTAGCGCCACTGGAGTTCACAGAATAACAATTCCTGTTTCATTACCATTTTAAGGTCTGTGAAGTGATTTTTCTAGTAGTTACATGAAGTGGTTAGTGCAAATATGCTCATCATCTTTGAACAGCTAGAAAAACTGAGGCTCAGAGAAGGAAAATGACACACAGGATTACACAGGAGCTGAAACTGAGGCTTGAATCCATGGGATCCTATATCAGGAACAATCTTCTTTCCACTAAAATGATACTCATTGAGCATTTATTTTCAGCAGAGCATTGTGAAGGCATATAGTGGGTAGACAAAGTTTAAATAATACATGGTCCCTATCCTCATGTAACCCATAGTCACACATGGTCTTGAGGCCACAGGTTCCCCATCCCTGAACTAGCTGGAGAATAAGATCAACAGAGGGTTATAATGTGCATAGTTACATAAGAACTACATTAGAAAGATGGGTTTTTTTAATTGTTGCTTTGGGTCTGGAAGAGACAGTCATTGCCAATTAAGGGATCTAGGAAAGCTTTCTAGAGCAGGTTAACACCTGAGTTGAGCTTTAAAAGACCGTTAGGAATTCAGCAAGTATAGATGAGAGGGAGAGCATTCCAAGAAAGAGAATACCTGAGCAAGGGCAAAAACATTGAGCAATCAGTATTTGTGTTCAAGGGGTAGAGGGATCTAGTTTGGTTAAAGCAAAGTGAATAAAGATGTGAAATAAGGATGGAAAATTAAGGTAGATTCTAGTTGCAGAGAACCTTGAATACCAGGCAAAGGACTTTGAACTTCAAGGTTTCAATGGGTAATAATAAACTCCTGACCTAGAATATGAATAGTAGGGATGAAGAGCAGGACATGGCCACAGGAGATATCAAAGAGATGAAATGACAGTATTTGGTTACTAGATAAGAGAAGTAAAGGAGAGGAAGAGTCAGAGATAAATCCAAGGCTGGGACATGCAAGACTGGTGAAACACCATTGCTCCCTAGAGAAATAATGAAGGCACTGAAGGATCTCTAAGGGGCCCTTCCAGTGTTAGATTGTATTATCCTGTCTAACGAGCTGTTGTTTAAAAGAGGGATTAAATTTGTTCTGCTTGGCTCCACAGGGCAGAATGTGGAACACAGGGTGGAATTTTCAGACTGGCAGCTACTGCCTTGGTATAAGGGAAAATTCCCCAGTGGTTAGATCCATCCCAAAGGGATTGGCTCAACAAGAAGTATCTTCCTTATCTCTGGAGGACTTGGAGGAGAGGTTTGATGCCCATTTTCCACGGATTTTGTATATCCCTTCTAAGATCCTTTCCATTTCCTAGTCTGTGACTTTTTTTTTTGTCACTTCCATGAAGACTCAGGCAAAGAGTGGGAACATGAAAAAATGCTGTGAATGATAAACAAACCCAAATTAGTGCAAATGATTCTATTAAAGCAGAACATTTATTTGTGTTTCACTTTTATTATTTTCATGTAAAATTCTTTATTTGTGTGAAGAATTTCCTTCTCTCTCTTTTCATTGGCATGACCCAGTCTGCCTTCCACCTGGAAAATTGCAGTGAGGGGTGGGTGGAGGGAACAAATGTTTATTAATCACTTAATATGTACAGGTACTGTACTAAGCAATTTACAAATACCTCATTTGATCCTCAGAACAATTCTGGGAGAAAAGTATTATTTTTAATCCTCATTTTGCAATAGAAGAAACTTCAGGAGAAAGGAGTTAAGTGACTCACCCAGGTTCACATAGCTATTCCCTACTAATGGGACAGCTAGATAACTCAGTGGATAGAGTACCTATCCTCGAGTAAAGAGGACTTGAGTCCAAATGTGGCCTCAGACACTTACTAGCTGTCTCTCCCGTGGGGAAATCATTTAACCCCAATTGCCTTAAAAAAAATCCTATTCATGCTTTAAAGTTCAAACCAACTGCCACCTTCTCCATGAAGCCTTCCTTGATGCCCTGGTCAATAATGACTTTGCCTCTTGTGCCTCTTATAGTACTTTGTCTTAAACCATTTGAGGAACTTCATCATGCATTATTGTATACTATAGCTATTTTTATATGGCATGGCTTATATTTCACATAATAGAGACCTCCTTCTACCATACTGAAAACTTCACGGAGTCAAGGACTGTATCTTACCTAAACTTCACATTTTCCTCAAGCACTAATGGTTCCCTAGATATGGTAGACACAATAAATATTTGTCAAATTGAATTAAATTGTGTAAGGTCAGTTCTACAAGATTGGAGGGACAGGGCAAAGGTACATATGCAAGCATAGCCTCGCTTAGCATGAATTACATATCTATTTATCTATCTATCTATCTATCTATCTATCTATCTATCTATCTATCTATCTATCTATCTACATGTCTGTCTATTTAATATAATATATACATACATGTGTAGCATGAATTACATATATGTAAAAACATACACATGTGTGTATGTATATGAAGAACTTCTTGTGCACTCTAAAAGTGAGAGAAAAAGTCTTCCAGCAACTAGCAGGTTGATTTGGAACATTTTTTTCAATATGGATTCTGACTGCTTGGTTTGATCCTTTGAGAACTGCCTGCCATTTGATCATTTATCTATTGGGTTATACTCTTGTTCTTGTATATTTGACTCAGTTATCTCTATAACTTGAAGAGCAGACCAATATTAGAGGAGCTGCAACAGTTTTTTCCTAGTTGTCTTCTTTCTAAGGTGGTCCAATTTATCTCCTATGATCCCCACCATCCTACATTTGGTCAGGCATTCTTCCCCTCTCAATAGTTGCAGAAGGTGTTTCTTTTCTGTGCCCTTAATTTGTTTATACTATGATTTTTTATATCTGTCGTTTATACATTTGATCTTATGTATTTATATAGCACTTTAAGGTTTGCAAAACACTTTGTGAATATTATCTTATTTGCCCCTTACAACGACTTTGGGAAGTAGGTGCTATTATTGTTCCCATCTTACAGATGAGGAAATTGAGGCAAATATAAGTTAAGTTTCTTGCCCAGGATCATAAGCTAGTGAGTCTTCTGAGTGGAGATTAATCTCAGGTCTTTCTAACTGCAAACCCAGTACTCTACCTGTTGCACCACTACCACCTACCCCAAAGTATAGCATGTAAAACGTTGAGCTAGACCTAATTTCTGCCAGTACTTTTTTTTATAGGATAGTGAATATTTACACTAATCACTAAGTTTTTGCATTTATTGAACACTATGCTGCTATGTTCACTTGACTCTTTATGTTGTATACCAAGATTAATGTCTTTTAAAATGTCCCAACCTTGGCTTTCTTTATCATATTCATGGACCATAAGAAAACTTCTGTTATTTCCATTCCTCTGCCCTCTGTATGAGTGGGGATGGGGGATAGGGCACTCATTATCAAATTTATTAAAAATTACCAGTTAGAGTTCATATTTAAGTTGTTGTTAGCTTCTACCCCTGACTCTAATCCCCTTTACCAGAGGAAGCCTTGGCCCCTCAAGGCCACATATAACACCAGCATTAGCAAATAGAAACAAGAGATAGCACCCTTAAAAGTACAGGATGACAGATAACCTGCTCAATCCAGTCCAAATCCAATAAACATTTGTTGAGTGCTTAGTATGGGCTAGGGACTATGCTGAGTGCTGGAGATACAATTAAAAAAGAAAGACCGTCCTTGCCCTCAAGGAGCTTATAATCAAATAGGGGGAGAAAATACTAAAGGAGGCAGAAAAGCACTGCGGGGACACCAAAGGAGTACTGGATGCAGGACCATCTTGTTTCATGGATTTGAGACCAGGAAGGGTGGCAGATGCAAAGTGGAGTAATTCCAAATGTCTCCAGCCTCTGTAAAGAAAGCCATTGGGCAGAGTTTGGTACTATGACTTCCTGCCCTCCAATCTGAGAGGAGAGGAAGCCCTGGGAGGTGATGTTAGTTAAGGTTGGAATTAGTAACATGATGGTAAGATTAGAAATGATGGCGTGGGGTAGCAGATGCAACTAAATTTTGAGAGTAATAAAATAGACAGTGGATCTGGAGTCAAAGGCCTTGATCTGGAATCTTTTTGTAACTTTACTACCTTGGACAAGTCATCTTACCTTTTTGGATATCATTAAACAAATGAAGGTGTTTGACTCAAACATCCCCAAAGTTTCTATGAATCTGAAGCATGGTGAAATGGGGACAATGATCAGCATGTTTTATGAAGTGCCTTTGATGTGACAGGCTCCTCATTAGGTTTTGGGGACATAAGCACAAAAGTTGACAGGGAAAAGAGTAATAATATAATAATAAGTATTTTTAATGGGGTGAAATGTATGATGAGTATTATTTCGCTTATCTTCTCAATGTATGGGGGAGGTTGGAGGGAGGGAGCAAATTTGGAACTCAAAATTTTAAAAATGAATGTTAAAAATAATAATAAAGGAATAAAACTAAGGACAGCTGTGGTTCTATGCTCTCTTGGAAATATAGTCTTCTGTTTCATTAGGTATTGATTCAATTTCTTTTGTCTTTCAATAAGAGATATTTGCACTTATTGAGATATTCTAAAGACCATCTTCCCTTCTGTTATTAACATCTTCCTTCATGATTTTTCTGCTTATGTTCAATGTTCTTAATAGACTTTTCTTTCTTCTGAGATCTTTGATAATTGTTTTCTTCTACATCTCTTTATTGCTCACTTTCTTACTCTTTCTCCTTAGATGGCAAATACCAAAAGACTGAACCTCTCCTGTACTAGGTGATAAATTTTCCTGGGGAATTAACTGCTCTCAGACTCTGCTCCAAATGACTTCTGGGGGGACAGAACTGGCCTCAGGTGGATATCAATCCCCTTTCTTTTGGCCTTGGTGAAGCCCTATACACACATTGGTAGCCTATCCCAGTCCCCTCTCCTTGGTTTTCTGACCAAGCTCTACTGCAGGGCACTGTGCAGACTGCTACCCCAGGCAGAGCACATTTCTGCTTTCATAAAACCTCAACTTCCCCTCATGGGATGGGAGTAGGAGTACCTTTGAGTTCTGTTGATTATTGTTGCAAAATGATGGGCTGAGGTCAAGGGCAGGGAAGGTGCTGTCAGAGATTTCAGCAATATTGAGGTACTTGCACTGTGGATCCCAAAGCAAAAGCCTGTGTGCCAAGTTGTGTCAGCCTGCTCAAGTGAAGGCGATGATGGTGGAAGGGATGCCGAGTGAGCATATTGAGGATTCAAGATGAGTTTTCTCTGTTGTTAAGTCATCAGGTTGCTTATTACCTTATTAATATTGTTCTTTTCTTAGACTGTGGAGATAGCTGCAATTGCCCTTGTACTTAAATCTTATTTTGGAGAGAATCAAGAGATCATGAGGATCAGAGAAAATACCCAATCCTTCATCTTCTTGGGCCCATGACCTAGAAGACCTTTACTTTGTACATTTAATCTACCTTTCAAAAAAAAAAGAAAAAGTTCTCTGTCTTGAAGAAGAAAAGTGTATGGAGAGATGTGTTCTTCACCAGCACCTGCATCTAGAGGAGCTCTGAAAACTGAGGACCACAGAGACACTTTGGGCATTATGGATGGTGTATTTTGGACTAAATGCAGCTGGATGGGGACAACCCCTTTCTCCTTGGTATGGGTAGTAGGGAAGAAGATGAGGAACAACTAGTGTCTGTGAGAGGTTATTAACAGTTATCAGTTCCTCTGGATATAGATTCTGGGAAGGAAGAAATCAATCCCCATGTTTTTCTGCTTCCATTTATAAACTGTGTCCCTCCTCTCAAACTGTGTGACTTCCTCTCATGTTTCTAAGAATTCTCCATGAACAGTAATATATACAAATGTATAGTCTCTAGAGGCCCCTCCCCACCCAAATCAATTACTGAGCATTTTGTCATTTCTGTGCTGTCAAGTGGGCTACATTCAAGTGTAGGGGCAGGAGGAAAATTCTAATCCATAAAAGGATACAGAGAAGAAGTGGTCAGTTGGGTAGGAGGAAACCCGAGAAAAATTAGTGTCTCAGAAGTCTAGAAAAGAGAGAGTACTTGGAAGGAAGGATGATTAACTCTGTTAAATACTGACAAAAGGGCAAGGATAAAGAACACTGAAAAAAACCATTGGGCTTTCCAATTAAGAGATGATTTGTCTTCCTGAAAAGAGGATGATCAGCAGAATGATGGGGTGCAAAGACTGATTTTAAGTATTTTAAGAATACATGCTTAGTGAGGAAATGGATCCATGGATTATTTATTTGAAGACACTGAGGCCCAGGGAGGTTAAATATTTTGTTTAAGGTCATGCAGTAGGCTAGTGGCAGAAACAGGGATCAAATCCACTTCTTCTGACTCCCAGTCCCCTGTTCTCAATAGCCCAGGCTGCCTTATATTGGGACTAATAATACGATTTGTGGATTAGAGGTGGAACTGGTAGAAATTTAAGGAAGGAAACTCCACACCAGCCTCTCTGAGGGCTCTAGAAATTCACCTTTCCTCTACCTTTGGGCCATCAAAATGAGAGACTTCTCTCCTCTGTGACTTTGCTGGTCCCTGTTGTTGTTTCATTCTGAACTGAAAGGAAGACATTAAGCTAGAGATCTAATTCCTGAAACTCAGTCCATCTGTTTCTTGGTATGGTGGCCTGAATACCAGCAAGAAAGCACTGAACCTTTCTTTCCATCATCACTTCTCCCTGCTCAGTGTTTCCTGAATCAGAATCTGTCTCCCTTCAATGACACCAACACGTCTTTCCCCATGTTAGCACTGCAGGAGCCTCAGGAGAAGTGGTGGCAGGGAGCCATGGTTCCTTCCCAAGCATGGATAATCAACAGGATTGTCAGCGGAATTACAAAAGGCAGAATTTTAATTACCACCAGTGATGTAAGAGCCCAGTAGACTTGTTTTTCCTCAGCTCCCAGGTGGAGCTGGCAACATTAAGAGGGGGTGGGGAAGGAGGGATCATTTCTTATTCTTGGCATTATCATTTTTCATTGTTGAAACAATTTATATATACATATACATACATACATACATACACACATATGTATATATATATATATATATATTCCCCCCCTCAAGTACTTTACTGTTTCTCATTAATTAGCTGTTCTTTGGACTTGCCAAATGAGTGGCAAATCTGATCATCTGCAAGTCATTGTAAGGATGGTAATAACAGAACCCTACAGCGCTGTCTTAGATATCATTTCTATGAGAAGAGCTGAGGGTTTAACCCCTTCCCTCCTGCGGCTATGGCTAACCCATGGCAGCTTTCTAGGCAAGCACTCAATTCTGCAACGGCCGTCTCCCCCAGATTGTGTGGAAAGGAGGAGACTGGGGGGTAGGATGATGTGCCAGGAATTTTTCTTTCTGCTGAGGTTAAAGAACTTAATTTTAAAAATGAATTTGCAGCTTGGCTGTGGATCAGGGAGAGGAAGTCAAAGTCATGTCAGACTGCAGCCAAAGAATGCCACCAAAGTGATAAAACCAGAGAGAAAGAGCCCTTCAGCAGGACCAGGGGGGTGGGGGTGGGAGGGTGGGTTAGGAAGAGAGTGCTATTTTGGGATTTAATTGCATGTCAGAAGAACACGTCTCATAATGTTCCTGTGTCACATTTAACAATTCCCCATGGGTCGGAATGGAAACAGTGCAATTGCAGGGCTGTTGTCATTAGCAACGGTTTAGGTTTTATACCCATTGGTCTCATTGACCATAGAACTGGTTGGAGCCTTGAGTCACACCTCTATCTTCAGGTCAGCCTCACCCAAACTATTTCTGATACATGGGTAATAATCTATAGTGGGTTGCTGACTCCCAAGCTTTCTTTTTTCCTCTCTGTCTCTCACAGCATCATATTCTTTGCTACAAGGAATTGTGACATAATTAAGTTGACAACAAAGAAAGGATCCTGGGCAATCTCATCTGCAAGCCCATTTCAAGGTCCTGGCAATTTTCTGATGGTCCTTCCCATTTTCTTTTGCCCTCTTATTTCTTTACTTCTTGAGGACTCACAGTGGGCAAGGTAGCTCTGTATCTCCCTGGATAAAATTCTGCAGCCTTCCTTGGCCAAGATCAGGTAGCAAACTAAAACATGGGATGATGGCTGGGGATTTTGGCACATTCTTTGAGAACAACTGACCTGGGTTATCATAATGGGATCGATAGGAGAGCCTGGAGGCTCACAGAGTTCCTAACTCTGTGACCAACTGGAGGGGACAAATCACTCAACTTCTGTTGTGCCTTTGTTTATTCATCGTGAAAATGAGGCTGATGAGACCAGCCCATATTCCCTTGAGTGATGTTATATAGGTTCATATAGATGTACACATTGTGCTCCCAGAGAATCACTATTGCAGGTAGTTCAAAAAATTAGGGATGACAACACCTACCAGTTTATAAGATGTGGGAGATGAGGCAGAGGAGGGTCTCAGAGGTGACATTCAGGTTATGAATGTGGACATATTAAAGCAGACAAGTCCTCCAGCACCTGCAGTGGACCCTCAGCTGTAAAAGATCTCTAGAAATACACGGGCAAACATTTCACATTATGAAAGGGCATAGTTAATTTGCAACCTCTTCCACCCTAGAGAGAGTGTCAGTGCAAGTGCCATCAGGGGTCTAGTGAAGGGGTGTCCTCCATTCAGGTGCTGTTGTTAGGGTCAAATGAGATAATGGATGTAGTGCCCTTGAAAGCATAAAGAGCACTGTCCTAATGCTTTCATACTAAACAAGAGGGGGTTATTTTACACTGGTGACTTGGCACATACTCACTTAACTTGTGCAGTGACTATTGGGGTTATTCCACATAGATTCTGGTGTTTTGAGCTTCCAAACATGAAGAAAAAAAATTAAGAAATGGAGATGTTCTTGCATTTTTATTTATCATTATTGTTATTTGGCCATTTCAGTCATGTTTGACTTTTTATGACCCTGTATGTTTTGTTTTGGGCAAAAATGCTGGAGAGGTTTATACTGTTCCTTTCTCCAGCTCATTTTACAGATAAAGAAAGATTTCCCCAGAGTCACACAGCTTGCAAGTGTTTGAGGTGAGATTTGAACTCAAGAAGAGGAGGTTTCTTGACCTCAGGTCCATGCTGTCCATGATACCACCTAGCTGCTCCTTGCTCTGCTAAGCACCTAGCAAATATAAGATCCTTCACTGGGAAGTGGAGATCCACAGGTAGAGAGACCCAGACTTTTGTGAGAACCTCTTCTCAAGGAGTTTGTGATCGAGTATGGGGAAAGACGGACACAAATAACTATGGTACAAAAGATAGGAAGCTAAGTATGATGGAGAATTCCAGGAAAAGTGTTACCAAAAGTTTTCAGAAGGTAAAAGAATTTTAAGATTGAGGAAGTGAGGAGAGGGTCCAGGAAGGATGAATGAAGAATTTGGTGCCTGAGTTAGGGCCTGAAGAAACGGAGAGATTGCCAGAGAAAGAGATAGTGGGAAGCAATTCATTCTAGGTACTGGAGAAGGCATGAAAAAAATATAGGGATGGGGGGTGGCTAGGTGGCTAGGTGGCGCAGTGAATAGAGCACCGGCCCTGGAGTCAGGAGGACCTGAGTTCAAATCCGGCCTCAGACACTTAACACAAAAAACTAGCCATGTGACCTTGGGCAAGTAGCTTAACCCCAACTGCCCTCCAAAAAGATATATATATATATATATATATATATATATATATATATGGATGGTTGTAGAATGTGAAAGGGATGTAGAGAAATTAATCTAGTCTCTGGAGAAGGATCCTAAAGTATGGGAAATGGAGTCTTCTTCCTCATCTTTACATTCTGAAAACAATGGATAATTGGGTCAGAGTCAGACTTTGGAAAGCCTGGAATGTCAGGAACAATTAATTTGACTATCAATGGGAAGCTACAGAAAGAGTGTGAATAGAAGACCACATGACCTGGGTAAGGGAATGGGGAAGTTATTTGGGCAGGAGTATAGAGGCTAGATAGGAGAAAGGGATGGAGTAAAAAGGCAGGGAGATCAATCAGAAGGCTGTGATGATATTCCAGGTGAAAAGAGATGGGGGCCTGATGGAGGTAGTTGCCACAGAAGCAGAGGATTAGCATTAGACTGTAAGCTCCTTGAGAGTAGGGACTATCTTTTGCCTCTTTCTGTATCTTTAATACTTAGAACAGGGCCTGACGCAATTCAGGTATTTAATAAGTGCTTAGTGACTGACTAAATGGGAGATGAAATTAAGATGCTTTGGCAACTTTACTGAATACATGGGAAAAAGAAAGAATTAAAGATCATAGCTCAAATTTTTATAGTACTTTAAGGTTTGCAAATCACTTCACATATATTGTCTCTTTGAAGTCTTACATGTTATATACATAAATTCAGTTGATCGTGGATTGATGATAATGGTGAGGAAAGATAGAAACCTTGGAGACAGACCTCAGGGTACCATCCAGTGCAGGAGACTCAAGGCCATCATAAAACTTTTTTCTGAGGAGGCTACCACTAAAGTAGGAGCAGGGTGTGGCCCATCTAGGGAAGATCTCATCAGACATGTGGCTTCAGTCTTGTCTCTTTTGACTAAGTTTCATTTGTTTCTACCTGATGAAGAAGCACTCATACTATGAATATCCTTAGAATTTGTCATCTTGGGGCAAAGTCCCGATCATCCTGCCCTGGTTTTCAAAACTAAAAGAAATGATGGTATTGCTATCAACAGAAAAAAAGTTGGAAAAGAACCCATGTGAGTGACTGAGCAGAGGGAGAGGACTGAGGACTAGGGCAGATAATATGTTTGCTTCTGAATGTATTCAGTTTTAGGCGCAGGCAGGACATGTAGGTGGAACTGTCCTATAGCAACTGGAAATGAGACTGTAGCTCTAAGAAAGTTTGTGGGAAATTGGCTTTTGCAATATGAGGTTTCAAATAATTTCCCCATTACGTTTCAGGCATTATTCTTGGGAGATCACATCACTTATGACATTAAAGCAAGACTTTCATCTTCAGCGAGAAAAAGCAAGATGATCACTTTAGGAATCTAATATATAACAATAACATGGAGTTTTCAGTTCTTTTCTGTTCAAAATATTTTTTGTTCTTATGCTGGTTGGTTTCAACGGTGGAACAGATTTTGAGAGACATGAGGATACATTCCATCCCTTTCCCATGTTGACTTTCATCTTCAAAAAAAGCTTTGATCCAGGCCCCTTTATAGTATTGTTCTCAGGTTTCACTATCCTTTTAAATGAAATAGTCTTATAATAAGTTCTTTTTGGAGCTAAAGAAGTTGAACTTTCTGATTGCAGATTAAAAGAATTGTGTCTTGTACTAATTGTGTCTTTTACTTCACTCTTCTCTTTGTATTCCTATCACCTTGCAAAGTGCCTGGCACATCTCAAATATTTAAATGAATCTGTAGTGTGATTTAGGAGCTTCCTCCAACAAATATAGCTCACAAACATCCCCCTGCCCCCATGAGATTCTTGTCCATATTGTCCCTTAAATTTGTCACAGGAAGTTCACCAAACCTCTTGGAGTACTTTGTCACTTTCTCTTGAGATGGAAAGTATACCAGTGTGGAGATCTTAACTCTCATTTTTTGGAATTCCCCATCAATTATGTTGTCACTAACTCATACCCACTATGTTCTTTTCTATTGCTCTCTGTAAGATAGGCATACTTCATTCATTGGAAGTAATGTTGTTTCATGTTTCACTGACATAGAGCAGCAGGGGTAAAATACTAGAACTGAAAAGTTTGGTCTTTGCTTTTATAATAAAGTTGGGGTGAGAAAAAGAGCAGTGCGGTTTATTGAAAGCAGTCCAGCTCTCTCTCCTTCTCCTTTTCCCACTGTTGGCCCAATTCTTTGTTCATCTATATTGTCTGTTTTGGATAAACAAACTGTGTACAAGCTTTTTAAGATGTCCATCCGAATACACATTGAAATCTGGATAAAAGTCATTCTAAATCCATTTGGTCTTTTTGTGTGGATGGTCAAGCCAAACATCTCTGAATAATCACAGATATGTTCTAAAATGCTCTGAAATATTCTGGAACTTGATGCAGTCAACACAATTTTATACACAAACAGAAACATTTGAAGGACTTCAGCATCCACAGAGAATTCCCCCTTTGTCTGAGCTTTGAACTTGATCTCCTTTATCACAGTTATGAATAGCTATGGTGAGCATATATCTCCCTGTTTTATGCTTGGCACATCATAAGTCATTAATAAATACTCATGTGATTGAGCTAAAATAGTCAAATGTTTAAAGGCAGCAACATGTTTAGAGGCAACTATGTACTTGGCAGGAGTACTAAATTTGACATCAAAAATCATGGTATCGACTCTCTACTTGCTCTGTGATCCTGGGCTATTTGCTTAAGCTCTCTGTACATCAAATTTCTCCTTCTGTAAAATAAGTGGATTATACTAAATGGGCCATAAGTATCTTGTAGTTCTAGATCCCATGAAACCTATAAAATAAGGTGATAATTGAAGCCAGGGCAGTTAATGTGCTCACATAGGAGAGTGTAGAGAAGAAAGAGAAAGCCAAAGACAGCGCTCTTAGGGTGTATAAAGGGTGAGAAATGAATGGAGAATCGGCAAGGAAATTAAAAAAGAGTATTCAGAGAGGGAGGAGTAGGACCATGAAAATGTAGAGTCACGAAGACCAAGGGAGGGAAATATCAGTAAGGAGGCAAGCCACCATTTCAGATACCAGTAATTGGTCAAGGAGGATGAGGTCAGCAAAATAGATCATTGACTCTAACAACGAAGAACTCTTATTACTTTGGGGAAAAAAGTCTTGATGAAGCAGAAGTCACATTACTCAGTGATAAGGATGTCTAAGGAGTGAGTGGAGACATATTTTGGTAGTTTGGCAGTGAAGAAGAGAGGATGATAGCTTCAAAGGAAGACAGGGTCAAGGGATTTTTATTGAGGTGTATGTGTGTTTTAGAATGAAGGTGATCACGTTTATTTGTAAGCCAAGGAGAAGGAACTACAAAGAAAAAGAGAATGAATCTGCATGAAAAAAGTGAATACTGGATCAGGATCAAGGAAAAGACTGGAGTGGACAGGATAGAGTATAGAGGTAGAAGGGTCAGCTTTGCAAAGGAAGGACTTCTCACCCTGAATAACTGGAAGACAAATGGAGCTCATAGATAAGGCCAGGGAGAAGTTTGGAGGCCAGGGGCTGAGGGATTTCCTCAATGAAGTAGGAGTCAGGTAATTTGCTGAGGAAGGTGGTAGAGATCAAGTTGAGAAATAGAAGGAAACTATTGTGAGGTTTGCAGCACAGTGGAAATAAAAGATAAATAAAAGGATTGCCATGTAGCAGTAGGGGCACAGTTGAGGATCCATGGCATAAATTATGATTATAAATGATGTAGAGACTAATTCTCTAATTTGGGTTTATATGAACCTGAAGGGAAAAGACTTTATTTATTTTTATTTTTCAACATTTGCTTCCATAAGTTTTAAATTTTTTCCCCTTCGTCCATCCTCCTTCCTCTGTTCCTCCCCAAAATTGCCTGCAATCTGATATAGGCTTTATATATACATAGGGAAAAGACTTTTGTAATTATAAGCAGGCAGTAGAAGATTGTCTGCCCTCATATGTAATGAAAGAGGGATGTTGTACCACTCAGAGGCTACTTGTCTGGTGTAAAGGACACACAATCTTACCTGAAGAATCAATCAATCAATCCACATACATTTATTAGGCCATGACTATGTATTAGACAATTATGCTAAGAATTGGGGAGACAAACAAAAATGAAACAGTCCCTTCCCTTAAGGAGTTTATTTTTTTCTACTTCTAAAAATTATTTTGTCATTTAAATAACAATATTCAATGAATTATTAAATTTATGTAATTTAATTATGAACATTAATTTCATTTCAATAATGTTTAAAATTAATAAGAATGTATTTTATTTTCCTTTTCTCTCTCCCTCCCCCCACCATAACCACTAGGAAAAAAAATAGAAAAACCAAAACAAAATAGTCAATCAAAACAAATTTCCATATTGACCACATCCAAAATGCGTATCTCATTCTGCATCTTAAGGTCATTCCTTTTCTGTCGGGAAATGGATAGCTTGCTTCATCAACAGCATTCTGGAATCATGGCTGATCAGTGCATTGTTCAGAGCTCTCAATACTTCCATAATCACTTGTTTTTACAACATTGTTTTTGCTTACATTCTAATGGGTGACACAACATGGACACACACACACACACGAATATATGCAAATGATATAAAGAAGAATAGCCAGGAATAGATATGAGGCTTCCTCCCACGAGGCTTTGGTCACTCAGAAGCTGTGGGGGGGAGAGGAAAGGACACTGGACTTCACAGAATCTCAGAGCTAGAAGAGACCTCCAAAGCCATCTAGTCCAGCTCTCAGCTCATAAAGAATGCTTTCCACCCCATACCCTACAAGCAGACCCTCAACCTTTACTTTAAGACCTCCCATGAAGGGGGACTCACTGCTTCCAAACACTACTAATACCTCTAACTGTGAGGAAACTATTTTTCTTTACCTTGGAGCAAGCCTAGGTCTGTTTCTCTGCAATTTCTACTCATTGTCCCTAGTTCTGACCTCTGGGGTGACTCAAAGCAAATCCAATCCCTCTTCTACATGAATATTTGAAGACAGTTATTTTATTTTACCACCAACTCTCTTCTCTCCCTACTTCTAATCTATATCACTTTCTCTTCTTCTCCAAATTAAACATTCTTATAAAATTCTCTTAACTGACCCTCACATGGTGTGGTAATAGGATCTCTTCTCATCCTGTTTGTCCTCATCTGACTACTCTCCAGATTATCAATGTTCTCCTCAAATGTGGCATCCAGAACTAAAAACAATATTTAAGATATAGTCTGATAGGGTACAAGGCAGGGTACAAGAAGACCCTTATCTCCTTATTTCTGGTTTCTGGGCAGATTCTCTTAATGCAACCTACAATCAAAGTGATTTTTTTTAAAACACCATATTAAGGACTCTAAGATCTGACCATTGTCCTAAGGATGTTGCTGATCCTTAGGACTCCCAAGCCTTTCCATCTGCCTAGCAGTTGAACTTTCTTTTATATATTTTCTGTTTCCCACTAGAATGTTAGCTGTTGGGGGATGGAGCCAAGATGGCAGTGTAGAAGCAGCGAGGTTTCACAGCTCCCATACAGCCACCCTAAATACCCATAAAATACAACTCTAAGCAAATTCTAGGGCTCCCAAATTAAAAAAAAATACAGAAAACACATCTCTCGCTGAAGCCAGCTCAGCAGGAGAGACTCAACATGGCAGGCTAGGAGCTGAGGCCAGCCAAGGCCAAAACCAAAAGCAAAACCTCAGCCAGGCCCCAGGGAGGTTGGGAGGAGCTGTGCCTCCCAAGCCACAGTGTGAGTCTACCCAGGGGAGCAGATCTACAGCACCTGGAGCGATCTCCACATCTATCAAGTCAGGAATAATAAGGATTAGAGAAAGGTCAGTGAAAGTGAAGCTTTCAAGCTAATTTTGGGGGAGGAAAAGCAGTCCGGCAAATCTGCCCCCAGGGCAAAGAAGGAGTGGGGGAAGGGCAGGAACTGCTGTAACCGCCAACTGCCCCCATTGGGCTGCTCCAGAGCTCCCGGCCTGCGGACCCTGCAGGGTGGCTGAGTAGATTGATCAGGGCCAAGGGCTCTTGCGTTGAGTGGCCTGAATCCAGATTGTGGTCTTGGGTGGTGATCCTGCGGTGTGCTTTCAGCAAGCCAAAGCTGGTGGGGGCTGCATCACCCCCTACTGGCTCCAACAGCTGGGAAAACCCCAGCGATTTGGGACAGAGCTTTCCCCCCTGGAAGCAGAGCTCCACAAAGCTAAAAAAAGCAACCAATTAATTGACCAGCCAATATGAGGAAAAGGAAGAAAAATAAGAACAGCAATAAAAAATAAAACTCTAGAATCCTTTTTTTTGTGGACAAAAAGGATCAAAGCATGGAATGGGAGGAAGACAACACAGTCAGAACTCCCATACCAAATGCTTCCAAGACACTAGAAGAATGCCTATAAGCTATAGAGCAACTGAAAAAGGACTTCAAAAACAAATAAGAGAAAAAATTGGGAAGAGAAATGAGAATGATGAGAGAAAATCATGAAAAGAGAGTCAACAACCTGACTGAAGAAAACAACACTTTAAAAGAAATTAACTCAAATGGCAAAAGAGGCCCAGAAAGCCAATGAGGAGAAGAATGCCTTAAAAAGTCGAATTTCCCAGATGGAAAAAGAATCTCAAAAGCATTCTGAAGAGAATAATTACTTCAGAATTAGTGGAGCAAGTGGAAGCTAATGACTTTATGAGAAACCAAGATACTATTAAACAGTTACAAAGAAATGAAAAAATAGAAAGCAATGTGAAACATCTCCTTGAACAAAACACTGACCTGGAAAATAGAGCCAGGAGAGAAA